>CAWUFW010007509.1:600000-1001080 GCA_963921515.1 Calotriton arnoldi
CAAATAACTGAAAGCATAATCTGCATAACCAAATCTAGCTTTCTACCAAATTTGGTGTAATTCGATGCAGTAGTTCATGTTGTAGTCAGGATGATAGGTCCCTATGCAAACGCACCCTTTTTTCAACCCGATTTTTCTCACCCCTCCTTCACGCATTCCCTCGAAACTTTTATCATGTGCAACAAGAATCACAGTAGCATTTTTTTTTTTTTATATTTCATGAAGATTCGTCAAACAGTGCCAAAGTTATAGGCAAGTCAAAAAATGCTTTTCCTATGGAAACTACATCCTCGCTATAACTACCTACTGGCAACCGCCAGTAGGTAATATATATAGATATATATAAAAATTACCTACTGGCGGTCGCAAGAAGGTAGTTATAGCTAGGATGTAGTTTCCATAGGAAAAGCATTTTTTGACTTGCCTATAACTTTGGCACTGACTACCTACTGGTAACCGCCAGTAGGTAATATATATATATTCACTGAAAAAACCATAGGTTTTAGGGACAGTTATAGTTACAAATTAGCATTTAAAAAACCTTTGAAATTCACTGAAAAAACCATAGGTTTCAGATATGTTATAGTTACAAATTAGCATTTAAAAAACCTTTGAAATTCACTGAAAAAACCATAGGTTTTAGGGACAGTTATAGTTAGTTGGACATTTCACTCGTACAAAACCCGTGAAATTCCCCCGTTATAGTTAGTTCAGCTAACTATAACTCGCGCCCCGCAATGCACTGCTGATGACGTCACATATTACATCACTCATGACATGGTCAGTGACATCACTGATGACATCACTGATGACATCTCAAATGACATCACTGATGACATCATCCAGTGACTGTGTGTTTCTGTAAAGTTTAAATATTTTTAATATATATAGGAAAAGACGTATTGAAGAATGAGTGGGTGTGTAAGTGTCTGTATGGATGATTTAGTAGGTGCGTGACTGACTCTATAAGTGAGAGATTTAACGTATCTTACTGAATGCATGGGTTAGTGACTAAACTGGGTGAATGTCTGTATCCGTCTGTCTGTTGCTGTGTAAGTGGCTGCATGGGTTTGTGAATAGCTACATGAGTGTCTATATGAGTTATTGATTGGTTGTCTGAGTATCTGTATGGGTGCCTGAGTGTTTGTGTGGGTGGGGTGTGTGCGACTCTGTGCATAGATGTGTGAGTGGGTGATTCACTGGGTGGATGGTTTCAAGAGTGCATCTGTGATAGACTGTATGGGTGGGTAAGTGTGTGTAAGAGTGTGTTAGTGAGTGAATGTATGTCCCAGTGGTACATGTGTGAGTAACTACATATGTGAAAGCCAGTATATATGTGTGTTGGAGTATATAAATAGCTATAAGCGAGAGTGAGTGATTGTGATAGTGGCTGTATGGATGAGTGTGTGCTTGTATCAGTGATTGTATAAGAGCGTAACAATGTGCTAGTATTTGTATGATTAAGTGAGCTGGTGTGTGTATAACTGTATAGGTGAGTAAATGGCAGTGTGTTTAATTATTTGCATGACTGACTAGGTGTGTGAGTACCTCTTTGGATGAGTGGCGGTGTTTGAGTGTCTATATAGGAGTAAGAGTGCATATGATAGTCCTGTACTGAGTGACCATAAGTATGAGTGACTGTACGGGTGAGTGAGTGGATGTTGTGTGTAGACCTAAGAATCAGTGAGTGGGTATGTAGTTATTGGTGTTGGAGTGTCTATAGTTTTGCGAATGGCAGTCTGTAATTTAGATTGGGTGTATCAAAGGTTATATTAGGGTGTGAAGAGCTGCATCAGATTATCACGTGGATGATGTCATCAGTGATGTCATTTGAGATGTCATCAGTGATGTCATCAGTGATGTCACTGACCATGTCATGAGTGATGTAATATGTGACGTCATCAGCAGTGCATTGCGGGCGCGAGTTATAGTTAGCTGAACTAACTATAACGGGGGAATTTCACGGGTTTTGTACGAGTGAAATGTCCAACTAACTATAACTGTCCCTAAAACCTATGGTTTTTTCAGTGAATTTCAAAGGTTTTTAAATGCTAATTTGTAACTATAACATATCTGAAACCTATGGTTTTTTCAGTGAATTTCAAAGGTTTTTTAAATGCTAATTTGTAACTATAACTGTCCCTAAAACCTATGGTTTTTTCAGTGAATTTCAAAGGTTTTTTAAATGCTAATTTCTAACTATAACGTGTCTGAAACCTATGGTTTTGTCAGTGAATTTCAAAGGTTTTTTAAATGCTAATTTGTAACTATAACGTGCCTGAAACCTACGGTTTTTTCAGTGAATTTCAAAGGTTTTTTAAATGTATTAATTTTTATATTATTTTTTTTCATACTGATTTACTACATTTTTAGAAACAATTTCATTTACATATTTTATTTTTTAAATTACATTGTAATTACATTATACATTACATTACAAAAATACTTTCTCAGAATGAATTACTTTAGTTTAAATACTTAGCACATAGGCAATAGACTTTTAAGTACAGTAGTTACAGTTGTTGCAATGGGCAACACATTTTCAAACACAATGCAACATTCAGCTCAATGTGAATTTCTAGTTAAATGCAATTAGTTACTTTATGGATTACTTTTGTAACCACAGGACTGGATCCTAGATTCAGTCCTGGGACATCTCCTGTAAACAGTTGAGTAAAAGCGTTTTGGTTACAGTCGTGATTTTTAAGGAATATTATTGTATTTTAAAAGTTGACACTTAGAAACTTTTCCTCATAGAATCACCAATGTTATCCTATGGAAGGAAATTCACTTAGCAGGTAAAAACTGTTATCGTTACTTTTTCTTACTCAGTGTTGGATCCTGGATCCAGCACTGGTGCATCTCCTGTAAACAGTTGAAAAAATGCGTTTAAGTCATACAGGCGATTTTTAAGGAATATTTGTAGTTTGTGAAAATCGACACTTTGAAACTTTTCTGCTGAAAACCAGACAATGGATTCCTATGGAAGAAAAGATAAGTTACTGGTAAGTACGGTTAAAATTACTTTTCAGTGTCAGTGCTGGGCTAAAAGATGCAGCACTGGGTTCTCTCCTGATAACAGGTGAGTAAATCGGAATTCGTATTTCGGCTGATTTTAGAGGAATATTTGTATGTTTCAAAAATCAACACTTAGAAACTTTTTCAGCAAAAAGCAGGCAATGATATCCTATGGAAGGAAATTCAAGTTACTGGTAAGTACGGTTAAAATTACTTTTGAGGATCAGTACTGTGCTGAAAGATGCAGCACTGAGGTCTCTCCTGATAACAGGTGAGTAAATCGGAATTCGTATTTCGGCTGATTTTAGAGGAATATTTTAAAGTTCCAAAACTCCACACTTAGAAGAATTTCCAAGTGAAACCAGTCAATGTTAGCCTATGGAAGGAAATTCAAGTTACTGGTAAGTACGGTTAAAATTACTTTTCAGGACCAGTACTGGGCTGAAAGATACAGCACTGAGGTCTCTCCTTATAACAGGTGAGTAAATCGGAATTCGTATTTCGGCTGATTTTAGAGGAATATTTGTATGTTTCAAAAATCAACACTTAGAAACTTTTTCAGCAAAAAGCAGGCAATTATATCCTATGGAAGGAAATTCAAGTTACTGGTAAGTACGGTTAAAATTACTTTTGAGGATCAGTACTGGGCTGAAAGATGCAGCACTGAGGTCTCTCCTGATAACAGGTGAGTAAATCGGAATTCGTATTTCGGCTGATTTTAGAGGAATATTTTAAAGTTCCAAAACTCCACACTTAGAAGAATTTCCAAGTGAAACCAGTCAATGTTAGCCTATGGAAGGAAATTCAAGTTACTGGTAAGTACGGTTAAAATTACTTTTCAGGACCAGTACTGGGCTGAAAGATACAGCACTGAGGTCTCTCCGTATAACAGGTGAGTAAATCGGAATTCGTATTTCGGCTGATTTTAGAGGAATATTTGTATGTTTCAAAAATCAACACTTAGAAACTTTTTCAGCAAAAAGCAGGCAATTATATACTATGGAATGAAATTCAAGTTACTGGTAAGTACGGTTAAAATTACTTTTGAGGATCAGTACTGGGCTGAAAGATGCAGCACTGAGGTCTCTCCTGATAACAGGTGAGTAAATCGGAATTCGTATTTCGGCTGATTTTAGAGGAATATTTTAAAGTTCCAAAACTCCACACTTAGAAGAATTTCCAAGTGAAACCAGTCAATGTTAGCCTATGGAAGGAAATTCAAGTTACTGGTAAGTACGGTTAAAATTACTTTTCAGGACCAGTACTGGGCTGAAAGATACAGCACTGAGGTCTCTCCTGATAACAGGTGAGTAAATCGGAATTCGTATTTCGGCTGATTTTAGAGGAATATTTTAAAGTTCCAAAACTCCACACTTAGAAGAATTTCCAAGTGAAACCAGTCAATGTTAGCCTATGGAAGGAAATTCAAGTTACTGGTAAGTACGGTTAAAATTACTTTTCAGGATTAGTACTGGGCTGAAAGATGCAGCACTGAGGTCTCTCCTGATAACAGGTGAGTAAATCAGAATTCGTATTTCGGCTGATTTTAGAGGAATATTTGCACAATGGTGAAGGGAGGGGCGGGGCCTGAGGTGACATCTGTGCAAACGCGCCCCGTGGCGCGTTTTAAGTAGGGGGATTAAGTCCCCTTGAATCATGAGGGTCCCTACGGGCCAACTAGCCCACCAGGTACCTCCAGTATGCGCCAGGGGCTGCGTTGCAGAGACATGTACAGAGGCCACACCCCTTTTACACCTCTCTGCAACGCAGCTCTGTGGCGCTTTCTGGACGTAGCTGTTGGGCTAGTTGGCCCTCAGGGACCCTCAGGATTGAAGGGGATTTAATTCCCCATCTTAAAACGCGCCACGGGGCCTGTTTGCACACATGTCACCTGAAGCCCCGCCCCCTCCCTTCACCACTGTGCAAACGCGCCCCGTGGCGCGTTTTAAGTCGGGGGATTAACTCCCCTTGAATCCTGAGGGTCCCTGGGGTGCAACTAGCCCACCATATACCTCCAAAAGCGCCACAGAGCTGCGTTGCAGAGAGGTGTAAAAGGGGCGTGGCCTCTGTACACCTCTCTGCAAGGCAGCCCCTGGCGCATACTGGAGGTTCCTGGTGGGCTAGTTGGCCGCCAGGGACCCCCAGTATTCAAGGGGAATTGTTCCCCTCTGCAAACGCGCCAGGGGCGCGTTTGCAGAGTGGTGAAGGAAAGGGGCGGGGCCTGCGGGCCCGATCGTTTTTTCCTCCCACCCTGAAGGGGGGCTGTGTGGCCCCCCTTCCTTTTTCCTATTTTTAGGCCCTGGGGACCCCATCCCCCAGGGCCTTACCCCTTTTTTTTAATTAAAATTAAAAAAAAAAAACGGGAAGGGGGCCGCGTGGCCCCCCTTCCCTGGGCCTGTATTGGCCCCGGGACCCCATCCCCCGGGGCATGGCCTCTTTTTTTTATTTGGAGGGGGCTGCGTGGCCCCCCTCCTCAGGCTATTTAAGGCCCCGGGGACCCCATCCTCGGGGCCGGCCTAGCACTTTTTTTTTTTTTTCCTTTTTTTTTCCTTTGGGGAGGGGGCTGCGTGGCCCCCTCCGTGGCCACTTATGGCCCGGGACCCCATCCCCCGGGGCCTGGCTCTCGTTGGGGACTGTGGGGGTCCCCAAACCCCCACAGTCCCGCCGGCTCCCCGTGTCCTACGGGAGCCGGCATTGCTTACACATGGGGAGCAGCTAACATGCTGCTCCCCATGTGGAAAGTAATCAGCTTTGGATATTGGAAGAGAGAGCAGGTTTCCTGCTCTCTCTTCCAATATCCAAAGCAGTTTGCAATGTGTCATTTTCGCACCTCTTCTAAAAAGTAAAAACACCTTTATAAAATAGGGAAGTAATACACTGGACTATGTAGACCAGAATGCTTTGCGACTTGACAAACAGGAAATACTCAATGTATTAGAAATAAAAGATGCCTGTTTTGACTGGTGGATGTAAATTACCCGTGACCAAGGTTCGAGGAGCGAACCGAAACGCGTTGGGCATGGCTACGGCCCCTTGCATGAATTAAAGCAACTGAAATCACAGACCCCGAGTGAGTGCGTTTTTCAAAAAGCCTCTGGGCTCAGAGGTATCATGTTGGAATATATATTTATATATATATACATATTTTCCACCAAAAACGTCCAGATCTTTGGAAATGCACTCGACAGCTTGCCTCCCATTCGGGTCTTCAATTTCAGCTTCCCCCAGCATGCCAGCAAACATTAGTGCCTGACGCGTTTCGAGGCTAATGAGCCTCTTCCTCAAAGGCTGTTTGAAATATACACAGCGCATAGAGTGCTCTTCTCTTTTGAAAACAGGCAGCACGTTTTCATTGGCTGAGTGCAACTTTATTTAATTGGCTAAGTGCCTTAAAATACTCCACTGCTGCATTACGGGATATGTAGTCCCAAGAGCACTGACATTTCATTCCCCTAAGTGGGTTATATGCGCAAATGTATTAATAATCATAGTTAATATCCTTAGTAGGATCCGGTAATGATGGGGAAAGAAATCTTCATTGTGGCTCACTGTGCCCAGCAGCATGTATCTTGTTACATGCCACAGCCTCTCTTCAATCTCGAGATGGTGCTATTCCCTCACGGCTACCCTGACTCCAGTATTGTGTTGTAGAGGTTTGCAAGGCATCCCTTACGAGTTGTGAAATGTGGTAATTTGTTTTTTTTCTACACGTGTGAAGTTGCGACCCCATTGCAGCACTCAGGACGGCCCCCCTTCGTGTAACATTGCAATGGAGTCACGAACCTCGACAAAAAAAATACATCCAAACACTGATTTATACAGTAATGCATGCACTCACAGCCACACAGACATGCACACATCCACACACACAGACCCACTTATAGATTCATGCAACCACTGACCAATCCACTCGCAGAATCACACACCCACTTACAGAATCACTCAGTCACTCACCCACTGATAAACCCACTCACAGACTTATCCATACATTTACAGACCCACAGAAACACTCACGCGCTCACTCAGAGACTCATGCATCCAATCACAGACCCACTCAGAGACTAATACACCCACTTACAGAACCACTCAGACTGTCACTCACCCACTCAGAGACAACTCAGAGACTCACACACAGACCCACGCAGACACTCATGTACTGACTCACAGACTGACTGAGAGGCTCACACACCCACCGATGGACTCACTCAAACAGCCATACACCCCCTCAAGACCCATTTAGTCACTCATGCACCCACTAACAAGCCCAGTCAGAGATTCCCGCATCCACTCACAAACTAACTCAGTCAGCCCTAAACCCACTCATGACAAATTTAGACACTCATGCACACAATCACAGACTCACTGAGAGAGCCATGCACACACTCTCGCACTTACTCAGGCAGCCATAAACCCACTGAAGACCTGTTTATGCACTCATGCAACCACTCACATGCCCACTCAGAGAGTTATGCACCCACTCACAGACTCACTCAGACAGTCATACACCCACTCAAGACCCATTTAGACACTCATGCACCCACTCACAAGCCCAATCAGAGAGTAACTCATCCATTCTCAGACTCACTCTTACAACCATGCACACACTTAAGTCAAATGTCGACACTTATCCACACACTCACATGCCCACTCAGAGATTCAGGCAGCTACTCATGGACCCACTTAGACACTCATTCACCCACTCACTCCGAGAGTTATGCACACACTCTTGCACTTACTCAGCCATACACCCATTGAAGACCCATTTATGCACTCATGCACCCACTCACATGCCCACTCAGAAAATCATGAATCTGTTTATGTATCTACTCTGACACTCATGCACCTACTCGTAGAGCCACTCAGAGAGTGATGCACCCACTCACGGTCTCACTCAGACAGGCATACACCCACTCAGACCCATTTAGACACTCATGCACCCATTGATTAACCTGCTCAGAGACTCACGCACCCACTCATGGACTCACTCAGATAGTCAAATACCCTCTCAAGACCCATTTAGACATTCATGCACCCATTCACAGACCCACTCAGAGACACATGCACCCACTCATGGACTCAGTCAGTCATACACCCACTCAAGAGCCATTTAGAGACTCATGCACCCAATCACAAACCCACTTAGAGACAAGTGCACCCACTCATGGACCTCCTCAGACAGCTATACACCAATTCAAAATCCATTTAGACATTCATGCACCCATTCACAGATCCAGTCAGAGACTTATGCACCTACTCACGGACTCACTTAGAGAGTTATGAACACACTTACAGACCCACTCAAAGACTTACATACCCACTCTCAGACTCACTCAGACATACATGCAGCTACTCATATACCCACTCAGACAGTGATGCACCCACTCACAGACGCAATCAGAGACTGATGCACCTAGTTAGAGATCTACTTAGATACTCTTGCACCCACTAACAAACTCACTCAGAAACTCATGTACTTAGTCAAAGAGCCACTCAGACTGATGCACCCACTTACTCACACAGTTAGATGGTTACAAAACTATTTGCAAAATTATTATAACATATATAGATGTAAACTTTTAGTTATAAATCTAAAATGTGTTCTTGTCCCTTAAATTCATACTTTTGTTTTGTAGAGTCATCCCCCAAAAAATAGTTTTTAAAAAAAAGGATTTGTAATCAATATTTTTTATTATTGAGTAATAGGGTGGCTCTGATGAGAGCCTTTGTATTCATTGTGAGTATGTCACAGCTACACATAAGACCAGATGCACAGTTTCAGGTTGCTGAGAAACACCCTTTTACCTTCATCTGTAAAGTAAACTCCATCACTTCTATCGATTTCATGCATGTCAACACGCAGGTTGTTGTTGTAGATAGAGCCCATGCTATGGTCTCTGAGGAATGCAGAAGCAGCTTTATTATCATGTTCCCTGGCTTTGTCAATCTGTGGACAGAATTAATTTGACCACTTCCATTTTTGTCTTTGGCATATGTTTGAGTACACCAAGACAGTGTAAGGCAAAAGTGTCATTACTTTGCCAAAGGTCTCTTTCATTCCAATTTCCAAACCAACCCCAGTAAGAGTGCCTGGGTCATTGCCACCACAGTGCACTATTAACAGGTCTGGATGCTGGGAATGTGCAATACTCTCAACCAAAGGCAGCAATCGTGCCACTTTAAATCACTCTGGCCAAACCATTTAATTTTCACAATAGGCAAACGCAAGTCCCTGTCAATTCCAAACTTTCTCGCATATTCTCTTGCCCAGAAAACATAGATGTGACCCACAATCCACACTCTAACCATTTTCAAGGAAGAAGTAGTAGCACACAGGAAATGGCTGCAGCTGAATGTGAAACTTGGTAGAATAAATAGCATTTAAAATGCAAGAGTGCAGTTGGTTTTTCAAAATGTCTTATTTGATTAGGTGCTGTAAATAATTTAAAAGTAAAAAAAAAACAGGGTGTGTTTTAATTGGAAATGTGAGTAGAATTGTGATTGGTGTATTTAAATGTTTCACAAGTTATGCTCTGTGGATATGTTTATGTTTAGCAGCACTGGTTAGTGTGTAATTGGAAGCTGGTATGCTGTGGTTGAAAAGTGTAGGAACTGTTGACTTTCTGTTACAGTATAGTGTTTCAAAACAGGTTGCTATGGAAACTACAACATAACAGTGTGGGGGAAGGTTTCCAAAAATGTTGTGGATTGATTTTCAAAAGTAAAGTACTTTAGAGATAATCATAAAAGGAGAGACCTTTCAACTGACCTATATTTCTTTATAATCTGGCCTCTTAAGGCTCATTAACAGCAACCAACCCAGTATCAGTGACATACAACAACATTAATTCAAAAATATATATTTTTTATTGTTAATTTTTTCCATATAAAAATATTTTATACTTTTTTTATAATGCTACTACTATTCATTGTTGATCAAAGAAATGTATCATTGTCTACACATACATATCTGTCTCTGTCAAGCTGCTCAGGATCTCCGTTGAGATTGTATCTCTTTTTGTGTATGAGTGTTAGTGTGAATGAGATAGTTTGATGGGTGAGAGTGAAGTGTTGATGGTTGAGTGTGGGGTTATCTGTGCATTTATTAATTGTATTTTGATTTTAGAGTTGAAATGTTGGTTACCTTGTCTCTAACACAGCTACAGATGAAGACACTGGTATAATTTGAAGCAATGTTAATCTAACCCACTGTTCAAGTATTTATCTACTGTTCAAGTGCTGATATCAAATGCTTAAAATAATGCAGTATTTTTGCATACCAATGTTAGAGGCCTTGTTGGTATCTTGGCAACTGTTTATCTAACTGTTTAAGTGTTATATGCATGTGTAGACAATGATGAATTTCTTTGATCGACAATGAATAGTAGTAACATTATAAAAAAGTATAAAATATTTTTATATGAAAAAATGAACAATATAAAAAATATATTTTTGAATTAATGTTGTTGTATGCCACTGATACTGGGTTGGTTGCTGTTAATGAGCCTTAAGAGGTCAGATTATAAAGAAATGTAGGTCAGTTGAGAGGTCTCTCCTTTTATGTTTGCTGTTTCCCCCTCCTCTTGGACCTGAAAGCAATTAGGGGGTACCTTTTTTTTTGTGAAGTACTTTAGAGATAACATATAGTACTTTTATTTTAAATGATGAAATGTAGTCCAGTATGGAGTCGCGACTCCATCGTGTTGCTACACATGGGGCCGCGCTAGGCACGGCAATGGAGTCGCGACTCCGTCCACAGCCACTACCAGATTGGGCTTTGTATGAGGAGGCTAATAAAGGGTTAAAACACAGTGACCAATAAAAATATCATAACAATAGGGAAGAATGAACATAACAGTTTGAGCTGTGTCGAGTCGAGGAGCATGTCGTAGAGTAGATTGAAGAACTGCAGAATGGAATAAAGTAGAGTGAAATAGAGTGGAGTGGCAAACAGTGGAACAGCATAGAGTGGAGAGGCGTAGAGTGAAGTCCCATAGAGGGGAGTGGCGTACAGTTGAATAGCACACATCACTACAAAGTAAAGACTCTATGTAAAAAGTATAACAGAATCCATATGCCTCCTTTTTTCACATTCTAACAGGGTATACAATCTCTAAAGTACACTTTCATACAACATTAGCTCTTTATCTTTGAACTCTATACAGGGAGACAACAGATCCTTCCAGCTGACACATGTCTACTGAGACCTAGGTGGTGTAAGCTTCCTTGAGAAAGTCTCTACCCTTCAAACACTTTTTATATTTGTGAACAGGGTTTATGACTGTGTTTGCTACATTCACACTCCAAAATCATATATAGTGAGTAAAATGCTTTCAAAATACATCAACCACTCCTGAAAGACACTTACAAGTCAATACTGAAAAATCTCAATAACTTTCTATGAACTCAACAACATACCACAGATAGAATCAGCTAAGGTTCAACAGGAAGCACTGTTAATTTACAAATGGCACTTCATTTTGTAAAAAATATCACATTTACAGCAACAAACACAGTAAAATATATACCAACAATGTCTAATTACTGGGAATGCCAACTATTGATTGACCCTAATATTACCTCAGTCTTGCATTCTTCACACACCAAATGTATCTCTTCCACAGTACAAGTACTACATGCACCATAATCCCTTTAATGAGCTTTTAACCTTTTAATTAGACTTAATTATTAACATAGAAAATCTGTAGTTAGTTTCTTTCTATTGTTCTGTAGTTGATCTAACCAGTTACTGACACTTGCACTGTGCTAGTAGACACTTTTTACTGTTCTTGTCTGTGAGAAATTGGGTTATTGGTTGACTGGGGTGTGAACCCTGGTCAAGCAGCAACCACAATCCTTGTCAGGGTAAGGCACAAGCAAACCCCATATAGACCTGTGCTCAACCCCTTGGCATCTTGGCACAGAGCAGTAATGCTTAACTTAGAGGCAATGGGTAAAGTATTTGTGCAACACTTCAAACTGTAAAACAGTGAAAACATCACACAAAAAGTATCCCACACCACACTAGACAAATATAGTGAATTTAATAAATAAAACAAGTCCAAAATGACAAAGATCCAATCTTTAGAACTGGAGATATGAATTTTGAAAGAATAAAGTGAATATAACCCCAAAAAGCACAAAGCTGCAACTCTGGATATCTGGTTGGCGGGACCGGGTAAAATTAAAATGTTCAGGGCGGCCACAGTGGAGCACTGTTCAGATACAGTCACAGGTAATCCCGCTGAAGGTTTACCTTTGCAAGTTTTGTGTTAAGAGTCAAGAGTCCTGTTAGAGTTGGAGAGGGCGGCGAGGAGCAAGGAGAGTGTCACAGGAGGCTGTCAGCATGGTGCAAAGAGCAGGCCAGGCGTCACGGACAGGCGAGCTGGAGCTTTGCGTTGGTAGTGCACATGTGCGGTTGGTGCTGCAGTGTGAAGGGACAGGCTTTGCGCTGACTTCAGTGTAAGCTGTGCGGTCTCAGTGTGAACGGGCCCGTAAGCTGTTGCGAAGAACCTAAAAAGCTTGATTTCAGCTCGCTGAGACACATCAAGGGTCCAGTACCTGATAGGCATCACTATGGGGTCAGGAATTCACTGCCGTTGGGTTCAGGAGTTGTTTGCGGAGGCTTTTATGTCCCTAAGGCTCAGGAGGCCAGCAGACTAGACTTTGGAGTCAATCTGGGGTCCTGGGTTCAAGGTGGGGATGTGGGTCCAGTTCTTCCTCACCAGGCAAACAGGCAGTCTTTGAAGTGGGGTGAAGCTTCTAGAGGCATGCCTTTGAAGTGCACAGATGCCCTGCCGTCCTGGCTCGGGCTCCAGACTAACTACAGGGGGTATGTGTATGTGCAGACAGGAAATGGCCTATTCAAGTGTAAGTAGGGCTTGGCCCAGCTCCTCTCACCCATCCTGTCAGTGGTAGCCCATCCAGTAACACCTAAGCTCCCCATTGTTTGTGACTATCTAGGAGGAATGCACAAAGCCCAACTGTCACCTACACCCAGTCATGTGACCCAGAGAAAGGTTGTAGGTACCAAATGGCTAAGGCAAGAAAATGCCACCTTTCTAAATGCCACTGGAATCAAGCTATCCTGGCTGAAGAGGGGTGAAACCCCGAAACCGGTCCTAGGATGCTTGTTTCCAGTCCAGGGAGAACCTGGCTTGACAGTTCGGGCTGGACTGTTCCCATGAGGCACAGGGTCAAGACTGATTTGCATATGGCTGGGTTCAAACTGGAATGGCATGGTGAGCAAAAAAACGATGGATTTAGGCCCAGATCTCTGTACTGGGGTGAATGTATGACATTGTTCTGCATTCTGTCCATCAACTGTTGTTTTTGCACCTTTCTAAAAGTGGCATTTTCAGAATTGCAATTTAAGATCCAACTTCACCATAAGTTAGAATTTTAAGTCGTGATTTCAGAGACACCAAACATTAACTGGTTATCTATTCACATTTGAAAATTACACTTATAAGATGTAATAATTACTTACTTATGCCTACTACCCCTCCTGTGGGATAGGCCATCAACCAGGACTCTCCAGCCATCTCTATCCTGGGCTTTTCTTTCAATCAAACTCCAGGTGTAACCCATCTCCTTCTCCTTACAGTTAGTGTAAAGGCCTTGAAGCCAGGTGTTTCTTTGACTTCATCTTTTTTTTCCCCTTGGGTGTTCCAGGTGAGGGCTTGTCTGATGGTGTTTGATGCAGGCTTGCAGAGGATGTGACATATCCAGCCCTAGCATCTTTTCAAGAAATCCTTATGAGGAAGGATTTGGAAAGTCTGCTGCCATAGGTCGTTGTTGCAGATGGTGCTTGTCCAGTGCATTTGGGGTATTTTTCTCAGACAGGTGTTGATGCAGGTCTGGACTTTGTTGGTCGTGGTCACTGGTGTTCTCTAAGTTTCTGCTTCACACAGAAGGACTGTATTTTGATGGTGTTAAAAAGCCTGATCTTGGGTTGCAACATTAGGCCCTTGGAGCTCCAGATCTTCTTTAGCTGAATAAAGGCAGGACTTGCTTTGCCGATTCTTGCCTTGATGTTGGTGTCTGTGCCGCCCTGCTTGACTATGACACTGCCAAGGTAGGTGGAGGCTGCCACCTCTTCCAGTGCATTGCCTGCAAGAGGGACTACAGTTGTGATGACTGTGTTAGCCTTTAGGATCTTGGTTTTTCCATGTGGATGTTGAGGACCAGTTGTGCTGATGTGGTTGCTACTTTTTTGGTCTTCTCTTGCATCTGCAGTTGGGTATGGGAAAGTAGTGCCAGGTCGTCTGCAAAGTCCAGGTCATCAAGCTGCGTCCAAGGTGTCCACTGGATCCCATTTATTTTCCTTGCTGTGGATGTCTTCATGATACAGCAGAAAGAGAAAAGGCAAGAGCAAACAACCCTGGTGGACTTTGGACTTCACTTAGAAGGCTTCCATGAGTTGGCTCCCATGGACTATTTTGCAGGTCATTCCCTTGTAAAAGTTTCTGATTTTTACAAGTTTATATGCTACACTGTAATGGCAGTTGAGATTTCAAAGGTGCTCCCTGTCCATGCTGTTGAATGCCTTCTTGTTGTCAATGAAGTTGACATAGAGGGGAAGTGCAATTCCATCACCTGCTCAATGTGATATGCAGGGTTGCAATCTGGTCTGTGCAGGATCTATTTTTGGGAAAGCCAGCTTGCTGATTTCATAACTGAGTGTTGACTTGTCCCTTCATTTAGTTCAGGATGACTCAGTTGAACACTTTGCCTAGGGTTGATAGAAGACGTATCCCCCTGCAGTGTGCACATGTAATAAGGCAACTCGAATGTTATCCTATGAGGGAGCTAGGCCTTTAAGTAGTGAAAAATTAAATTAAGCATTTTTCACTGCCAGGACATTTAAAACTTAAAGGTGTATGTCCTATTTTTTAAATACATAGCACCCTGCACTCTGGGCTGTCCAGGGCCTACTCCAGGGGTGACTTATATGCATTGGAAAGGAAGGTTTGGGCCTAGCAAAAGGTTTACTTGGCCAAGTCAAAATGGCAGTTTCAAACTGCACACATAGGATATACAATGGCTGGCCTGAGAAATGATTAAAGTGCTACTTAAATGGGTGGCACAAGTGCTACAGGACCACTGGTAGCAATTAATTGACAGGCCCGGGCACATGTAGTGCCACTTCACTAGGGACTTTCAAGTAAACTAAATATGCCAATTGAGTGTAAGCCAATGTTGCCATTTTTTGGGGAAGAGGCAGGCAATAACAAAGTAAGCAAAAACTGGAGGTTTGAAGGCAAAAAGTTAGGGGAGAACCACACCTAGGATGCCAGGTCTAACACGTGTACCCCCAGCTTAAAGTGGGGGGAATTACTCAACCTCTTGGGAGTTCTCTTCACTAAAGAGAAAGAACCTGGATAGACCATCAGAATTGGTGTGGTTTATTCCAGGACGGTGTTCCACTATAAAGTCCATTCCCTGTAGGGAGATGGACAACTTGAACAGTTTAGGATTCTCCAACCTCATCTGCATTAACCGTCTGAGGGGTCTGTTGTCTGTCTGATACCGGAAGTGAGCACCAAACAGGTATGGTCTCAGCTTCTTCAGTGCCCAGATCACTGCGAAGGCTTCCCTCTCTATTGCACTCCACCTCTGTTCCTGGGGTAGTAACCTCCTAGTAGTGAGGACTACAGGTTGATTCAGGCCCTCTTCATTTAGCTGCCAGAGCACAGCTCATATGCCATTCTCCGAGCTGTCTGTCTATGCAGTGAGTTATTTGGGGAAGCCAGGGGCTTTGAGCAATGTTGCTGTGCACATGGCCTCCTTCAGGGTGTTAAAAGCGTCTGGCATACCTACTTGCTTCTTAGAAGTCAGCTCTTTCAAGGGTGCAACACTGGTGCTATACCCCTTCATGAATCTCATTTAATTACCAGTGAGGTCTAAGAAGGCTCTCACTTCTGTCTGTGTCTCAGGGGGGTCCCAAGTCAGGATAGTTTCACTCTTGGCCCAGAGGGGCTGCACCTTGCCTCCTCCCACTTGGTGACCCAAGTAGACAACTGAACCCTGCCCTATCTGGAACTTGCTGGACTTGATAATCAGGTCTGCCCTCTACAGAGCCTAAAGCGCTTCCCTGAGGTGGCATAAATCGCCCACCCAGCTAGAACTGAAGACCACAATGTCGTGTAGATAGGTGGCACTGAAGTTCTTTAACCTACCCAGAACCTGGTTGACCAACCTCTTGAATGTGGTAGGTGCGTTCTTCAACCCAAAGGGCATTACTCAAAACTGGGGTTCAGAATGCAGACCTCTCTTTGGCCCCTTCGGTTAGGGCAATCTGCCAGTACCCAGATGTTGAGTCAAACGTGCTGAGGAACATGGCAGCTCATCAGCTCTGGGGATGTGGTGTGCGTCAGTCTTGGTAACTGCAGTGAGGCCCAGGTAGTCCGCAGAGAATGTGGGTTCTGTTTGGCATCTGGAGGGGCAACCTTGTAGACCAACACCATTTGGATAGACCAAGGGCTGTTTGAGGGCTCAATAACCCCTAACTCCAGCGTTTTGGGGACCTCCTCCCTACTGCTTAACAGACATTCAGTAGATTTTACTCTTCACCGATGTGCTGTCCCCAATGTTAATATCATGAGTACAGAATGTAGTGAGTCCTGGGGTTAGGGAGAATAAAGCGGCAAACTGCCCCAACAACTGGTGGCAGTCTCTCTGTTATTCTAGGGTCAATGTAGGGGAGACCCTGACACCCTCCACTGACCCATCCTTTTACTTGGAAGAAAGGCGGTCAGAGAGAGGTTCACTCTATTTCTCCACTCCATCATTGGTGACCAGGAGCATGGTTAACTCAGACCTCTCAAAGTGGGGTTTGAGGTGATTGATTTGCTAGATCCTTAAAGAGTTCCTGGAAGTCTTGAGGTCCACCAGGTTGGTGACATCACTCTTGCACTTTCTCACCTCATAGTGCCCAGACCAAGGGTTTTGTAGGGCCTGTGGAGCCTCCCAGATAGCCTTTTTGGCCAGGCTGAAACTCAACCAGAATGACCATACCACTGTTTCATGACATCCTGGCTGGCTTCCAGGTTCGCCTTAGTTTGCTTCCAGAAGTGCTTCATCTGGGTCTAGAGTGCTAGCATTTAGCTGGCCATATACTGGGGGACTTCCTAGGAGCTTGCTCCCACCCCTCCTTGACACTGAGAGGTCCTTGCGCCGGGGACCCATACAGGAGCTCAAATGGGCTATAACCAAACTCCTTCTGAGGCACCTCCCGGTACGCAAACAACAAGCATGGCAAGAGAACGATCCACTTGTACCTCAAGGGCTCTGACATGCCATGATCATGCCTTTAAGGCTCTTGTTGAACCTCTCGACAAGCCCATTGGTTTGATGGTGGTAAGAAGTGGAGAACTTGTAGTTTACCTTACATTCCTTCCACATGGCCTTCATGTATGCCGACATGAATTTGGTACCATAGTCTGATACTACCTCCTTGGGGAACCCCATATGGGTAAAGATCCCCATCAGTGCCCTGGCCCTGGCCACTGCAGGTGTAGTCACTGTCCTTAGAGGGATAGCCTCCGGGTACTGGGTAGCATGGTCCACCATGACCAGGATGAACCTGTTGCCCTTGGCTGTCTTGGGGTCCAGAGACCTTACAATGTTGATGCCCACACTTTCAAAGAGGGTGCCAACAACATGAAAAGGTTGCAGGGGAGCCTTGCGCTTCCCTCTTGACTTTCCACCGGCCTGGCAGGTAGAAGAGAACCTGCAGAAAGCATCTGATACCCTTCTCATTTGAGGCCAATAAAAGTCGAAGCCTGCAAAGGTCTTGTCCTGCCCCAAATTACCTTCCAGGGGTACATAATGAGCCAGCTCCCGTAGAATGGGCCTGTAGCGCTGGGGGGCCACCAACAAAGATGTTGGCCCAGGCACCTTAGGCTCGCTATACAGGAGAACATTCTCCCAGTAAATCAGGTGGTCACCAGAGGTGTCACCAGCTGCCTGGGCTTCGACTTGCTGCTGCAGGCCCACAGGAGTAGGGCACTCCATCTGCACCTTACACAACTCCTTCCTGGCAGGACACCGTTCTTACTGACAGTTGGCCAGCTCAAGTAGGTTCCACAGGGTGGCAACATCCTCATTTGTAGGCTACGGGGCATCCCCCTCAGGTTCAGCCTCCTCACGAACCGTCATAGTTTCAGGAGTGGGTTTCCCATCCCCCTTGCCCTTCCTGGGCGATTAGTCCAGGTTCCAGGTCCTCCTAACTACCCGCTTGGGCATCCATGGACAGTGTGGTCAGGCACACCCACTAATGCAATCCTAACATTTCCAAGTGCTACCTGAGCTTCTACTCCTTCCCCAGATTATATGGTCCTGGTCATTGCCAAGCAGACAATCCACATGTGTGGACGGACTACCCTGAAGGAACCTGAGAGCCCCCACTCAGAGGGAACTAGAGATACTGGGTAGTGACCCTCATGATTGTCAGCTGTAACAGCATGGTAAAATGTATTAGAGGCCACCTGCTCTGAGGGCACCAGATGACATCAGATGGTTGACATGTTGACTCAAGTGTCTCTCACAGCATCTGCCTATTGATGGTGACCCACTGCCGGTATTTCCTAGTATTACTAGACATGTGGGGTCTCCGAACCATCTCCCCATCACCCAGGGACATTAAGGAAACCTCCACACTGCCCCCCACTAACTGGGACAATCTCCTCCCCAAGCACTACACTAGCCAACCACAGTGACTGCCAACCAGCGGAGGGGTGTGCCTGCCTGGGACACCTGCCATCCCCCCTGAAGTGCCCTTCCTGCTGGCACTGATAGCACTTAGGTGGTGTCTCCCATGATGACTTACTGTCAGGAAACTATTTCTTCTTCTGATGCTCAGGCGGGGATTGTGAGTCGTGAACCTTAGAGCAAGTTTGGGGACCTTTAGAGAACTCCCTATTTTCTGTTTGTCTCCCCTCTCCTTCTTCTGGTGGAAACCCTGTCCACCCTTGTCGTGATCCTCCCAGATACCTTCTTGTGGACCCTGGTGCTGACCCAGTGGTCTGCCTCCTTAGCAAGTTCCCTGTGGTCCGTGAGCTTACTATCAATCAAGTGTTGGTGCAGATCTGTACAACAAAGACTGAACATGTGCTCCTTTTCAATCAAAGTGTACAGTCCCTAATAAGGTTTTACTTCACTGTCCTGCACCCAACCACCCAGTGCATTGCAAAAGGAATCCACACAATCTACCCAGGGCTGTTGGGCCAGTTTCCGACTGTCCCTAAACTTCTTCCTGTACTTCTCTGGGGTAAGGCATAATTTCTGACAAGGGCTTCCTTCATGGGGAGATACCTCATCCTGTCGCCCTTCTTTAGGTTCAGTAGGGTGTCCTTCCCTTTGCTAGGGATATGAGTCAACAGACCAGCCCCCCAATCCTCCTTAGAGATCCTGTGCATCTGTAAAGTAAGCCTCAAACTACTTATTGATATTGTTTCCAAAGCAAAGTCAGGCACCAGACCTTTAGGAATATGGACCCTTTTGTCTCCAGCAGTCATTGTAGAAATGCTGCCACCATCACTGCTGGTCTCTGCCTGCCTAGCTTTAATGTCCAGCTCCTTAAGGCTCCTTTGATGAGCCAACCTCTCCAAAGTTATTCTCTCCACTATGGCTAGTTTCCATTCCTCCATTGGCAGTTTCTTCTCTTTCATTCTCAACTGGACCAACTGCAGTTTAAGCGCTCACTGCTGCCTCCTCTCTGCCAGCTCCTCTTAGAACAGGTTACGAGAGAACACAGCGCTTCCTGTATGAGGAGGGATCTCCAATCCTGGAGGCAAGTCATCCGATACCATCCTGCATGTCCTCCTATGATCCCTCCACATCATCCTCTCCCTGCTGGTCATCTATTGTGCCTGTCAACTGGTGGGTCTCTGCCCATGCCCTCAAAGCCTTTTGGAGCTCCGCTTTCTGGTGCTCCTTTTGCCAGACAGCACCCTCATTGAGCTCAGCCAAAGTGTAGCTCTCCAAGTTGGAAAGTTCAAACTCCATTCTTGCAGACGGGCACACAGACACAAACAGTCAGGTAGAGTAGGAATGTATTTTTAAAAAAACAGAAAGGCTTATCAGGGAGAATTTAAAACCTGAATTGGTCTCAGATATGGGATGCTATTGTACACCAAATCACTATATGGCCCTGAGCAAACATAAGTCCTGATCCTCACCTCTGATCACCACTGTGAGAAATTGGGTTACTGGTTGACTGGGGTGTGAGCCCTGGTAAAGCAGGAACCACAATCCTTGTCAGGGTAAGGCATAAGTAAACCCCAAACTAGCCTGTGCTCAACTCCCTGGTAGTTTGGCACACAGCAGTTAGGCTTAACTTAGAGGTAATGTGTAAAATATTTGTGCAAAACCTCAAACAGCAACACAGTGAAAATACGACAGAAAAAGTATCCCTCACCAAGTTAAAAGAGTAGAGCTGAATTGAATAAATAAAACAAGTTCAAAACGACATAACTCCAATGAGTAGACCAGGTGATATGAATTTTTAAAGAATAAAGTTAATATATTGCCAAAAAGCACAAAGCGCCAATTTGGGAGAACTGGTAGCACTAAACTGGGTAAAATTCAAACGTTCAGGCCTACCGCGATGGAGCGCAGGTTGGATACAGACCAGGTTAGTCTCACTGAAGGTTTACCTTCTCAAGTTTGTGACAAGAGTCCATTTGTGTTGGAGAGGGCTGCGAGGAACAAGGAGATTGTCGCAGGAGGCTGTTGGGTTGGTGCCAAGAGCAGGCCGGGCATCGCGAATGAGCAGGCTGGAGCCTTGCATTGGCATTCTCCCATGAGCGGTCGATGCTGCAGTGTGATCAGACGGACTGGTGGTGCTTCACACTGATTTTTGGTGTGAGCGGCATGGTCTTGGTGCAAACGGGCCTGTTCACAGTTGCAAAATGCCCAAAACCTTGATTTAAGCTCACTGAGTGGCTCACTGGCATAATATCGATCAATAAAATATTGAAACACAAACATATCCAAAATTTAATATCGATAACAAAAATATCACCACTGTATACTTAACTATAAAAGCCACAAATATCGAGAACACAAATATTGTAGTTAGAAATATCAATTTTTACATATATTGAAAAGAAAAAGATTGTTGCTTTTAAATAAAAATATATTGTCAAAAATATCGATTCATACAATATCAACTCAAAATTATCAGCAAAATAATTAAGCCGCGAAGACCTCTACCCAAGGTGATGGGCTTGCATAGTACAATATGGGAAGAGAGTGGCCTTCCTGCTGAGACCTCTCCCCATGTTAACAGATGCATGTACTAGGCTATGGGTTGTGACTACCTTCTCCGCTGAAACCTCCCCCCAGGTTGACAGTGTGCGTAATAAGTTGTGACAAAGGTGTGCCCTCTCCACTGAGACACGTGCCCAGGGTGACAGGCATTCATAGTGGGGTGTGGGGAGCAAATGGCCTCTCTGCTGTTGATCGACATCCAGGCTTGGCTTCGGGCTGAGAATGTGGCCATATATTCTACTAATGAAAGGCTCCTGATTGCCTTCCGCGCCGCTTTCTTGAAGGCTGCATGACTGGTTGGAGTGTTCCAAAGTTGGGAGAGTTCAGTGGTTGCAAGGAATTCCTATAGGAAATTTCTAGCTGGTGATGTACTCCTGTGCTGTAGCTCTTACCAGTGCAGATGGTTTAAAGTGTTTGGGAGGGCATGTCTGATCTTATGCCAGCAGGCTAGGTAAGCCCCGCCTTGCTAAATATTGTTTGGTGAGGCCAAACTCCAGCCGGATCTCTGCTCCAGAGGCATTAGTTGGTATGTTAAACATAATTCTGTAGGGCTTGACTAAGGTGCTGTCTAAGATTCTAGAGTCCCTTCCTCTCAAGACTGTTCTTCCATATGTAATGGTAGGTAATATTTTGGATCGCGCTACCTGGAGAAGTGGTGAAAGCATTGGGCCTGCCAGTTTGGATTTTAGGTTCCTCAGTGTTATTGCTAAGGCCAGCCCTTTCCTTCTAATCAATTCAAGCTTGCTGCCAAATTGACCACAATTATCGATAATTACTTCAAAATATTTATAGTTTGTTGCAGACTGGATTTGGGTATTGCCCAAACACCAGACATGAGATTTTTTTCTGCCATGTTTTATGGTTATTCTCTAAATTTACTTTGAGAAAGTTGTCCACTGCGTTTGCCTGCAGTGTGTTGAGGACGCGTTGAATTCCCACTTGCGTGTGGCTAACCAGAACTGCATCGTCCGCATATAGTATGCTGGATAAAGACTTGCCCCTAGTTTGGGGGCATGTGAGTTGAAGGAGCTGAGGGTCTGTGTCAAATCTGTCATTTAAAGATTAAACAGAGTGGGGGCGAGCACACACCCTTGGTTGAGCCCTTTGGTGGTTGGAATTGAAAGGTGTGTGCCCTAGCTTATTTTTACCTGCACCCAGCTGTCTGTATGGAGAAGTATTAACATGTCCACAAGTGGTTGCGGAAACCTTTCAGTGGGCCAATTTCTTCCAGAGTCTCGCTCAGTCTAAGTTATCAAATGCTGCCATGAAGCCTGTAAAGCAGAGTTGGAATGCCTGTTTCGATCACCTTGCCGTGTCTATGAGCAGGGACATGGTTAAGATATTTGTAGTTGTACCTGCGCCTTGAAAAACCCAGTTTGGTTGAATGGTATGATTGCCTGCTCTGCTGCCCGGGCCTGGAGTTCACCTACTAAAGTGTCAGCTAAATATTTTGCCTCATTGTCAAGCAAGGTGACAAGGTGGTAATTTTTTGGGTAGGGATTTATCTCCATTCTTATAGATTGGGGAAATGACAGAGCCTTTCCAGGCTGCCGGGTGTTGCCCCAGTTGTCTAATTTTCTGAAAGAGAGGATCTAAAGTTTCTGCCCAATAGTCTGTGTCTTGCTTGAAGAGGGTCGGTGGAATCCCGTTAGGTCCGTGGCCCCTTCTATCCTGCCTTTTCAGATATGGCGCTTAATTGCAGTAATGTGAGATGGCCTAGTAGTGTTCTGATGATTAACGATGGTTTTGAGGGTGATATTTTTCTGTAGATTTTGGATAATAATTACATCTATCATTGAGCTTGTAAACTGGCTCCCTGCTTGCTGGTTAAATTAAACTGTCAAAAATCTGTCCAAGGTCTCTTCACAAAGGCATGATACCACCCCTCCATGCGATGGATGCATTATTTTATTCAGCGTGGTCCAGAAACGTGTACTATTTTTGGCCTTGGTGTCGAAGAGAAGTTGTGCCCAGAGCTCTTCTTCCCAGGATCTATTGATGTTCCATTTTAGCTTATGAAGCCTATTTCTCAGTTGGTGCAATAATGGTTGGAGGATCGGATCCCCTGGTTTGTACCTCAACAGTCTCAGCGTGCTGTTTATGGACTTTTTCAGCTGTCTCAGTTGATTTTGTTGGGCAATTGGGATCCTTCCTGCTTCCCTTATATCTTGTGGCAGCCTGTATTTGACTGTCGAAGAGAATTTATTTCCTAAATTGACAGTGAAGCTTTCACATTTGCTGGTAAGGCTACTTGCAAACCCATCTCGTGCCTGTAGTATGACCTTCCCTGATTGAAGCACCTCCCCTGTATTTGCTAGTGAGGATTTGGTGCACTTAAAATTGATTGTGAGGCTAGAGTAAGGGCCAATGCGGGTGCATCTACTTGTAGAAGTATCTCCTGCGGACCACGGTCACTGTCCCTCTTATCTCAAAGGCAGAATGTAGCGATGCGACAAAAGACTGAAAGGGAGACCAATGTATAGTCTAATGTTGAGCATGTTGATTTAGAGTAGAAAGAGGCTGCAAGTGGGGATTCCATGGGTGATGCTGGGGATTTTCCCATGCAACACCCACGGAATTTGACTCTGCCCCAGATTTCTAAATAGATGTACACATGGGGAAGCACCAAATCAGTATGCCTACTGAGGTGAGGCGCAATAATGAGAAATATGGTTATTTCTCCTCATTTGTTTCCTCTTTCCATGTGTGCTGAATTAGGGGATGTGTTGGGCTTCAGAGGGGATACATTTACTATTCCCACTCTAGTCTGCGCAACAGTAGGTAAAGCGCTGAAATTCGGAGGGGTCAAATTTACTATTTCCACTCCAGTCTAAGCAACAGTAAGTAAGCTAAAATAAATAAGTACTAAACCATTTACCTAATTGGATTATTGATGATCAATTAAATAGCTAATTAACAATTATTCATTAATTGATAATAATTTCTTAATAACTTCCCACCCAACAACCCTATCAACACAGCAGCCCACACCTAATCGCCAGTAGGTAATTATAGTTAGGACCTAGTTTCCATAGGAAAATAATTTTTTGACTTGGCTATAACTTTGGCATCGTTTGACCAAGCTCAATGAAATTTTGCCAAAAAAGTGTCACGGTGGGTACTATTGTTATGGAAAGTTTCAGGGTGATCCGTGCAGTGGTGACTGAGAATTTGGTGTGTAAAATAAGGTTCATTTGTGATCTTAATTCCCATACGAACCTTTAGCTACACCTACACCCCGAACCGCTGAACGGACTTAAATCAAATTTGGTAGGGAGGTAGATGTTGGTTCAAGGAAGTGCCTTTTGCTTATTTGGTGAAAATCCATTCAGTAGTTGTTGAGAAATTTAAGTTTAAATTATAGTAATATCTCTGGCCGCGGATATTTTGCAGTGGTTTCACGATGAATCGCGGATGCACGCGCCAATGGGAATGCTCTGATTGGCTGGACGCAACCTGAATAGAAAGTTGTGGCCGAGATTTTTTTGATCCTGAGTGGTTCCCGGGGCTGAAAATCTGTGTGAAAGCTCAAATAGGGGTCAGGGTGGAGATACTCTGACCCCATGGTTGAGAAATGGAGGTGTTAGTGACACAAGTTATGTGTCCAAAATTGATTTTTTTAATTGCGCACGATATTCGAGACCACAACGCAACTGCCAGCACTGCCCCTCGTGTAACATCGCTGGAACATCACAACTATCAACGTCATTGCGAATATTGGTGAAAATATTAAAAAGATATATCAATGAATCATTAATACATTGTTATAGAGATATTGAGATATTGATAAATGTTTTTATAGAGTTATTTATATAGTGAGTTATGTACTGTCATGGTTAGAATTAATTATATAATTATAATTTTTTAATGTGGTGGTGACTATTGATTTTCTGCTTTTGCTTTCTCCTTTCACGATGTGTCCGGGGAGATCGCGATTACCGATGTCATTGCTATCTCCGGCCTCACAGCGAAAACTGAAGATAAGTTTTAGAGATGGTTGTTCTAGAAATACACTATAATAACATGAGTTTGAAGTGTACAGTAATAAACTCCTAGTGTGTAAAATACTATGATATGTGTGCATTTATGTGTTTTCACTTTATGGAAAAGGCGTGATTGTCGCGGTTAACAATGCCATTGTGGCATCCCGAATAACCACAAAAATGGGAAATAGGTGTGAAAGATGGTTTTTAAAGAAACTTAGTACAAAAATATGAGTTTAAACATGCTTTGAAAGAAGTATGTATATAGTAATATGTGTAGGGCAATGTTCAGAATGGATTTTTTTACATATTATTTTTGGATGTGTTTGTAGCCATTGAATGTCTGCTTTTGTTTTCCATTTTCATGACATGTTTGTGGGGATTGCGACATCGTCGTGAAGATCCCCAAAAATTAAAGGAAAAAAAACCCTTGAGAAAAATACTTCACAATATTTTGGTTACTAGGGTGGCTTTGACAAGAGCTGTTGCATTGGTTGTGTGTAAATGGCTGCTACACATAAGACCAGATGCAGAATTTCATGTTACTTAGAAATACCCTGTAGTCTTCATCTGTAAAGTGCACTCCATCATTTCTATAAATTCCATGCATGTCAAAACGCAGATTGTTGTTATAGATACAGCCCATGCAATGGTCTCTGAGAAATTCAGAAATAGTTTCATTAACATGTTTCGTGGCTTTGTCAATCTGTGGACAAAATTGATTTTACCACTTCCATTTCTGTCTTATATATTAGAGTACACTAAGACAGTGTAAGGGAAAAGTGACATCAGTTCTGCAAAGGTTTCTTTCATTAGGATTTCCAGCCCTACCCCAGTCAATGTGCCTAGGTCATTGCCACCACAGTGCAAAATTATGAGGTGAGGAGTTTGTGAATCCACAATGGATTTAACTAAAGCCAGAAACTGATGAACCTAACCCTCTCTGGCCAAACCACGTAATCTGCACATTTGGCAAACACAAGTCCCTGTCAATACCTCTCTTTTTTGCAGCCTCTTTAGCCCACTAGATATAGCTGCGGCCCACAATCCATACTCTAAGCATTTTGAAGTGAAGGAGCAATAGTAGTCAGGAGAGGGCTGGAGCTGAATGAGGTAGTTTTCCAAAGGAAAAGCAGTTAGAATGGAGGTGAGTAAAAAAAAGAAATATATATATAAGCATTTCATGGACTACTCACCTCATGCGCAAAAAGATCATTAAAAGCCACTTTGCATCCTGGAGCTGTGTTGTGCTCTTTTGTTGGGGAGAGAGCTTGGTTCTGATATATATATATATATATATATTCACTGAAAAAACCATAGGTTTCAGACACGTTATAGTTACAAATTAGCATTTAAAAAACCTTTGAAATTCACTGAAAAAACCATAGGTTTTAGGGACAGTTATAGTTACTTGGACATTGCACTCGTACAAAACCCGTGAAATTCCCCGTTATAGTTAGTTCAGCTAACTATAACTCGCGCCCGCAATGCACTGCTGATGACGTCACATATTACATCACTATTGACATGGTCAGTGACATCACTGATGACATCACTGATGACATCTCAAATGACATCACTGTGCAAACGCGCCCCGTGGCGCGTTTTAAGTTGGGGGATTAAGTCCCCTTGAATCCTGAGGGTCCCTAGGGGCCAACTAGCCCACCAGGAACCTCCAATATGCGCCAGGGGGCTGCGTTGCAGAGACGTGTAGAGAGGCCACACCCCTTTTTACACCTCTCTGCAACGCAGCTCTGTGGCGCTTTCTGGATGTACCTGTTGGGCTAGTTGGCCCCCAGGGACCCTCAGGATTGAAGGGGATTTAATTCCCCATCTTAAAACGCGCCACGGGGCCTGTTTGCACACATGTCACCTGAAGCCCGCCCCCTCCCTTCACCACTGTGCAAACGCGCCCCGTGGCGCGTTTTAAGCTGGGGGATTAAGTCCCCTTGAATCCTGAGGGTCCCCGGAGTCCAACTAGCCCACCATATACCTCCAAAAAGCACCACAGAGCTGCGTTGCAGAGAGGTGTAAAACGGGGTGTGGCCTCTCTACACGTCTCTGCAACGCAGCCCCCTGGCGCATATTGGAGGTTCCTGGTGGGCTAGTTGGCCCCCAGGGACCCCCAGTATTCAAGGGGAATCGTTCCCCCTCTGCAAACGCGCCAGGGGCGCGTTTGCAGAGTGGTGAAGGAAGGGGGCGGGGCCTGCGGGCCCGATCGTTTTTTTTTTATTTTGTTTTTTTGTCCCCTGAAGGGGAGCTGTGTAGCCCCCTTCCTTTTTCCTGCTTTTGGGCCCTGGGGACCCCATCCCCCAGGGCCTTACCCCTTTTTTTAAATTTAATTTAAAAAAAAAAACGGGAAGGGGGCCGCGTGGCCCCCTTCCCTGGGCCTGTATTGGCCCTGGGGACCCCATCCCCCGGGGCATGGCCTTTTTTTTATTTTCTTGGGAGGGGGGCTGCGTGGCCCCCCTCCTCAGGCCATTTAAGGTCCCGGGGACCCCATCCCCCGGGGCCGGCCTTTCCATTTTTTTTTATTTTTTATTTTTTTCTTTTTTTGGGGAGGGGGGCCGCGTGGCCCCCTCCTGGGCCACTACTTGCCCCGGGACCCCATCCCCCGGGGCTGGCCCTCTCCGTTGGGGACTGTGGGGGGTCCCCAATCCCCCCACAGTCCCGCCGGCTCCCCACGTCCCTTGGGAGCCGGCATTGCTGTTCCACATGGGGAGCAGCTGACATGCTGCTCCCCATGTGGAAAAGCAATGTGCTTTGGATATTGGAAGAGAGAGCAGGTTTCCCTGCTCTCTCTTCCAATATCCAAAGCAGTTTGCTACGGCAGGACGGGAGCCGCGAGGCTCCTTCCTGCCATAGAAAACTACAGTGTCCCGGGGGTAGGCACCCGGGACACTGCAGGAGCCGGCCCTGGGGGGTGGCGGTCCCCAGGGCCATCAAGGGCTCCAGGAGGGGGGCCGCGCGGCCCCCTCCCTACATCAGCACAGCCCCGGGGAGGTGGTGGTCCCCGGGGCTTCGGGGTCCAAAACGGACCCCCATTTTAATTTGTTAGTGCCCCGGGGAGGTGGCGGTCCCGGGGCATGTGGGGGCTGGAGCCCCCACACAGGTTGTTCAATTCATTAAAAAAAAGCCCCGGGGAGGTGGTGGTCCCCGGGGCTGCGGGAGGGCTCAGAGCCCTCCCGCACCATTTTAAAAAAGCCCCGGGGGTGGCGGTCCCCGGGGCTTGGGGGCCCTTTGAGGCCCCCACACATAAAATTAAACCCCCACCATGCCCCCGGGACTTGGGCCACCCGGGGGCAAAATACAATCAAAGCGCGGAGACCGCGTTTCGATTTTATTTTTTTGGCAGGATTCGCGCACCCTGAGCGCATTCTGCCAATTTAAAAAATTTTTTTTTTTTTTTTTTTTGCCCAGGGGGTCCTTGTGGGACCCCCTGAGCAAACCTAGGGGGTCAGGGTGTTTCTACCCTGCCCCCTTTGTGCGCTTTGCGCACTTGTTTCTGTCCCTCGGTTCTACCGAGGGACAAAATGGCTGCCAACATTTCCTGAATCGGAATGTTGACAGCCAGCTGACAGCCAATTAACATGCAGCGCGTGATCGGGAGGGTACGCGGACCCTACTCGGCCATAGATATCACTATCTTTTTACTTTTGATTTTCTCAGGAACTACTGAACGGATTTACACCATTTAACAAAAGGGTTCTTTCTGAACCAAGAACTACCTCTTTGCCAAATTTGGTGTAATTCCGTTCAGCAGTTCGGGCTGTAGCCGTGTCTAAAGTTTCCTATGGACAAATGCATGGGGAAAACGCGTTTTGGGACCCCCTTTTTCTCGGCCCCCGCTTGACGAATCCCCCGAGACTTTCAGGGTAGGAGCGGACTGGAGCGGGCCACAAAGTTTGAAAATTTCGCGAAGATACGTCAACCGGCAAGAGAGTTATTTCAAATAGAATGTCGCGGATTTCCTATGGATAATAGGTTGTAACTATAACTATCTACTGGCGACCGCCAGTAGATAATATATATATATATATATATATATTCACTGAAAAAACCATAGGTTTTAGGGACAGTTATAGTTAGTTGGACATTTCACTCGTACAAAACCCGTGAAATTCCCCGTTATAGTTAGTTCAGCTAACTATAACTCGCGCCCCGCAATGCACTGCTGATGACGTCACATATTACATCACTCATGACATGGTCAGTGACATCACTGATGACATCACTGATGACATCTCAAATGACATCACTGATGACATCATGCAGTGACTGTGTTTCTATAAAGTTTAAATATTTTTAATATATATAGGAAAAGACGTATTGAAGAATGAGTGGGTGTATAAGTGTCTGTATGGATGATTTAGTAGGTGCGTGACTGACTCTATAAGTGAGTGATTTAACGTATCTTACTGAATGCATGGGTTAGTGACTAAACTGGGTGAATGTCTGTATCCGTCTGTCTGTTGCTGTGTAAGTGGCTGCATGTGTTTGTGAATAGCTACATGAGTGTCTATATGAGTTATTGAATGGTTGTCTGAGTATCTGTATGGGTGCCTGAGTGTTTGTGTGGGAGGGGTGTGTGCGACTCTGTGCATAGATGTGTGAGTGGGTGATTCACTGGGTGGATGGTTTCAAGAGTGCATCTGTGATAGACTGTATGGGTGGGTAAGTGTGTGTAAGAGTGTGTTAGTGAGTGAATGTATGTCCCAGTGGTACATGTGTGACTAACTACATATGTGAAAGGCAGTATATATGTGTGTTGGAGTATATAAATAGCTATAAGCAAGAGTGAGTGATTGTGATAGTGGCTGTATGGATGAGTGTGTGCTTGTATCAGTGATTGTATAAGAGCGTAACAATGTGCTAGTGTTTGTATGATTAAGTGAGCTGGTGTGTGTATAACTGTATAGGTGAGTAAATGGCAGTGTGTTTAATTATTTGCATGACTGACTAGGTGTGTGAGTACCTCTATGGATGAGTGGCGGTGTTTGAGTGTCTATTTAGGAGTAAGAGTGCATATGATAGTCCTGTACTGAGTGACCATAAGTATGAGTGACTGTACGGGTGAGTGAGTGGATGTGTGTGTGTAGACCTAAGAATCAGTGAGTGGGTATGTAGTTATTGGTGTTGGAGTGTCTATGGTTTTGCGAATGGCAGTCTGTAATTTAGAGTGGGTGTATCAAAGGTTATATTAGGGTGTGAGGAGGTGCATCAGATTATCACGTGGATGATGTCATCAGTGATGTCATCAGTGATGTCATTTGAGATGTCATCAGTGATGTCATCAGTGATGTCACTGACCATGTCATGAGTGATGTAATATGTGACGTCATCAGCAGTGCATTGCGGGGCGCGAGTTATAGTTAGCTGAATTAACTATAACGGGGGAATTTCACGGGTTTTGTACGAGTGAAATGTCCAACTAACTATAACTGTCCCTAAAACCTATGGTTTTTCAGTGAATTTCAAAGGTTTTTTAAATGCTAATTTCTAACTATAACGTGCCTGAAACCTATGGTTTTTTCAGTGAATTTCAAAGGTTTTTTAAATGCTAATTTCTAACTATAACGCCCCTAAAACCTATGGTTTTTTCAGTGAATTTCAAAGGTTTAGTAAATGACAATTTTTAAATGTATTAATTGTTATATTTATTTTTTTGATACTGATTTACTACATTTTTTAAAACTATTTATTTTTAGATATTTTATTTATTAAATTACATTGTAATTACATTATACATTACATTACAAAATATACTTTCTCAGAATGAATTACTTTAGTTTAAATACTTTGCAACTAGGCAATAGAGTTTTAAGTACAGTAGTTACAGTTGTTGCAATGGGCAACACAATTTCAAACACAATGCAACATTGAGCTCAATGTGAATTTTTAGTTAAATGCAATTAGTTACTTTATGGAATACTTTTCTAACCACAGGACTGGATCCTAGATTCAGTCCTGGGACATCTCCTGTAAACAGTTGAGTAAAAGCGTTTTAGTTACAGTAGTGATTTTTAAGGAATATTATTGTATTTTAAAAGTTGACACTTAGAAACTTTTTCACATAGAATCGCCAATGTTATCCTATGGGAGGAAATTCACTTAGCAGGTAAGTAGTGTTATCGTTACTTTTTCTTACTCAGTGTTGGATCCTGGATCCAGCACTGGTGCATCTCCTGTAAACAGTTGAAAGAATGCGTTTAAGTCATACAGGCAATTTTTAAGGAATATTTGTAGTTTGTGAAAATCGACACAAACTTTTCTGCTGAAAACCAGACAATGGATTCCTATGGAAGGAAATATAAGTTACTGGTAAGTATGGTTAGAATTACTTTTCAGGGTCAGTGCTGGGCTAAAAGATGCAGCACTGGGTTCTCTCCTGATAACAGGTGAGTAAATCAGAATTCGTAGTTCGGTTGATTTTAGAGGAATATTATAAAGTTCCAAAACTCCACACTTAGAAGAATTTCCAAGTGAAACCAGTCAATGTTAGCCTATGGAAGGAAATTCAAGTTGCTGGTAAGTACGGTTACAATTACTTTTCAGGATCAGTACTGGGCTGAAAGATGCAGCACTGAGGTCTCTCCTGATAACAGGTGAGTAAATCGGAATTCGTATTTCGGCTGATTTTAGAGGAATATTATAAAGTTCCAAAACTGCACACTTAGAAGAATTTCCAAGTGAAACCAGTCAATGTTAGCCTATGGAAGGAAATTCAAGTTACTGGTAAGTACGGTTAGAATTACTTTTCAGGATCAGTACTAGGCTGAAAGATGCAGCACTGAGGTCTCTCCTGATAACAGGTGAGTAAATCAGAATTCGTATTTCGGCTGATTTTAGAGGAATATTTGTATGTTTCAAAAATCGACACTTAGAAACTTTTTCAGCAAAAAGCAGGCAATGATATCCTATGGAAGGAAATTCAAGTTACTGGTAAGTACAGTTAAAATTACTTTTCAGCATCAGTACTGGGCTGAAAGATGCAGCACTGAGGTCTCTCCTGATAACAGGTGAGTAAATCGGAATTCGTATTTCGGCTGATTTTAGAGGAATATTATAAAGTTCCAAAACTCCACACTTAGAAGAATTTCCAAGTGAAACCAGTCAATGTTAGCCTATGGAAGGAAATTCAAGTTACTGGTAAGTACGGTTAAAATGACTTTTCAGGATCAGTACTGGGCTCAAAGATGCAGCACTGAGGTCTCTCCTGATAACAGGTGAGTAAATCGGAATTCATAGTTCGGCTGATTTTAGAGGAATATTTGCACAATGGTGAAGGAAGGGGGTGGGGCCTGAAGTGACATGTCTGCAAACACGCACTGTGGCGCATTTTAAGTTGGAGAATTAATTCCTCCTCAATCCCGAGGGTCCCTAGAGGCCAACTGGTCCACCAGATACCTCCAGTATGCGCCAGAGAGCTGCGTTGCAGAGAGGTGTTCAGAAGCCACGCCCCTTTTTACAACACTCTGCAACGCAGCTCCGTGGCGCTTACTGGAGGTACCTGGTGGGCTAGTTGGCCCCCAGGGACCCTCAGGATTGAAGGGGATTTAATTCCCCATCTTAAAACGCGCCATGGGGCCTGTTTGCACACATGTCACCTGAAGCCCCGCTCCCTCCCTTCACCACTGTGCAAACGCGCCCTGTGGCACGTTTTAAGTTGGGGGATTAAGTCCCCTTGAATCCTGAGGGTCCCTGGGGTCCAACTATCCCACCAGGTACCTCCAGTAAGCGCCACAGAGCTGCGTTGCAGAGAGGTGTAAAAAGGGGCGTGGCCTCTGTACACCTCTCTGCAATGCAGCCCCCTGGCGCATACTGGAGGTTCCTGGTGGGCTAGTTGGCCCCCAGGGACCCCCAGTATTCAAGGGGAATTTGTTCCCCCTCTGCAAACGCGCATGGGGGCGCGTTTGCAGAGTGGTAAAGGAAGGGGGCGGGGCCTGCGGCACGATCGTTTTTTTTTTTTTTTTTGGATTTTTTTTTCCTCGAAGGGGGGCTGTGTGGCCCCCCTTCCTTTTTCCTTTTCTTGGGCCCTGGGGACCCCATCCCCCAGGGCCTTACCCCTTTTTCATTTTTTTTTTTTTTTTTAAACGGGAAGGGGGCCGCGTGGCCGATTCCGGCCCCGGGACCCCATCCCCCGGGGCATGGCCACTCTTTTTATAATTTTTTTAAGGAGGGGGGCTGCGTGGCCCCCCTCCTTAGGCCTCCTTTTGCCCCGGGGACCCCATCCCCGGGGCAGGTCTTTCTTTTTTTTTTTTTTGAGGGGAGGGGGCCACGTGGCCCCCTCCCGGGCCACTACTTGCCCCGGGGACCCCATCCCCGGGGCTGGCCCTCTCCGTTGGGGACCGTGGGGGGTCCCCAATCCCCCCACCGTCCCGGCATTGCTTTTCCACATGGGGAGCTGCTGACTTGCAGCTCCCCATGTGGAAAGCAATCTGCTTTGCTTCATTGAAGCGAGAGCAGGTTTCCCTGCTCTCCCTTCAATTAAGCAAAGCAGTTTGCAATGGCAGGACGGGAGCCGCGAGGCTCCCGTCCTGCCATTGCAAGCTACAGTGTCCCGGGGGTAGGCACCCGGGACACTGCAGGAGCCGGCCCTGGGGGTGGCGGTCCCCAGCGCCACCACAGGCTCCAGGAGGGGGCCGCGCGGCCCCCTCCCATGTCTTTAAAGCCCCGGGAGGTGGTGATCCCCGGGGCTCGGGGTCCGTTACGGACCCCCGCATTTACATTATTAGTGCCCCGGGAGGTGGCGGTCCCGGGCGTGTGGGGGCTCGAGCCCCCACACAGGAACTGTTTTTTTTTTTAAAAAGAAGCCCCGGGGAGGTGGTGGTCCCCGGGGCTGTGGGAGGGCCGAGTGCCCTCCCGCAACATTTTTATTAGAAAGCCCCAGGGGTGGCGGTCCCTGGGGCTTGGGGGGCCTTAGAGGCCCCCCCATGAACTATAAACCCACCCCCCGCATGCCCCCGGGACTTGGGCCACCCGGGGCAAAATAACATCAAAGCGCGGGAGACCGCGCTTCGATTTTTTTTTTTACGGCGGGATTCGCGCACCCTGAGCGCATCCCACCGATTTATTTATTTTTTAAATGCTTTTTTCTGCCCAGGGGTCCTTGTGGGACCCCTGAGCAGACCTAGGGAGTCAGGGTGTTTCTACCCTGCCCCCTTTGTGCGTTTTGCGCACTTTTTCTTCTGGGTTTTTTCTAATCGGCAGGATCCGCGCACCCTGAGCGCATCCTGCCGATTTAAAAAAAAAAAATGCTTTTTCTGCCCAGGGGTCCTTGTGGGACCCCTGAGCAGACCTAGGGGGTCAGGGTGTTTCTACCCTGCCCCTTTTGCGCTTTGCGCACTTGTTTCTGTCCCTCGGTTCTACCGAGGGACAAAATGGCTGCCAACACTTTCTGATTTGGAGTGTTGACAGCCACTTGACAGCCAATTAGCATGCAGCTCGTGGTCGGGAGGGTACGCGGACCCTACTCGGCCGTAGATATATATGTGACTTAACTTTTGATTTTCTCAGGAACTACTGAACGGATTTACACCATTTAACAAAAAGGGTTCTTTCTGAACCAAGAACTACCTCTTTGCCAAATTTGGTGTAATTCCGTTCAGCAGTTCGGGCTGTAGCCGTGTCTAAAGTTTCCTATGGGAAAATGAATGGGGAAAACACGTTTTGGGACCCCCCTTTTTTCTCAGCCCCCGCTTGACGAATCACCCTGAGACTTTCAGGGTAGGAGCGGACCGGAGCGGGCCATAAAGTTTGAAAATTTCGCGAAGATTCGTCAACCGACGCAAGAGTTATTTCAAATAGAATGTCGCGGATTTCCTATGCAAAATAGGTCCTAACTATAACTATCTACTGGCGACCGCCAGTAGATAATATATATATATATATATTCACTGAAAAAACCACAGGTTTCAGGGACGTTATAGTTAGTTGGACATTTCACTCGTACAAAACCCGTGAAATTCCCCCGTTATAGTTAGTTCAGCTAACTATAACTCGCGCCCCGCAATGCACTGCTGATGACGTCACATATTACATCACTCATGACATGGTCAGTGACATCACTGATGACATCACTGATGACATCTCAAATGACATCACTGATGACATCATCCAGTGACTGTGTGTTTGTGTAAAGTTTAAATATGTTTAATATATATAGGGAAAGGCATATTGAAGAATGAGTGGGTGTATAAGCGTCTGAATGGATGATTTAGTAGGTGCGTGACTGAGTCTATAAGTGAGTGATTAAACGTATCTTACTGGATGCATGGGTGAGTGACTAAACTGTGTGAATGTCTGTATCCGTCTGTCTGTTGTTGTGTAAGCAGCTGCATGGGTTTCTGACTAGCTAAATGAGTGTCTATATGGGTTATGGATTGGTTCTCTGAGTATCTGTATGGGTGCCTCAGTGTTTGTGTGGGTGGGGTGTGTGTGACTCTGTGCATAGATGTGTGAGTGGGTGATTCACTGGGTGCATGGTTTCAAGAGTGCGTCTGTGATGGACTGTATGGGTTGGTGAGTGTGTGTATGGGTGTGTTAGTGATTGAATGTATATCTCAGTGGTACATGTGTGAGTAACTACATATGTGAAAGGCAGTATATATGTGTGTTGGAGTATATAAATGGCTATAAGTGAGAGTGTGTGATTGTGAGAGTGGCTATATGGATGAGTGTGTGCTTGCATCAGTGATTGCATAGGAGCGTAAGAATGTGCTAGTATTTTTATGAGTAAGTGAGCTGGTGTGTATAACTGTATAGGTGAGCAAATGGGAGTGTGATTAATTATTAGCATGACTGACTAGGTGTGTGAGTACCTCTATGGATGAGTTGCGTTGTGTGAGTGTTTATATAGGTGTATGAGTGCATATGATAGTCCTGTACTGAGTGACTGTAAGTATGAGTGACTGTACGGGTGAGTGAGTAGATGTGTGTGTGTAGACCTAAGAATCAGTGAGTGGGTATGTACTTATTGGTATTGGAGTGTGTATGGTTTTGAGAATGGCAGTCTGTAATTTAGAGTGGGTGTATCAAAAGTTATATTAGGGTGTGAGAAGATGCATTAAATTCTCACATGGATGATGTCATCAGTGATGTCATTTGAGATGTCATCAGTGATGTCATCAGTGATGTCACTGACCATGTCATGAGTGATGTAATATGTGACGTCATCAGCAGTGCATTGCGGGCGCGAGTTATAGTTAGCTGAACTAACTATAACGGGGAATTTCACGGGTTTTGGACGAGTACAATGTCCAACTAACTATAACTTTCCCTAAAACCTATGGTTTTTTCAGTGAATTTCAAAGGTTTTTTAAATGCTAAACCCTAACTATAACAGGCCTGAAACCTATGGTTTTTTCAGTGAATTTCAAAGGTTTTTAAAATGCTAATTCCTAACTATAACAAGCCTGAAACCTATGGTTTTTTCAGTGAATTTCAAAGGTTTTTTAAATGCTAATTCCTAACTATAACATGTCTGAAACCTATGTTTTTTTCAGTGAATTTCAAAGGTTTTGTAAATGACAATTTTTAAATGTATTAATTGTTATATTTATTTATTTTTATACTGATTTACTACATTTTTTTAAACTATTTATTTTTAGATGTTTTATTTTTTAAATTACATTGTAATTACATTATACATTACATTACAAAATATACTTTCTCAGAATGAATTACTTTAGTTTAAATACTTTGCAAATAGGCAATAGACTTTTAAGTACAGTAGTTACAGTTGTTGCAATGGGCAACACAATTTCAAACACAATGCAACATTGAGCTCAATGTGAATTTCTAGCTAAATGCAATTAGTTACTTTATGGAATACTTTTCTAACCACAGGACTGGATCCTAGATTCAGTCCTGGGACATCTCCTGTAAACAGTTGAGTAAAAGCGTTTTGGTTACAGTAGTGATTTTTAAGGAATATTATTGTATTTTAAAAGTTGACACTTAGAAACTTTTTCACATAGAATCACCAATGTTATCCTATGGGAGGAAATTCACTTAGCAGGTAAGTAGTGTTATCGTTACTTTTTCTTACTCAGTGGTGGATCCTGGATCCAGCACTGGTGCATCTCCGGTAAACAGGTGAAAGAATGCGTTTAAGTCATACAGGCGATTTTTACGGAATATTTGTAGTTTGTGAAAATCAACACTTAGAAACTTTTTCAGCAAAAAGCAGGCAATGATATCCTATGGAAGGAAATTCAAGTTACTGGTAAGTACGGTTAAAATTACTTTTCAGGATCAGTACTGGGCTGAAAGATGCAGCACTGAGGTCTCTCCTGATAACAGGTGAGTAAATCGGAATTCGTATTTCGGCTGATTTTAGAGGAATATTATAAAGTTCCAAAACTCCACACTTCGAAGAATTTCCAAGTGAAACCAGTCAATGATATCCTATGGAAGGAAATTCAAGTTACTGGTAAGTACGGTTAAAATTACTTTTCAGGATCAGTACTGGGCTGAAAGATGCAGCACTGAGGTCTCTCCTGATAACAGGTGAGTAAATCGGAATTCGTATTTCGGCTGATTTTAGAGGAATATTATAATGTTCCAAAACTCCACACTTAGAAGAATTTCCAAGTGAAACCAGTGAATGATATCCTATGGAAGGAAATTCAAGTTACTGGTAAGTACGGTTAAAATTGCTTTTCAGGATCAGTACTGGGCTGAAAGATGCAGCACTGAGGTCTCTCCTGATAACAGGTGAGTAAATCGGAATTCGTATTTCGGCTGATTTTAGAGGAATATTATAAAGTTCCAAAACTCCACACTTAGAAGAATTTCCAAGTGAAACCAGTCAATGATATCCTATGGAAGGAAATTCAAGTTACTGGTAAGTACGGTTAAAATTACTTTTCAGGATCAGTACTGGGCTGAAAGATGCAGCACTGAGGTCTCTCTCCTGATAACAGGTGAGTAAATCGGAATTCGTATTTCGGCTGATTTTAGAGGAATATTATAAAGTTCCAAAACTCCACACTTAGAAGAATTTCCAAGTGAAACCAGTGAATGATATCCTATGGAAGGAAATTCAAGTTACTGGTAAGTATGGTTAAAATTACTTTTCAGGATCAGTACTGGGCTGAAAGATGCAGCACTGAGGTCTCTCCTGATAACAGGTGAGTAAATCGGAATTCGTAGTTCGGCTGATATTAGAGGAATATTTGTATGTTTCAAAAATCGACACTTAGAAACTTTTTCAGCAAAAAGCAGACAATGATATCCTATGGAACGAAATTCAAGTTACTGGTAAGTACGGTTAAAATTACTTTTCAGGATCAGTACTGGGCTGAAAGATGCAGCACTGAGGTCTCTCCTGATAACAGGTGAGTAAATCGGAATTCGTATTTCGGCTGATTTTAGAGGAATATTATAAAGTTCCAAAACTCCACACTTCGAAGAATTTCCAAGTGAAACCAGTCAATGATATCCTATGGAACGAAATTCAAGTTACTGGTAAGTACGGTTAAAATTACTTTTCAGGATCAGTACTGGGCTGAAAGATGCAGCACTGAGGTCTCTCCTGATAACAGGTGAGTAAATCGGAATTCGTAGTTCGGCTGATTTTAGAGGAATATTTGCACAATGGTGAAGGGAGGGGGCGGGGCCTGAGGTGACATCTGTGCAAACGCGCCCCGTGGCGCGTTTTAAGTTGGGGGATTAAATCCCCTTGAATCATGAGGGTCCCTGGGGTCCAACTAGTCCACCCTGTACCTCCAGTATGCGTCAGGGAGCTGCGTTGCAGAGAGGTGTTCAGAGGCCACGCCCCTTTTTGCACCTCTCTGCAACGCAGCTCTGTGGCGCTTTCTGGACGTACCTGGTGGGCTAGTTCGCCCCAGGGACCCTCAGGATTGAAGGGGATTTCATTCCCCATCTTAAAATGCGCCACGGGGCCTGTTTGCACACATGTCACCTGAAGCCCGCCCCCTCCCTTCACCACTGTGCAAACGTGCCCCGTGGCGCGTTTTAAGTTGGGGGATTAAGTCCCCTTGAATACTGAGGGTCCCTGGAGTCCAACTAGCCCACCATGTACCTCCAAAATGCACCACAGAGCTGTGTTGCAGAGAGGTGTAAAAAGGGGCGTGGCCTCTGTACACCTCTCTGCAACGCAGCCCCTGGTGCATACCGGAGGTTCCTGGTGGGCTAGTTGGCCCCCAGGGACCCCCAGTATTCAAGGGGAATTACTTCCCTTCTTAAAAACGCGCCAGGGGCGCGTTTGCAGACTGCTGCAGGGAGGGGCGGGGCCTCGGCACGATGCCGGTCTTTTTTTTTTTTTTTTGCTTTTTTCTGCCCAGGGGGTCCTTGTGGGACCCCCTGAGCAGACCTAGGTGGTCAGGGTGTTTCTACCCTGCCCCCTTTGTGCATTTTGCGCACTTATTTCTTGTGTTTTTCTTTTTTAATCAGTGGGATCCGCGCACCCTAAGCGCATCCCGCCGATTTTGAAAAAACAAAAATGCTTTTTTCTGCCCAGGGGGTCCTTGTGGGACCCCCTGAGCAGACCTAGGGGGTCAGGGTGTTTCTACCCTGCCCCCTTTGTGCGTTTTGCGCACTTGTTTCTTGTGCTTTTTTTTTTTTTAATCAGCGGGATTTGCGCACCCTAAGCGCATCCCGCCGTTTAAAAAAAAATGCTTTTTTCTGCCCAGGGGGTCCTTGTGGGACCCCCTGAGCAGACCTAGGGGGTCAGGGTGTTTCTACCCTGCCCCCTTTTTGCGCTTTGCGCACTTGTTTCTGTCCCTCGGTTCTACCGAGGGACAAAATGGCTGCCAACACTTCCTGATTTGGAGTGTTGACAGCCACTTGACAGCCAATTAGCATGCAGCTCATGATCAGGACGGTGCGCGCAGGGTGCGCTCAGGATACGCGGACCCTACTCGCCCATAGATATATATGTGACTTTACTTTTGATTTTCTCAGGAACTACTGAACGGATTTACACCATTTAAGCAAAAGGCACAACACTGAACCAAGGGCTACCTCTTTGCCAAATTTGGTGTAATTCCGTTCAGCAGTTCGGGCTGTAGCTGCGACTAAAGGTTCCTATGGAAAAATTAATGGGGAAAATGCCTTTTGGGACCCCCCTTTTTTCTCGGCCCCCGCTTGATGAATCAACCCGAGACTTTCAGGGTAGGAGCGGAGCGCCCCAACAAGTTGGAAGCTTTCGCGAAGATTCGTCAACCGGCGCAAGAGTTATTTCAAATAGAATGTCGCGGATTTCCTATGGATAATAGGTCCTAACTATAACTATCTACTGGCGACCGCCAGTAGATAATATATATATATATATATTCACTGAAAAAACCACAGGTTTCAGGGACGTTATAGTTAGTTGGACATTTCACTCGTACAAAACTAGAGAAATTCAGCCGTTTTAGTTAGTAGAGCTAACTATAACTCGGGCCCCCGCAATGCACTGCTGATGACGTCACATATTACATCACTCATGACATGGTCAGTGACATCACTGATGACATCTCAAATGACATCACTGATTATATCACTGATGATATCATCCAGTGAGTGTTTCTGAAAAGTTTAAGAATGTTATCTATATATACGCCAAGGTGTATTGAAGAATGAGTGGGTATATGAGTGTCTGTATAGATGACTTCGTGGGTGCGTGACTGACTGTATAAGTGAGTGATTAAACGTGTCTTAGTGAATGCATGGGTAAGTGACTAATTTATGTGAATGCCTGTATCAGTCTGTCAGTTGGTGTGTAAGTGGCTGCATAGGTTGGTGAGTAGCTACATGAGTGTCTATATGGGTTAATGATTGGTTGTCTGAGTAGCTGTATGGGTGCCTGAGTGTCTGTGTGGGTGGGTGGGGGGGTGTGTGACTCCCTGCATGGATGTCTGAGTGGGTGATTCACTGGGTGTATGGGTTTATGAGTGCATCTGTGAGGGGCTGTATGGGTGAGTGAGTGTGTGTATGACTATGTTGGTGAGTGAATTAATGTCTCAATGTTAGATGTATGAGTAACTACATATGTGAAAGGCAGTATATGTGAGTGTTGGAGTATATAAGTGACTATATGTGAGAGTGAGTGATTGTGAGAGTGGCTGTATGGATGAGTGTGTGCTTCTGTCAGTGATTGTATAAGAGAGTAAGTATGTGTTAGTATCTGTATGAACAAGTGAGGTGGTGTGTGTATAACTGTATTATGAGTAAATGCCAGTGTGATTGATTCTTTGGCTGACTGACTAGGTGTGTAAGTAACTCTATGGGTGAGTGGCGGTGTGTGAGTATCTGTATAGGTATATGAGTGCAAATATCGGTGGCTGTATTGATCAGTGACTGCGTGTATGAGTGACTGTATGGGTGAGTGGATGTGTGTGTAGACCTATGAATCAGTGAGTGGGTATGTACTAACTGGTATTGGTGTGTCAATGGTTTCGAGAATGTTAGTCTGTATTTTTCAATAGGTGTATGAAACGTTATATTAGGGTGTGAGGAGGTGCATCAGATAAAAAGTGGATGATGTCATCAGTGATGTCATCAGTGATGTCATTTGAGATGTCATCAGTGATGTCATCAGTGATGTCACTGAACATGTCATGAGTGATGTAAAATATGACGTCATCAGCACTGCATTGTGGGGGCGCGAGTTATAGTTAGCTCTACTAACTATAACGGCCAAATTTCTCTGGTTTTGTGCGAGTGAAATGTCCAACTAATTATAACGTCCCTGAAACCTGTGGTTTTTTCTGTGGATTTCTAAGGTTTTTTAAATGCTAATTTTTAACTATAACGTCCCTAAAACCTATGGATTTTTCAGTGAATTTCAAAGGTTTTTTAAATGCTAATTTCTAACTATAACGTCCCTGGAACCGATGGTTTTTTCAGTGAATTTCAAAGGTTTTTGAAATGCTAATTCCTAACTACAACGTCCCTGAAACCTATGGTTTTTTAAGTGAATTTCAAAGGCTTTTTCAATGCTAACTTCTAACTATGCCTACAGAGGTAGGACATGTGCAGAAAGAGGAAGAAAGGTGCAGAAAGAAGCAAGAGGTATGCAGAAAGAGGCAACAGAGGTGCAGAAAGTGGCCTTGTTGCAACGTCATCCTGTGCCCCCAACTTTTTGCTGACTGGTACTGGTGGTAACTGACTCTGACTAACCAGGCCCGGAGCCAGTGCTATGCTGAAAGACACTTAGAATACAGTGAAAACACCTACATACACTAGGGTACACTATGGGTTGGGGTACCCCTGTGATTGGCATGACCTCCCCTGTAAGGCCCTAGTACATAATAGGGCAGGGGGAATAAAGCTACCTCTAAGTCAGAGGTGCAGAAAGAGACAAGAGAAGTGCAGAAAGGAGCAACAGAGGTGCCGAAACAGGCAAGAGAGATGCAGAAATAAGCAAGTGAAGTGCAGAAAGAGGCAAGAGAGGTGCACAAAGAGGCAAAAGAGGTGCAGAAAGAGGCAGGAGGGATGTAGAAAGAAGGAAGAGAAGTGCAGAAAGAGGCAAGAGAATTGCTGAAAGAAGCAACAGAGATATAGAAAGAAGCAAGAGAAGTGCAGAAAGAGGCTAATGAAGTGCAGAAAGAGGCAAGTGAGGTGCAGAAAGAAGCAAAAGCAGTGCAGAAAGAACCAACAGAGGTGCAAAAAGAGGCAAGAGGGGTGCAGAAAAAGGTAGGAGAGGTGCACAAAGAGGTAAGAGAGGTACAGAAAGAGGCAGGAGGGTTGCAGAAAGAAGGAAGAGAAGAGCTTAAAGAAGCAACAGAGGTGCTGAAAGAGGTGCGAAGGGTGCAGAAAGAGCAAGAGAAGTGCAGAAAGAACCAACAGAGGTACAGAAAGAGGCTAGAGAGGTGCAGAAACAGGCAGGAAAGGTGCAGAAAGAGGGAACAGGAGTGCAGAAATAGGCAAGAGAGGTGCAGAAAGAGAAAAGAGATGTGCAGAAAGAGGCAAGAGGGGTGCAGAAAGAAGCAAGAGAAGTACGGAAAAAGGTAGAAATGGTGCACAAAGAGGCAAGAGAGGTACAGAAAGAGGCAGGAGTTGTGCAGAAAGAAGGAAGAGAAGTGTAGAAAGAAGCAACAGAGGTGCTGAAAGAGGCGCGAAGGGTGCAGAAAGAGCAAGAGAAGTGAAGAAAGAACCAACAGAGATACAGAAAGAGGCAAGAGAGGTGCAGAAACAGGCAGGAAAGGTGCAGAAAGAGGGAACAGGGGTGCAGAAGGAGGCAAGAGAGGTGCAGAAAGAGAAAAGAGGAGTGCATAAAGAGGCAAGAGTGGTGCAGAAAGAATCAAGACCAGTGCAGAATGAATCAACAGAGGTGCAAAAAGAGGCAAGAGGAGTGCAGAAAGAGGTAAGAGAGGTGCAGAAAGAGGCAAGAGAGGTACAGAAAGAGGCAGGAGGGGTGCAGAAAGAAGGAAGAGAAGCGCAGAAAGAGGCAAAAGAATTGCTGAAAGAAGCAACAGAAGTGTAGAAAGAATCAAGAGAAGTGCAGAAAGATGCACGTGAGGTGCAGAAAGAAGCAAGAGCAGTGCTGAAAGAAACAACAGAGGTGCAAAAAGAGGCAAGAGGGGTGCAGAAAGAGGCAAGAGAAGGGCAGAAAGAGGCACTTGAGGTGCAGAAAGAAGCAAGAGAAGTGCAGAAAGAGGCAAGAGAGGTGCAGAAAGAAGCATGAGAGGTACAGAAAGAGGCAACGGAAGTGCAGAAACAGGCAAGAGAAATGCACAAAGAGGCAAGAGAGGAGCAGAAAGAGGCAAGAGGGTTGCAATGAAGCAAGTGAGGTGCAGAAAGAGGCAACAGAGGTGCAGAAAGATGCAAGAGAGGTGCAGAAACAAGCAAGATGAGTGCAGAAGGAGGCAAGAGAGGAGCAGAAAGAGGCAAGAGAGGTGTAGAAAGAAGCAAGAGAAGTGCAGAAAGAGGCAAGAGGGGTGCAGAAAGAGGTAGGAGAGGTGCACAAAGAGGCAAGAGAGGTACAGAAAGAGGCAGGAGGGGTACAGAAAGAAGGTAGAGAAGTGCAGAAAGAGGCAAGAGAATTGCTGAAAGAAGCAACAGAGTTGTACAAAGAAGCAATAGAAGTACAGAAAGAGGCAAGTGAGGTGCAGAAAGAAGCAAGAGCAGTGCAGAAAGAACCAACAGAGGTGCAAAAAGAGGCAAGAGGGGTGCAGAAAAAGGTAGGAGAGGTGCACAAAGAGGCAAGGGAGGTACATAAAGAGGCAGGATGGGTATAGAAAAAGGAAGAGAAGTACCGAAAAAAGCAACAGAGGTGCTGGAAGAGGCGCGAAGGGTGCAGAAAGAGCAGGAGAAGTGCATAAAAAAGCAACAGAGTTACAGAAAGAGGCAAGAGAGGTGCAGTAACAGGCAGGAAAGGTGCAGAAAGAGGGAACAGGGGTGCAGAAAGCTGCAAGAGAGGTGCAGAAAGAGGAGAGAGGGGTATAGAAAGAGGCAAGAGGGGTGCAGAAAGATGCAAGTGAGGTGCAGAAAGAGGCAACAGAGGTACAGAAAGACGCAAGGGAGGTGCAGAAACAAGCAAGAGAAGTGCAGAAAGAGGCAGGAGAATTGCTGAAAGAAGCAACAGAAGTGTAGAAAGAATCAAGAGCAGTGCAGAAAGATGCACGTGAGGTGCAGAAAGAAGCAAGAGCAGTGCTGAAAGAAACAACAGAGGTGCAAAAAGAGGCAAGAGGGGTGCAGAAAGAGGCAAGAGAAGTGCAGAAAGAGGCACTTGAGGTGCATAAAGAGGCAAGATAGGTACAGAAAGAGGCTCAAGAAGTGTAGAAAGAGGCAAGAGAAGTGCAGAAAGAGGCAAGAGAGGTGCAGAAGGAAGAGAGTGAGGTGCAGAAAGAGACAAGTGAGGTGGAGAAAGCGGCAGTAGAGGTACAGAAAGAGGCAAGGGAACTGCAGAAATAGGCAAGAGAAATGCATAAACAGGCAAGAGAAGAGCAGAAAGAGGCAAGACAGGTGTAGAAAGAATCAAGAGAAGTACAGAAAGAGGCAAGTGAGGTGCAGAAAGAGGCAAGGGAGGTGCAGAAAGAGGCAAGAGATCTGTAGAAAAAAGCAACAGAGGTGCTGAAAGAGGCAAGTGAGGTGCAGAAAGAGGCAAGAGAAGGTAGGAAGAGGCAAGTGAAGTGCAGAAAGAAGACAGTGAGGTGCAGAAAGAGGAAGAAAGGTGCAGAAAGAAGCAAGAGAAATGCAGAAAGAGGCAAGAGAGGCACAGAAAGAAAAGGGTTGTGCACCAATTGTACCAGTCTAACACCCACATTTTGCTATAAGTATCACATGACCATTCTAGCTTTGCATAGGGCCTTCCACCACGCTGTAACACATGACGCTGCATTTTTGGGAACATTTGAGCCGTTTGAGCTAGAAACAAGGCTTTTTTTGTTCAAATCTCCAGATTAGGGAGTAGATGATGAATTATGTGGCTAATGCGCAAAATGTATAATTGTGCGAAAGTCGGTGCAGCCAAACAGTCGCATAATTCCAGTGGCCCTACTCATACTTCTGATTAGGTCCACAAGTGCTCCTCTGTGATTCCTTCTTTTTTTGTCTCACTGAGTTCATAGTTGACCTATATGGAAACGAGGAAGACTAAACCTGAGGTTACCACTCCACAACACAGACTACCATACCACATAGTTACGCTCCATAACAAATAATCCCACTCTACATAATTCCTATAAAATAAATACCACATACTTCCTATCCACATAATTTCACTGCACAACATACCACATAATTCCACTACACACAACTTACATCCACTCCACTCCAAAAAACATTATTAAAAAACTTTTACATTTACAACGCCAATAGTTCTAACTCTCGCAAATGCGAAACCTATTACATTGCAAACACTTCTTTAACTAGTAGTCGCATTTGCAGAGTGGTGGAGAAAGGGTGCTGGGCCTCCAACCAGTGGTAAGGAATTCCGCTGGGTAGGACTGAAAGGAGGTACCAGGGGGGCTTCTTGGCCCCCAAAGTCCCTCAGGAGTAAAATGGACTTCATCCCCATCGCATAGTCTGCCAGGAGGCACGTTTGCAGAGTGGTGGAGCAGGGGGGCATGGCCTCTGAAGATGTCGTAGCAATCCCACTGTGTGGGACTTACTGGAGGTAACAAGAGGGGTAGTTGGCGAACTTTCAGAACAGGAGCTGACCTGAGTAAATCATTAGTTTTGAAAATTTCACGAAGATTCGTCAAACGGTGCAAAAGATATTGACAGAAGAAAAAACGCTTTTTGAATAGAAACAAGGTCCCAACTATAACTACCTACTGGCGACTGCCAGTAGGTAATATATATATATATATATATATATATATACATATATATATATATATATATATATATGTATATATTATCTACTGGCGGTCGCCAGTAGATAGTTATAGTTAGGACCTATTATCCATAGGAAATTCGTAACATTCTATTCCCAATAACTTTGGCGTCGTTTAACGAATCATCGCAAAATTTTCAAAACTAGTGGGGCGCTCCGGTCAGCTCCTGTCTTGAAAGTTTTGGGGTGATTCATCAAGCGGGGGCCGAGAAAAAAGGGGGGTCCCAAAACGTGTTTTCTTTATGTTAATTCCCATAGGAAATTTTAGACACGGCTACAGACCGAACTGCTGAACGGAATTACACCAAATTTAGCAAAAAGGTAGTGCTTGGTTCAGAAAGCACCCTTTTTAAAAATGGTGAAAATCCATTCAGTAGTTGCTGAGAAAATGAAAAAATAAAAGTTTTGATATCTATGGCCGCGGTGGATCCGCGCACCCTCCCGACCACGAGCTGCATGCTAATTGGCTGTCAACACTCCAAACCAGGAAGTGTTGGAAGCCATCTTGTGCCTCGGTAGAACCGAGGCACAAGAAAAGAGAAAAACAGCCACGAAAAAAAAGGAAAGGGGGCAGGGTAGAAACACCCTGACCCCCTAGGCCTGCTCAGGGGGTCCCAGAAGGACCCCCAGGTCCCAAAAAAGCATTTAAAAAAAAAAAGAAAATTGGCAAAATGCCCGCCGGTTCCGCGGATCCGGCCGAAAAACAAAAAACAAACAAAGCGCGGGCTCCCGCGCTTCGTCACTAATTAGCCCCCCGGGTGGGCCAAGTCCCGGGGGCAGTGAAAAAAAAAGTCTGGGGGGGCCCAATTCCCCCTACACTGCCCCGTGGACCGCCACCTCCCCGGGGCTTGAATAATGAGTTGCGGGGGGCACGCAGCCCCCCCACAGCCCTGGGGACCGCCACCCCCTGGGGCTTGTTTTTTTAAAGTTTGGGGGCCTCTAAGGCCCCCCCAAGCCCCGGGGACTGCCACCCCCATTGCTTCCATTAATTATAATAGCGGGGGGCACACTGTCCCCCCGCAGCCCCTGGGACCGCCACCCCCGGGGCTTCATTTAAATAAAAAAAAAATACCTGTGTGGGGGGGCTCGAGCCCCCCACACGCCCCGGGGACCGCCACCTCCCAGGGGCACTAAAAATGTAAATTTGGGGTTCCATTATGGACCCCCGAGCCCCGGGGACCACCACCTCCCCGGGGCTGTGCAACAGGTGGGAGGGGGGACCACGCGGCCCCCCTCCTGGAGCCCGTGATGGCCCTGGGGACTGCCACCCCCAGGGCCGGCTCCTGCAGTGTCCCGGGGTGCCCACCCCTGGGACACTGCTGTTTGAATGACAGGGCAGGAGCCTCGCGGCTCCCGCCCTGTCATTGCAAACTTGCTTTGCTTCATTGAAGCAAAGCAGATTGCTTTTCCACACGGGGAGCTGCATGTCAGCAGCTCCCCATGTGGAAAAGCAATGCCGGCTCACGCAGGACGCGGGAAGCCAGCGGGAGTGTGGGGGCATTGGGGACCCCCCCACGGTCCCCAACGGAGAGGGCCAGCCCCGGGGGATGGGTTCCCCGGGGCTAAAAGTGGCCCGGGAGGGGGGCCACACGGCCTCCCTCCCACAAAAATTTTAAAAAATAAATAAATAAATAAAGGCCGGGCCCCGGGGGAAGGGGTCCCCGCGCCCAATAGAGGCCTCAGGAGGGGGGCCATGCAGCCCCCCTCCATAATTTAAAATTTATTTGTATGTGGCCATGCCCCGGGGGATGGGGTCCCCGGGGCTGGAATTGGCCACGGGAGGGGGGCCCACGCGGGCCCCCTTCCCTTCCAATTTTTTATTTAAATGGGGGTAAGGCCCTGGGGGATGGGGTCCCTAGCCCCCCTTCTAAATAAAAAAAACCAAAAAAACACGGAGATCGTGCCGAGGCCCCGCCCCCTCCTAGCAACACACTGCAAACGCGCCCTGTGGCGCGTTTTACAATGGGGAATTATTTCCCCTTCAATACTGGGGGTCCCTGGGGGCCAAATAGCCCACCAGGTACCTCCAGTAAGTGCCACAGGGCTGCGTTGCAGAGAGGTGGCCCAGGCCACGCCCCTTTTTACACCTCTCGGCAACGCAGCTCTGTGGCGCTTACTGGAGGTACCTGGTGGGCTAGTTGGACCCAGGGACCCTCAGGATTCAAGGGGACTTAATCTCCCAACTTAAAACATGACACGGGGCGCATTTGCACAGTGGTGAAGGGAGGGGGCGGGGCCTGAGGTGACATGTGTGCAAACGCACCCTGTGGCGCGTTTTAAGTTGGGGAATTAATTCCTCTTCAATCCTGAGGATCCCTGGGGGCCAACTAGCCCACCAGGTACCTCAGTAAGCGCCACAGAGCTGCGTTGCAGAGAGGTGTAAAAGGGACGTGGCCTCTGAACACCTCTCTGCAACGCAGCTCCTGGCGCATAATGGAGGTACCTGGTGGGCTAGTTGGCCCCCAGGGACCCTTAGTATTCAAGGGGAATTAATCCCTCAACTTAAAACGCGCCACGGGCGCGTTTGCACAATGGTGAAGGGAGGGGGCGGGGCCTGAGGTGACATGTGTGCAAACACGGCCTGTGGCGCGTTTTAAGTTGGGGAATTAATTCCTCTTCAATCCTGAGGGTCCCTGGGGGCCAACTAGCCCACCAGGTACCTCCAGTAAGCGCCACAGGGCTGCGTTGCAGAGAGGTGGTCCAGGCCACGCCCCTTTTTACACCTCTGTGCAACGCAGCTCTGTGGCGCTTACTGGAGGTACTTAGTGGGCTAGTTGGACCCCAGGGACCCTCAGGAATCAAGGGGACTTAATCTCCCAACTTAAAACGGCCACAGGGCTTGTTTGCACACATGTCACCTCAGGCCCCCCTCCCTTCACCACTGTGCAAACGCGCCCGGGGTGCGTTTTAAGAGGAAGTTTTAATCCCCTGCCCTATTATGTACTAGGGCCTTACAGAGGAGGTCATGCTAATCACAGGGGTACCCCAACGCATAGTGTTCCCTAGTGTATGTAGGTGTTTTCACTGTATTCTAAGTGTCTTTTAGCATAGCACTGGCTCTAGGCCTGGTTAGTCCGAGTCAGTTACCACCAGTACTTGTCTGAAAAAGTTGTGGGCACAGGATGATTTTGCAACAAGGCCTCTTCCTGCTCCTCTGTTGGTTCTTTCTGCACATGTCTTGCTTCTTCCTGCTCTTTTCTTCGTCTTTGTGGACTTCTGTTGCTTCTTTCTGCATTTCTTTTGCTTCTTTCTATGTGTTTTTCTTCTTTCTTCACATGTCCTACCTCTGTAGGCATAGTTAGAAACTAACATTTAAAAAACCTTTGAAATTCACTTAAAAACCATAGGTTTCAGGCACGTTATAGTTAGAAATTAGCATTTAAAAAACCTTTGAAATTCACTGAAAAAACCATAGGTTTCAGACACGTTATAGTTAGAAATTAGCATTTAAAAAACCTTTGAAATTCACTGAAAAAACCATAGGTTTCAGGCACGTTATAGGTAGAAATTAGCATTTAAAAAACCTTAGAAATTCAGTGAAAAAACCATAGGCTTTAGGGACAGTTATAGTTAGTTGGACATTTCACTCGTACAAAACCCGTGAAATTCCCCCGTTATAGTTAGTTCAGCTAACTATAACTCGCGCCCATAATGCACTGCTGATGAAGTCACATATTACATCACTCATGACATGGTCAGTGACATCACTGATGACATCACTGATGACATCTCAAATGACATCACTGATGACATCACTGATGACATCATCCACGTGATAATTTCATGCATCTTACACCCTAATATAGCTTTTGATACACCCACTATAAATTACAGACTGCCATTCTCAAAACCATAGACACTCCAACACCAATAACTACATACACACTCACTGATTCTTAGGTCTAAACACACACCCACTCACTCACCCGTACAGTCACTCATACTTACGGTCACTCAGTACAGGACTATCATATGCACTCATACACCTATATAGATACTCACACACCGCCACTCATCCATAGAGGTACTCACACACCTAGTCAGTCATGGAAATAATTATTCACACTGCCATTTACTCAGATATACAGTTATATACACACCAGCTCTATTACTCATACAAATACTAGCACATTCTTACGCTCTTATACCATCAATGATACAAGCACACACTCATCCATACAGCCACTTTCACAATAACACACTCATTTGTAGCCAATTATGTACTCCAACACACATATATACTACTTTTCACATATGTAGTTACTCACACATGTACCACTGAGATATACATTCACTCACTAACACACCCATAAACACACTCACCCACCTATACAGTCCATCACAGATGCACTCTTGAAACCATGCACCCAGTGAATCACCCACTCACACATCTATGCTCAGAGTCACACACACCCCACCCACACAAACACTCAGGCACCCATACAGATACTCAGACAACAAATCAATAAGCCATATAGACACTCATGTAGCTATTTGCAAACCCATGCAGTCGCTTACACACCAACAGACACACGGATACAGACATTCACACAGTTTACTCACTAACCCATGCATTCAGAAAGATATGTTTAATCAGTCACGCACCTACTAAATCAACCATTCAGACACTTATACACCCACTCCTTCATCAATACCCCTTTCACTATATATATTAAACATATTTAAACTTTACAGAAACACCCAGTCACTGGATGATGTCATCAGTGATGTCATTTGAGATGTCATCAGTGATGTCATCAGTGATGTCACTGACCATGTCATGAGTGATGTAATATGTGAAGTCATCAGCAGTGCATTGCGGGGGCGCGAGTTATAGTTAGCTGAACTAACTATAACGGGGGAATTTCACGGGTTTTGTACGAGTGAAATGTCCAACTAACTATAACTGTCCCTAAAACCTATGGTTTTTTTCACTGAATTTCTAAGGTTTTTTAAATGCTAATTTCTAACTATAACGTGCCTGAAACCTATGGTTTTTTCAGTGAATATATATATATATATATCCTCCACAAATGCCACTGGCTCACTGATCAACTCAGGGCAGGTGCCGTTGTCGTGATTCGTTTCTACACCATGCTTGAACTCACTCACCATACGGGGGCATTGTAACCCCCGTATGATGAGTGAGTTCAAGCATGGTGTAGAAATGAAGAGTGCTTTTTGTCTCTACTCAGGGATTTTTCATTACTTAAATGGATGTGTAGAAGCGAGCCGCTCTACTCACTCAGAGACTTAATAACAGTGAACATGCTGACATGGCGGACATGGTGATAACCCTGATTAGTAATTTTGTCCGTCAACACTTACTGTGACTTTCTGAACCAATGGGAAAGCGCACGTTTTAATTTAAACGGGGGCATTGTAACTTTCACGCAAAGGCATTGAATAAGGCGTGTTGCCGAAACCGTTCTGCCAGCGGATTAATTTAATAAAAGATTTGAAGTACTTGGAGTCTGAGGAGTGCGTTGGTAAATTCCTGAGGGAAATTGGTGAACAATATATATATATATATATATATATATATATATATATATATATATATTCACTGAAAAAACCATAGGTTTCAGGGACGTTATAGTTACAAATTAGCATTTAAAAAACCTTTGAAATTCACTGAAAAAACCATAGGTTTTAGGGACAGTTATAGTTAGTTGGACATTGCACTCGTACAAAACCCGTGAAATTCCCCGTTATAGTTAGTCCAGCTAACTATAACTCGCGCCCCGCAATGCACTGCTGATGACGTCACATATTACATCACTCATGACATGGTCAGTGACATCACTGATGACATCACTGATGACATATCAAATGACATCACTGATGACATCACTGATGACATCATCCAGTGACTGTGTGTTTCTGTAAAGTTTATATATTTTTAATATATATAGGAAAAGACGTATTGAAGAATGAGTGGGTGTGTAAGTGTCTGTATGGATGATTTAGTAGGTGCGTGACTGACTCTATAAGTGAGTGATTTAACGTATCTTACTGAATGCATGGGTTAGTGACTAAACTGGGTGAATGTCTGTATCCGTCTGTCTGTTGCTGTGTAAGTGGCTGCATGTGTTTGTGAATAGCTACATGAGTGTCTATATGAGTTATTGAATGCTTGTCTGAGTATCTGTATGGGTGCCTGAGTGTTTGTGTGGGAGGGGTGTGTGCAACTCTGTGCATAGATGTGTGAGTGGGTGATTCACTGGGTGGATGGTTTCAAGAGTGCAACTGTGATAGACTGTATGGGTGGGTAAGTGTGTGTAAGAGTGTGTTAGTGAGTGAATGTATGTCCCAGTGGTACATGTGTGAGTAACTACATATGTGAAAGGTAGTATATATGTGTGTTGGAGTATATAAATAGCTATAAGCGAGAGTGAGTGATTGTGATAGTGGCTGTATGGATGAGTGTGTGCTTGTATCAGTGATTGTATAAGAGCGTAAGAATGTGCTACTATTTGTATGAGTAAGTGAGCTGGTGTGTGTATAACTGTATAGGTGAGTAAGTGGTAGTGTGTTTAATTATTTGCATGACTGACTAGGTGTGTGAGTACCTCTATGGATGAGTGGCGGTGTTTGAGTGTCTATATAGGAGTATGAGTGCATATGATAGTCCTGTACTGAGTGACCGTAAGTATGAGTGACTGTACGGGTGAGTGAGTGGATGTGTGCGTAGACCTAAGAATCAGTGAGTGGGTATGTAGTTATTGGTGTTGGAGTGTCTATGGTTTTGCGAATGGCAGTCTGTAATTTAGAGTGGGTGTATCAAAGGTTATATTAGGGTGTGAGGAGGTGCATCAGATTATCACGTGGATGATGTCATCAGTGATGTCATTTGAGATGTCATCAGTGATGTCATCAGTGATGTCACTGACCATGTCATGAGTGATGTAATATGTGACATCATCAGCAGTGCATTGCGGGCGCGAGTTATAGTTAGCTGGACTAACTATAACGGGGGAATTTCACGGGTTTTGTACGAGTGCAATGTCCAACTAACTATAACTGTCCCTAAAACCTATGGTTTTTTCAGTGAATTTCAAAGGTTTTTTAAATGCTAATTTGTAACTATAACGTCCCTGAAACCTATGGTTTTTCAGTGAATTTCAAAGGTTTTTAAATGCTAATTTGTAACTATAACATGTCTGAAACCTACAGTTTTTTCAGTGAATTTCAAAGGTTTTGTAAATGACAATTTTTAAATGTATTAATTGTTATATAAATTTTTTTCATACTGATTTCCAAATTTTTTAGAAACAATTTTTTTTTACATATTTTATTTTTTAAATTACATTGTAATTACATTATACATTACATTACAAAAAATACTTTCTCAGAATGAATTACTTTAGTTTAATTACTTTGCACATAGGCAATAGACTTTTAAGTACAGTAGTTACAGTTGTTGCAATGGGCAACACATTTTCAAACACAATGCAACATTCAGCTCAATGTGAATTTCAAGTTAAATGCAATTAGTTACTTTATGGATTACTTTTCTAACCACATTACTGGATCCTAGATTCAGTCCTGGGACATCTCCTGTAAACAGTTGAGTAAAAGCGTTTTGGTTACAGTCGTGATTTTTAAGGAATATTATTGTACTTTAAAAGTTCACACTTAGAAACTTTTTCTCATAGAATCACCAATGTTATCCTATGGAAGGAAATTCACTTAGAAGTTAAAAACTGTTATCGTTACTTTTTCTTACTCATTGTTGGATCCTGGATCCAGCACTGGCGCATCTCCTGTAAACAGTTGAAAGAATGCGTTTAAGTCATACAGGCGATTTTTAGGAATATTTGTAGTTTGTGAAAATCGACACTTTGAAACTTTTCTGCTGAAAACCAGACAATGGATTCCTATGGAAGGAAATTCAAGTTACTGGTAAGTACGGTTAAAATTACTTTTCAGGATCAGTACTGGGCTGAAAGATGCAGCACTGAGGTCTCTCCTGATAACAGGTGAGTAAATCGGAATTCGTATTTCGGCTGATTTTAGAGGAATATTTTAAAGTTCCAAAACTCCACACTTAGAAGAATTTCCAAGTGAAACCAGTCAATGTTAGCCTATGGAAGGAAATTCAAGTTACTGGTAAGTACGGTTAAAATTACTTTTCAGGACCAGTACTGGGCTGAAAGATGCATCACTGAGGTCTCTCCTGATAACAGGTGAGTAAATCAGAATTCGGATTTCGGATGATTTTAGAGGAATATTTGTATGTTTCAAAAATCAACACTTAGAAACTTTTTCAGCAAAAAGCAGGCAATGATATCCTATGGAAGGAAATTCAAGTTACTGGTAAGTACGGTTAAAATTACTTTTGAGGATCAGTACTGGGCTGAAAGATGCAGCACTGAGGTCTCTCCTGATAACAGGTGAATAAATCGGAATTCGTATTTCGGCTGATTTTAGAGGAATATTTTAAAGTTCCAAAACTCCACACTTAGAAGAATTTCCAAGTGAAACCAGTCAATGTTAGCCTATGAAGGAAATTCAAGTTACCGGTAAGTACGGTTAAAATTACTTTTCAGGACCAGTACTGGGCTGAAAGATGCAGCACTGAGGTCTCTCCTGATAACAGGTGAGTAAATCGGAATTCGTATTTCGGCTGATTTTAGAGGAATATTTTAAAGTTCCAAAACTCCACACTTAGAAGAATTTCCAAGTGAAACCAGTCAATGTTAGCCTATGAAGGAAATTCAAGTTACCGGTAAGTACGGTTAAAATTACTTTTCAGGATTAGTACTGGGCTGAAAGATGCAGCACTGAGGTCTCTCCTGATAACAGGTGAGTAAATCAGAATTCGTATTTCGGCTGATTTTAGAGGAATATTTGCACAATGGTGAAGGGAGGGGGCGGGGCCTGAGGTGACATCTGTGCAAACGCGCCCCGTGGCGCGTTTTAAGTTGGGGCATTAAGTCCCCTTGAATCATGAGGGTCCCTACGGGCCAACTAGCCCACCAGGAACCTCCAGTATGCGCCAGGGGCTGCGTTGCAGAGACATTTACAGAGGCCACACCCCTTTTACACCTCTCTGCAACGCAGCTCTGTGGCGCTTTCTGGACGTACCTGTTGGGCTAGTTGGCCCCCAGGGACCCTCAGGATTGAAGAGGATTTAATTCCCCATCTTAAAACGCGCCACGGGGCCTGTTTGCACACATGTCACCTGAAGCCCCGCCCCTCCCTTCACCACTGTGCAAACGCGCCCGTGGCGCGTTTTAAGTCGAGGGATTAACTCCCCTTGAATCCTGAGGGTCCCTGGGGTGCAACTAGCCCACCATATACCTCCAAAAGCGCCATAGAGCTGCGTTGCAGAGAGGTGTAAAAGGGGCGTGGCCTCTGTACACCTCTCTGCAAGGCAGCCCCTGGCGCATACTGGAGGTTCCTGGTGGGCTAGTTGGCCCTCAGGGACCCCCAGTATTCAAGGGGTCCAGGGGCGCGTTTGCAGAGTGGTGAAGGAAGGGGCGGGGCCTACGGGCCCGATCATTTTTTTGTTTGTTTTTTTCCCCCTGAAGGGGGGCTGTGTAGCCCCCTTCCTTTTTCCTATTTTTAGGCCCTGGGGACCCCATCCCCAGGGCCTTTCCCCTTTTTTTAATTAAAATAAAAAAAAAAACGGGAAGGGGCCGCGTGGCCCCCTTCCCTGGGCCTGTATTGGCCCTGGGGACCCCATCCCCGGGGCATGGCCTCTTTTTTTATTTGGAGGGGGCTGCGTGGCCCCCTCCTCAGGCCATTTAAGGCCCCGGGACCCCATCCCCGGGGCCGGCCTTGCACTTTTTTTTTTTTTTTAATTTTTGTTACTTTGGGGAGGGGGCTGCGTGGCCCCCTCCGTGGCCTCTTATGGCCCCGGGGACCCCATCCCCAGGGGCCTGGCCTCTCGTTGGGGACTGTGGGGGTCCCCAAACCCCCACAGTCCCGCCGGCTCCCCGTGTCCTACGGGAGCCGGCATTGCTTTACACATGGGGAGCAGCTAACATGCTGCTCCCCATGTGGAAAGCAATCAGCTTTGGATATTGGAAGAGAGAGCAGGTTTCCTGCTCTCTCTTCCAATATCCAAAGCAAGTTTGCAATGACAGGACGGGAGCCGCGAGGCTCCCGTCCTGTCATTGCAAACAGCAGTGTCCCGGGAGTAGTCACCCGGGACACTGCAGGAGCCGGCCCTGGGGGTGGCGGTCCCCAGGGCCATCAAGGGCTCCAGGAGGGGGCCACGGGCCCCCTCCCTACATTTTGAAAGCCCCGGGAGGTGGTGGTCCCCGGGGCTCTGGGGGTCCAAAACGGACCCCCATTTTAATTTTTCTTAGTGCCCCGGGAGGTGGTGGTCCCCGGGTGTGTGGGGGCTGGAGCCCCCCACACAGGTTTTTAAATAAAAAAGAAGCCCCAGGGAGGTGGCGGTCTCCGGGGCTGCGGGAGGGCTCAGAGCCCTCCCGCACCATTACTACATAAAGCCCCGGGGGTGGTGGTCCCCGGGGCTTGGGGGCCTTAGAGGCCCCCACACATAAATTAACCCCCCCAGCATGCCCCCGGACTTGGCCCACCCGGGGCCACTAGCTATCGAAGCGCGGAGACCGCGCTTCGATTTTTCGGCAGGGTTCGCGCTCCCTGAGCGCATCCTGCCGATTTAAAAAAAAAAAAATTTTTGCCCAGGGGGTCCTTGTGGGACCCCTGAGCAGACCTAGGGGTCAGGGTGTTTCTACCCTGCCCCTTTGTGCGCTTTGCACACTTGTTTCTGTCCCTCGGTTCTACCGAGGGACAAAATAACTGCCAACACTTCCTGGTTTGGAGTGTTGACAGCCAATTAACATAAAGCTCGTGCTCGGGAGGATCCGCGGCCCTAGATATCACTATCTTTTTACTTTTGATTTTCTCAGCAACTACTGAACGGATTTACACCATTTAACAAAAGGGTTCTTTCTGAACCAAGAACTACCTCTTTGCCAAATTTGGTGTAATTCCGTTCAGCAGTTCGGGCTGTAGCCGTGTCTAAAGTTTCCTATGGAAAATTGCATGGGAAAACGCGTTTTGGGACCCCCTTTTTCTCGGCCCCGCTGACGAATCCCCCGAGACTTTCAGGGTAGGAGCGGACCGGAGCGGGCCATAAAGTTTGAAAATTTCGCGAAGATACGTCAACCGGCAAGAGAGTTATTTCAAATAGAATGTCGCGGATTTCCTATGGATAATAGGTTGTAACTATAACTATCTACTGGCGACCGCCAGTAGATAATATATATATATATATATATATATTTATATATATATATATATATCCAACATGAAGGTTGCCCCAAAGATGGTGCCCACACAGGTGTAGATTTCTGTGAAATTTAATGTAGTCTGCAGCAGAAACAGGTTAAAATGCAAACAGCAAAGTTCAACGCCGACGCGTTTTGGGCTCCTGCCCTTCGTCACAGGCTTGATTATGCAGCAACGCACACACTGTCGTACGCCGCTTTTTCAACCGCGTACCTGCCCCAGTGGGCGTGGCCGCTCTCCCGGCCTCATGGTACTTGTAGTGCGTAATGTCAGTATTACTCAAGTGAGTCTGCGTGCGTGCTGCTGATAAAGTTATTGAAACCCCAGTGGGCTGCTGAATTCACCTCCTCTCTGCTCCGCCGCCGTAAGTAGACTGCATTACAGCACCTGTCCCCTTGCGCAAGTGTTCACCTCATGGTGTCACCGGGGTCCGTCCTCGACAGCGGGGCTCCCATTGCGGCTAGGCTCGCCGCTCAATATCCAACATGAAGGTTGCCCCAAAGATGGTGCCCACACAGGTGTAGATTTCTGTGAAATTTAATGTAGTCTGCAGCAGAAACAGGTTAAAATGCAAACAGCAAAGTTCAGAAAAATGAAGCTAGAGATGGTTTGAACTCCCGCTTTTTTCGCGATCATCGCAAACACATCGCTAAAACGCGCCGACAGGAACCTCTTTTTGAAAGAGAGTGAAAGGGTTAACAGATGCTAACCATTCACAAGTGGAGATGCAGTAGTCTAAAATGAAAGACATGATTTCATTTGCTGCCTTTCTCACGATGATAGAGTGGAAAGTTGAAGAGGTTGCCATTTTAGAGTTGCTTTATATGAGAGTGGTGTACCATTCTTGTGCTTAGTTTTTACAAATCTTAACAGTGTCAAAACTATCCAGAAAGAACTAAACAACAATAAAATCTACAAACTGAATTCACTGGTATGTATATAACTTTGTAATTATATTAAAAATGTACATTAGAAATTAAGATGTATATGGGAGTTTGATTAAAAGGAGTATCACAGTGATGAGAAAAAATATATATGAGATCAACTGTATCTATTTGACTGTATTTTTTTAAGGGATTAGTGGTGAATGTTTTGGGAAGAAAGAGAAAAATGAATTAATGCCTCTTTATTACATTGTGTATTTTAATGAAAAATAACAGTATAGTCTTGTGGAATGTTGCAATGAGGAAGTAAGAATGTTTTAAATGTGTAAACATCATGTGTAGAATATATACATCTGTTATCTGCATTCTGGGAGTTGCAGTACTTTTAGTAACATTATTAAACAGGAATAGTGTAGTGAGAAATAAAAGATGAGAACATGTTGTCCACCTGCATATGAATTAGAAAGAAGTAATACTTGTTAGGTATGTATTGGGAAGTGTTTGTCAATGTGGTTATTAACTTATATGAACGCTTTGCATATGCTTAGATATGGTTTTTGTGCTTGCACATAGTCATATACACGGTGGGACTTTTGAGTTTACTTAAAGATGCAGAGAGGTATAGGCCTATAGTTTTACATATCAAAGGGTCGAGAATCAGCTTTTTTAGTAAGTGTGTGACCAAGGCCAGTATCCCAGCTAAGGGAATGATGCATTTGATCAAGGAACCATTCAGATGTTGGGTGAATTATTGTATGACTTGAAGAGCCAGCTTACCCAGTACCGAGGGGGTGCAGGGGTCCAGTGGAGAGTCTGATCTGGTATCTGTGAACAATGAGATAAATGATGTCACATGTAAAGGGTGGAACATATTCAAGGCACAGAACCTGCTGCGAAGACCTTCAGCTGAACTGACCTCAGGTCTACTTGAAAAAGCGATATGGATGTCTACTACTTTTTTAAAGAAAAAATCTGCAATTTCATCACATTGAGTTTGTGAGAGTGGGGTAGTTGGGGCAGTGGTTGCATGGTCAGACAGATTCTTAACTACCATAAAAAGTTTTTTGGGGCAGTTTTTAGCCACAGTAACTTTATCCGAATAAAATTTGACTCTAGCAATACTGTATTTTTTCTGGCAGTCCTTCAGAGCCGACTTGTATTTTAGTTAGTCCTCGTTACAATAAGTTTCCGCCAATTTCTTTCCAAGCCTTTACATAGCTTTTTGTTTTCGTCCAAAGAGTCATTATCCCACAGAGCAGAGGGGAGGATTCTATGGTGTTTCCTGCTTGTGGTAGGGACTAATGCATCGAGCGAGAATCTAAGCCAAGAATCGATGATGAGCATGCCTGATTCCAGTGAGTGACTCAGCACGGGCCAATTAGCTTCACGTAGAGAGTCTGAGTCTCTCGGGATCGAACCCCTGTTTGAACGGGGAGGGAAGAAAGGGACTGCCAAGTGATTGAACAATGGCAAAGGAATAGGCTGGTCCATCTGTATGTTCCTAAGGTTGGTAAATATAGGATCAAACATGTGGCCAGCTACATGGGTGTGGAAATTCATGATGAGCTGTATGTTAAGAGCTGCAAAATCCTCTATCACAGAGGAGGCCGTACCACAGGCCACATTATCAAAATGGATGTTTAGATCACCCAAAATGGTGAAATTGGAAAATTTGAGAATAGGCGATGCAAGAACTTCCATAGCGCCAGAGTTCCAGTTGCCCACACAACCCGTGGGCAATAAATTAGGGATCTGGACAAGGTGAAGTTCTTAGTTAGGGACAGTGAGAAGAATAGAGCTTCACAGTCAGGGATTGTCAGCTTATCTATTTTGCATGCAAAGTGTTCTTTAAAAACAATAGCTATACCACCTCCTTTTTGTTTTTGCGATCCACTCTTAGAATCCAGTAATATGTGGATGTGGGCAAAGCTCTAATAATATCGGGCCCTGACGCATCATTAAGCCAAGTTTCTGTTCAAAAATATCATCTGGACCATTTTCAGTGAGGAAATTAAAAATGTCCCAGTCATTTTTCATTGATGAGCGACTATTTAGGATAAAAAACTTGAAGCCGCAAAAACTATGATCCTGAGCTGTATTAACCCTAGGATTCATAGATTGGCCAACTGACGGGTGCATAGGCTCTAGATGTAGGGGCATGGTCGTGAAGTTGCAATTTGGGCAATTTTTTACTGCTAAAACTAGATATACATCAAGAAAGGAGGGACAGGTTCTAGTGGTAAAGGGGCGAAGGGCAAGCAGGCAAGCAGTTGGGAGGCAGAGTAAGTGAGACTATCTGTAGACAAAAAGGCATCATTTCTGGCTCCTGGCCCCATTCGGGAGCAGACAGGCTTGCCTTTGGTGTGTCTTCAGTGCTCAATTGGTGGGTCCGCACCATGCCCGCATTTAAGAATGCAGACCCAGAGCAGGTGACGAGCGCTAACCACTCTGTGCAATTGTCAATTGACAATATCTTCTTGTCAATGTCAGTTCAATCACTTTAGGAGTTGAGGGACCTGCAAAACGAGGTGCCAGAGGATAAAAAAAGGATGGAAAAAGCAGGATGTTCAAAAGGGAAAAACGAACATTGGGTTGCTACAGGTGGATGGATTGTTTTGCCTGATTTAACGTTGTTACAGATATTGAGGTATCTTCATGGGCCCACACATGAGACATGATGGTATGTTGGCCATCTTTAAAAACTTTTGGTATAATCCACATTTTATAAAGGTCTCAAAATTATATACAGTTAAATGTCGGTATGAAACTTAGTCTGTCCATGAGTCAAATAGGAAGGTCAGAAGACCCCTATACAAAATAAAAAATAGATTTTGTGGAAATAACACATGTAACAATTTGAGATATATTTTGTGGTTGTATATCTTTTGAGCAGGTGGGTTGATGTCTACCCAACCAGGCAATGTGATGCCGTCAGTGGAGCCAAGCTTTTACTGCGAGAATTAATCCTTAGATTCTGTTTGCCAGCTTCTTTGAAGTCAGGTATAGGAACACATTTAAAAAATGAGGTTATTAGGTACTGAAGTTGGAACAGAAATTCAATTGTGGATATCACCCAGAAGCATGAGATGTTGTAGTGAGAGCCACTACTTTCTGAAAGCAAAGCTACCAAAGGTCTGTGCACCATCAATATTGAAGTAGTCAAATAACTTTCCCTTGGTATTGTTACGCATGAGGAACACACCCAAGAATTTTACTGGGTTTTCTCCTCATGAGATTCTGTTGGGCCGAGGAATGAGAATTACTGGTATTCCTTCAGTTGCATGTATAAACATAAATGATGATCTAGTTCGGGATTACTGCAAGAGTTAGGCTGATATGGTATGAACTTTCTCTCACCAGGCAAATGTGGCTACACCTTCAGCAAGTGAAGAACCCTGCCATGACAGAGAGCCTAGAGACTAGGCTGTGGTGAACTAGCACAAGAGGAAATAATGTCTGGATTCCAGTTGAAAGGGCCCTACCAAGTATTATTGGTGACAAATGCTGCTGTTAAGTGTAGAGGATTGCCACATTGGATTCACAAATCTCACACAAAGAGAGAGAAGACTGCAGATGAATAAGTGGTGATACAAAGTTCACAGTCAAGCACGAGTTCACTATGTGGATCCTGAGTGGGGAAAATAGAGAAAAGGAAGAATACAAGAACAAGACAGTGGCGGCTCGCCGCGGGAGTGCTGCGGGGTGGTGGGGGGCGGGGGAGGGGCAGGGTGGGGGGTAGTGTAGTCTGACATCCGACCGACAGGAGTAAGGTAAGTAATTAAATAAATAAAACTATTTACCTTGCGCGCGCTGCATCGCCAACTCAGCGATGCAGCGCGCGCAATGTAAATAGTTGTATTTATTTAATTGCTTACCTTACTCCTGTCTGTCGTATGTCGGACTCACTACCCCCACCCTGCCCCTCCCCCGCCCCACCGCCCCGCAGCACTCCTTCGGCGAGCTGCCATTGCAACAAGATAAAGAAGACCAATAACAAAAAGAACAAGAAAGTCATACTTCAAAAACTCTAACTTTTTAAACCCCCAAGAGCAGTCCGAGGTGCCCCTGTTGGAAGTTATGCAAATAGTGAGACAGACGAAGATGAAAATTGGACAAATCTGACTGAAGATGAAACCTTTATTCAAGCTGATTGGTCTGAAGGTGTGAACAAATGAAGAAGAGCATTGCAAACAGTAACAGATCTGATTGGTGAAGATTCTGAAAAGCCTAAGGGCGGAAGATCAACGAGAATAAGAGTACCAAACAAGAAGTATGCAGCATCTGAATGGGCATATTTGACAAATATTGAAAGAGAAGAAAGAGACATTTATCTGAGAGACTATTGATATCTATTGGATGGCTCTCCATGAATAGTCTTGAACTGAGAAATGATGGTGATACACACTGAATAATACTAATGGAGTAATTAACTGAATTTTTGAATCCTTGAGAAGATTTATGATTTTGACTGTGTGCCTGCAGTACTCTCTTGGACTAAAAATTGAATTAGAATATTTATCCTTATGCCTATGTTAGTAGTGAATGCCTTTTGAAGAAGAATTATTTTGTACCCTAGGCATCCTGCTGAAGACAGTTTTATGTGTGAATTTAACTCTAAGGGATAAAAACTTGTTTTGCATGCCTGTATATGCCCATGTTCACTTACTTTTGAGAACTGAACAATAATTTTTTTCAATTTTGCACCTTGTTAGGGATTTAGATTTTGTTTTTTAGAATTGTTATGGAAAGAAGATGGCTACTCTTAACAAATTGTGCTTGGCTCTAAAAATAATTTTTACGATTCTCATTTTATTAATTTTAATTTCAGTTTTGGTGTGTTTACATCCTCCTGTTGAGTTTGGTTCTGAAAACAAAGGTGATCATATCATAGGATTTTCAAGAATTAGTAGATCAGGTAAAAGTTGTTTCTGTTGAGAATTCTACAAAAAATACTTCTGTTATGTTTCTTACAGGGTACAGAGTGGTGATGAGCGCTAGTAATTGTTATATATGTACATATCTGCCTACTTCTGTTAGAGAACGAATAACATACAAGCAACTTGCTTTATCCTATTCTTTGTCATGTAATATATATGTATCTGTTTTATGGAAACAGCATTTGTTGTTGGAGTTTGAAAGACTTCATAGGTTTCCTATTGATGTGTTGCCTACGATTAAGAATTTGGGTTCTGACAACCATAATGACAGACACATCATGCAATATCAAATGACTAATATTATAACTAATAAAAAGAGTGTATGTAAGCTGAATAACATAGAGCGTAATTATATTAGAGAACTCATTGACAGTAGACTGAAAATTAGTAGGAATGTTGAAGAAGCTAGAGAGATTCAATTGCAAGAAACAACTGAAGAGAAATTTAGAAATTCAAAGATTTATTGTAGACATAGAAATAATCAGAAAAGAAAGGGGTGTGCATGATGTGTGAGAAACATAATGATTGGGAAGCTTCAGAAATGGTTTGAAGGACTAAGTGTAGTTATTGTTTGTTAGAACTGGGGGTCTCTAGTTGGCAGAGGTAGTTACCTTTGTCCAAGTAGGGGCCCTTGCTTCTAGTCAGGGTAAGGGGGATACACACTTCAGATAACCCCTGCTCACCACCTTGGTAGCTTGGAACGAGCAGACAGGCTTATCCCAAAGGCAATGTGTAAAGTATTTGTACTCAAAACACACAGTAACACAATGATAACACCACAAATGGACACGACACCAGTTTAGAAAAAATAAAGTATCTTTATCGAAACTCAACAAGACCAAAACAACAAAAATCAAGCATGCATGTAGTGAAATAGCAGTTAAAAACAGTTATTCCAAAAATAAAGTTTGTAGAAAACAAATAGCTCCACCTGGGGCTATTACGACGTTGTGACAGCAATAGATCCAAAGTACAGCACCGACCGCAAGGTGCACGGCATTGGGCACGGAGTCACATGGACCCCCAAACCAACAGTACCTAGGAAAATGAATTGTATGATGATGCACGTCGTTGTGGAGGTGAGGCGTCGGTGCCAAGGTTGAGGCTGGCTCCCTGGCTGCCATGGGGGAGGTGAGGTATTGTGTCCGTGAGGAGGCAAAGTGTCGATTCCAGGACAGAGGAAGTTGGTTGTGTTGGCGGTGAGGCGTTGGTTCCTGTGAGGTTATGCGAAGTCAGAGAGTGCATGGAGTCACCCTCTGCAGTTATCAGTGCCATGATAGCGGGATGCAGGCACTGGCAGTGACAAAGTCGGTGGGAGCGCTGGTGTCAAGAAGGCTGATAACTGCAGGTGTCGAAGGGTGTCGGAGCGGCGGTGCAGGCAGGGTGGTGCATTGTTCACTTCACGAGCGTTGCCCCTGACCTCGGTGCAGGTCAAGGCATCACAGTGGCATTGCTGATGGCGACGGAGATGGTTTTCTTTGCAACACCAACCACACAATTCTCAAGGCCCAGGAACTGGAATTGGTGCCCTTTTGAATGCAGGAGTCCACACAGGAGTCCAGGTGCTGGTCAGTCGGATACAGGTGAAGTCTTTGTGTCCCTGAGACTTCAGAACAGGAGGCCAGCACACACAGGCCCTTTGGAGATTCTTCTTCCAGCAGGTTTCTCAGCAAAGTTCCAGTCTTTGTCCTTTCCTTGACAGAAGCAGCAACTGCAGGTCAACCCCAAAGAGCACACAGCAAAGGGGCAGTACTCCTCCTCACAGCTCTCCAGCTCTTCTCCTTGGCAAAGGTTCCTCTTGAGTCTAGAAGTGATCTAAAATTATGGGGTTTAAGGTCCATTACTTATACCCCATTTTGTCTTTGTTCCCTTTGTGGCAAGGGTCTCTGAGCCAAGTCCAAACCAGTTCTGTCCTCTCTGGTGCAGCATGACCACATAAAGTGGAGACAGCATTGTGCAAGGGAGACAGGACCTATTCAGGTGCAAGGAAGACTCCTCCTACTACTCTAAATGCAGCCAAGGTCTATTCAGCTCAGCTCTGAGTCATCCAGGACAGGCAGGGCACACCTCAACCCCCCCAGTGGCTGTCTACAGTGAATGCACATCCCCAGCCCCTGTCACTCCAAAACCAATACACAAACCAGCAGAGGCACACAGAATGGTTAAGTAAGAAAATGCCTACTTTCTAAAAGTGGCATTTTCAAACACAATTTAAAAACAATCTTCACTAAAATATGTGTTTTTAAATTCTGAGTTCAGAGAGGCTAAACTCGATTTATCTAGCTTGTCCCAATGGGAAGTTATATTTGTAAGATGTTACAAAGTATCTCCCATGTTATCCTACGGGACAGATAGCCTTTCAATAGTGAAAAACGAAATTGGCAATATTTAACTATCAGGACATGTCACACACACCAGTACATGTCCTGCCTTTCACATACACTGCACCCTGCCCATGGGGGTACCTTGGGCCTACCTTAGGGTGTCTCACATGTAAGAAAAGGGAAGGTCAGGACCTGGCAAGTGGGTGCACTTGCCAGGTCGACATGGCAGTTAAAACTGTGCACGGACACTGCGGTGGCAGGTCTGAGTTACATTTGCAGGGCTACATAGGTGGGTGGCACAATCAGTGCTGCAGGCCCACTAGTAACATTTTATTTACAGGCCCTGGGCACACGCAGTGCACTCTACTAGGGACTTACCAGTGAATCAAATATGCCTATCATGGATAACCAATTGTAATAACAATTTGTACAGGGAGCACTTGCACTTTAACACTGATCAGCAGTGGCAAAGTGCCCAAAGGATCTAAGCCTGCGAAAACAAAATCCAGCACAGCATCAAAAATACTGCAGGTAGAAGCAAAAAGTCTGGGGAAATCACGTCAAGGATGCCAAGTCTAACATTGTTAAACAGTTAGCAGAGGTTATATGTTAGGTAATGAACCTTTATTTTGGGGCATTTATCATGTCTGGGGTAAAACAGCTTATTTTAACATTGATTTACTATAGCTGGGTTTGTTCCTGCTACATAGGATTAGCGAGAATGTATCATGTAAGCAAAATAAATTAGATTAATTAATTGAGACCTTAAAAGAATGAAACATGGGTTTAGTCAAGTGCTTGTGGATATTTTCAGTGTGTTTATTACTGTTTTTGGTGTGGCTAATATGGACATTAGCAAGTTATCTACCTTAGTACATCGAGTTGCTGCTAATTCTGCAAATGCTTTCACTAATATTAATGATGAGATTATTTTCATCCATGCAGTGGTAATTCAGAATAACAGGGCTTTAGAAATTTTGCTCACAAAAGATTGTGTTGTGTGCTGTTTATTGGCAGTCTACCAATATTGCACTTATGTGCCGGATAATAGCTTGGTAATTACTGAATATATTAATTATATAACTAATATTTAGCATGGAGCGTAAACTCTGAAAGATACTGGTACTTGGGAAGTGGTTGATTCATGGTTCAGCTTGATTGGAAAGGGCAAAGCCATGATTGGCAAGATGCTTGTTTGATGGATGTGAAGGTATGATAAAGCAGAGACTAACACCGATTATCATAATTTTTCTTAGCATAATTGGTCTATTTCCTTAACAAATTTTGATATTGATAAAAATTATGCTAATGCTTATGATGGTAAACTTGCATACACAAACAAAATCGCATCGCTATTGTCTAATTCACCCGTCATGAACTCTCTATCAACACTGACTCGAAAATACGTGATGGGGCTGGCTGTGCAACCCAGGAACGTGGTAACTGATTGACAGGTCAAAGGTAGGGTGGCACGTATCTGGCAGACAAACACACGAACAGGAAACTCAGGTCAGAAGTGTGCGCTCATTCCCAAATATCATAAAGTCAGATGCCACATGGAGTTAGGAACACGCAGCCAATCAGGACACAACACACACAGTACATGCAGTTATCACGTGCCCCTCATGCCGGACATCTGGACACACTACCCACTGGCCCACATTGTGTCCACGCAAGGTCGAGGCTCACCTGCATTTGTTACCAGGGACCTTTTTTTTATGGCTCCACAGACAAGCCCCGCATTCTTTTACCAAACAAGGATCACAGGATGTACTTTCATTACTCTCAAAACTCTCGAACAATCGCTTGGATTGATTGTGCTTTGAGACAGTCCTCAGACCCGTTTCTGTAATCTGTACTCCTGGCCGCAGTGTTTAATTAAACCAACTGTTCCTGTTTTGCCAAACGCCTCTTGTCTTTTGTTTTTTCAAGGTAAATTTATATTCAAGCATCACTAAAACTTTTGAAGCTGCTTTGCTTAACATTATCATTTAGAGCAGTGATACTCAAAGTACAGTCCGGGGGCCGCATGCATTGCACCTGACCTTTACATGTGGCCCCTGGTTAAATAGCAGCACTAGGCTGCTGTTTAATTTACAAAGCACTAATACTCATAAAGATTAAATAAATGGCAAGCATTTATGTTCAGTGGAACTGAAGTAAACAAAAAAAGAAGCACAGAAGCTGGCCTGCACCACTTAACTTTAAGAACACTTTAATTTTTTAAGATATTTTGCAACAAATGAGTAAAAATATGATGAAGTCCCTTCACAATTAAAAAGTGTGTTTCAATAACCTACAGACACATTTCAACTTAGCACATCAAATTATAAAAGTGCATTGCAATTTTTTTTTTTAAGTGAAAGGTTTCAGACATGAATTTAGCAACATTCATGTCTCCTTCCTCCCCCACCCTGACAACAATGCCAATAGGCAAAGTGAAATAAAACAATTGGCCAGGGTCACACAGTTTGGTCAAGTGTGGAAACTGGAATTGCTCCCAGGTGCAATTCAAATATTAGATGTACATGCATTGCTTCCCCTACTCCCACTTTACACCCCCCACGACCGCCACCATTCTGCCTTTAATGCGGCATTCGGTCACACCAGAGATTAACTTTTGGCCCATCGGAAAATGTTTGCGAGTTCTCATGATTTAGAGGGAGGTGTCTGACTTTTCCAGTCCCTGTATATAGGGGATATACATACACTGTAGAAAATTCAGACATAGATATCTGCGTGAGAAATTACATTTAAAACTATATTTATACCACCTACTAATTAATTTTGCTTTATTTAATAGCATTTGTAGAGCTACTCATCCAAATGTAGGGTGTCACTATCTCTTTCCTTTAGAGAAGTGAATTTCTAATCTTTTCTAGTACGGGAAAAGACTGGAGAGGAGTGGATGAATACCCTTAAACATGTACATTTGTGGGTGTGTACAGATTCACAGTGCATCCCAACCCTAGAAATATTACTTCCTGCCTGCTTCCAACCCCTGCTTGTACATTTCTGAAGAGATGGAAAAATTAGTCTTGCTATAATCAAATGTTAGATATAATATGAGTCGTAGCATAATAGCAGAGGCTATTATCTGTGCTCTGATATAATAATGATGTTGCCATAATTTGTCAACACGCTGCACGACATCAAAAGGGACCACTAGATTTTGCAACATGACAAGTATATTTCTGAAGCATCCCATCTCTTGGGCAAGTAGATAGTTTATAAAGTTACACACACCGGTATTCTCATATGCAGGTCATGAGGAGCGCCCAAAAATGTGTGTGCCTCATGGCTGAGAACACAAACATTGTCTTATTTCCTTCTCTCCTCCCTCAAGAGCCCCATTTCTGGAGTGCAAGCCTGCCCAGCATTAACCTAACAGTGCTAATCAGTTGACTTTCATTTGCAACTGCTACAACAGGTTCTGTACTGCTTAGAAAGTGACCTTGGCAACAAGAATACAAGGGAAAGGCAAAATATTCTCTTAATCAGTCTCTATGCTCTGCAAGATATATAGCCTGGTCTATACCATGTTCCTAAGAATCACATAAAAACATCTGGTTTGACATTGCAAACTCTTACAATTGCAAGACTGGAATTTCTCACAAATAGCAACAACAACAAAATAAACTGCATATGAATTGCATTAAAACTAAAGCTATGAATTTTGATTGCATTAAAAACTGTTTTGCTTGGTTTGCTTGTGAATCTAAACTGAATACAGTCACTCATTATAACTATGTGGCCAATACCTTTGACTACCTCTGGTACTGGGAACCACATCTTAAACACCCAGTGCTTGGATCGAGTTTTCTGCCACATTTGGTGTACTTGCACATTTGAAACTTTCCTGGAAGAGCTGAGTTGGATGAGGCATTTTTGGGAAAATCATGTGAAAATTAGTCAAATGACAGCAAATTATCACCAAGCCAAAAAAAGCCTTTCCTATGGAAATATGATCCTAAATATCGTTACTGAGTAGCAAATGATTTCATGCTGATAATACACAGTTAAAAACTGAGGTATGGCTCTGGATCAAATGTGTAAATCTACTGAAATCCACCAGTTATGGTTTCCAATGCATACAACGCACGTCACAACTTATGCCACCCACCATGTTGCTTTTTATGTTTTTGTACTGTTGGCAAATTGGTGTTTTGGGCATTGTTAGAAATGGGGGTCTCTAGTTAGCAGAGGTAGGTACCTTTGACCAAATAGGGACCCTTGCTTCTAGTCAGGGTAAGGGGGTACACACTGTTGATAACCCCTGCTCACCCCCTTGGTAGCTTGGCACGAGCAGACAGGCTTATCACCAAGGCAATATGTAAAGTATTTGCATTAACACCCACAGTAACACAATAGAACACCACAAATGGACACCACACCGGTTATTATAAAAACATAAATATCTTTATCTAGTTTAGGTCAGATCAAAAATGTCAAAAAATGCACATACATAAATTATACTCTCTTTAAACAATGTTCCTGATAGGTTCCTTTTGTCAAAGTTCACTTTTGTAATGCTTTTAGCGATAAAAGAAAGTTCAGCTGTAGTCCCGGTCTCGTAACACAAAAAGTTCCTGCTCGCAAGATCCCCCTCGTGATTCACAAGTACTTGTGGGCTCAATTGGCTGGGGCTTCTCTTGTGAGTGCGTGGGGATCGACTAAATGGCGGTACCAGAAGGCTTTGGGGAACTCGCACAGTCAATAGAACTAAAATCACTGCCCCAACGTGGAGGAATAATCACTGCACTTCGACTAAAAGCGGGCGCTCCCCACTGCACTTCCAAACTCCCCTTTTCACCATACGCGAGCGCGCGTCGTGACTGCCACCATTTAAAATCAGCCCGCGGGATTGCTATTCGAATCCGATTACCTTTAGGTTGAGGAAGAGGGTCTCCGTCGTCTGCGCTGGCCCCGGGTCAAGCAGCTTCCTCCCTTCGCTGCTCCCCGGCTTCAGGTACGGCGTTCGGTGACGTCAGGGAGAAGCGCTGAGGTCCTGTTGCTACGAGATGCCCCACGCCTCTTCCGCTCTCAGTGTGGCTTCCGCCGGTCGAGCCCCTCAGTTGCCAAGCAACGCCCGCGGTTGGGTCCAATCACAGCGCTGCAGGCTCCTGACGTCAGGGGCACAGCAAGGCAGCACTTGGGAGACTCCCGGGCCAGCGGCAGGGATTCCCTATCACGGCGCTTCCCTTCTCTCCACGGTGCCGGGCAGCGGCGGTGATCTTGGCCCCCTTGATGACGGCCTCGGGTAGTGCACTGGTACGCACTCTCGAGCACCGAATTAGTGATGCAGGAGGCCCAGCAGACCTCACGCTGCGTCCCATGGTGTGCCGACACGCACACTGAAGCACTTAACCCACGGCAGGCAGGGCAAGCAGGGCAAAAAGCTCACGAGGCCAGAGGTAGTGCGCAGCCACACGCACTAGGATTTCACAAACGGATTTCTTCTGCAACTTTTGTGTCCCTGAGTTGCAAACAGGAGGCCAGCTCTCCTCCGTCCCTTGGAGACTCTTATCCTTGGACACAGCACACAGCAAAGTCCTTCCTTCAAGCAGGTGGGGGGAACACAGCACACAGTAAAGTCCCCTGTCCCCTTCCTCAGTAGTAACAGCAAACTGTAGGTCAGCCCCAGAACACACAGCAAGGGCAGTCTTCCTTTCCAGTCTCTTCAGCTGATCTTCTTTGGCAGGGATTCCTCTTGTTGGCAAAAAGTAGTCTAATTTTACTAGGGTTTCAGCACAGCTACTTATACCCCAAAAGTCTTTGTTCTTACAAGTGTGAGGGGTCCAGGATCCAGTCCAAACCAGTTCTAGGTGCCCTCTGCCAGGGCATGTCTTCTTTCTTTGTGAGGGGAGGCCAGGGCCATCAGACACACCGCAGGAGGTGGAGCCAGCATTGTGGAAGGCAGGCACAGCCCTATTCAGTCCCAGGTGCAACTCCTCCCACCACTCTAAGTGCAGATAGGTCTATTCAGCCTAGTGCTGACTCACCCTCCCTCCTGGAGCCATCCCCCAGCCCCTCTCACTCACAAACCAGACAGTCAATACACAAACAGGCAGAGGCACACAGAAAGGTTGGACAGGAAAATAGCCACTTTCTAAAAGTGCTATTTTCAAACACGGAATTTAAAAACCATCTTTCCTAAAAGATGCGTTATCAAATTCTGAGTTCAGGGATACCAGGCTTCAACTTTCTATCTTGCTGCTATGGGAAGATATGCAGGTAACCATGTTACACAGCATTCCCCATGTTAACCTATGGGCAAGATAGCCTTTCAATAGTGAAAAACGAAATTGGCAGTATTTCACTATCAGGACATGTTACCCACACTAGTACATGTTCTACCTTTCACATACACTGCACCCTGCCCAGGGGGGTACCTTGGGCCTACCATAGGGGTGTCCAATATGTAAGAAAAAGGAAGGGTTAGGCCTGGCAAGTGTGTACACTGGCCAGGACAACATGGCAGTTCACAACTGCATACAGGCACTGCAGTGGCGGGCCTGAGACATCATCTTAGGGCTACTCCTCTGGGTGGCACAATCAGTGCTGCAGGCCCACTAGTAGCATTTGAAGCACCAGCCCTGGCACACTTAGTGCACTTTACTAGGGACTTATTGGTAAAGCAAATATACCAATCATGGATAGCCAATCACAATAACAATTTAAGCAGGGAGCACTTGCACTTTGGCACTGATCAGCAGTGGCAAAGTGCCCAAAGCATCTAAACCAGCAAAAACAAATTCCAGCACAGTGTCAAAAATACAGGAGGTAGAGGCAAAAAGTCAGGGGAAACCATGCCAAGGATGCCAGGTCTAACACGTGTCCCCTCCAGCTGAAAAGTGGGGAGAACTACCCATCCCCTGGGGAGTTCTCATCACTAAGGCGGAAGAACCTGGACAGACCATCAGCATTGGCGTGTTCTGTACCAGGGCGGTGTTCCACCGTAAAGTCCATTCCCTGTAGCGAGATGGACCACCTCAACAGTTTTGGGTTCTCACCCCTCATCTGCATTAACCATCTGAGGGGCCTGTGGTCTATCTGAACCCGGAAGTGAGTCCCAAACAAGTAGGGCCTTAGCTTCTTCAGTGCCCAGACCACAGCAAAAGCTTCCATTTCAATTGCACTCCACCTCTGTTCCCTGGGAAGTAGCCTCCTGCTAAGGAAAGCTACGGGTTGGTCCAAGCCCTCGTCATTCAGTTGTGAGAGTACTGCTCCCACTCCATGCTCTGAAGCATCTGTCTGCACCACAAACTCTTTGGAGAAATCAGGCGCCTTGAGCACGGGTGCCGTGCACATGGCAGCTTTCAGGGCATCAAACGCGGTCTGGCAGGCATCGGTCCAGATCACCTTCCTGGGCTGCTTCCTCGAAGTCAGCTCTGTCAAGGGGGCAACAATGGTGCCATATCCCTTGACAAATCGGCAATAATACCCGGTGAGACCTAAAAAGGCTCTCACCTCTGTCTGGGGCTTGGGGAGCTCCCAAGCCAGAATGGTATCAATCTTCGCTTGGAGGGGCGCCACCTGGCCGCTCCCTACCTGGTGTCCCAAATACACCACAGATCCCTGCCCTATCTGGCACTTACTGGCCTTGATAGTGAGGCCTGCCCTTTGCAGAGCCTTCAACACTTCACAGAGGTGCTGCAAATGTTCTTCCCAACTGGAGCTGAACACAGCAATGTCATCCAGGTATGCGGCACCGAATTCCTCTAGCCCGGACAGTACCTGGCTGACCAGTCTCTGGAACGTGGCAGGGGCGTTCTTCAACCCAAAGGGCATGACATGGAACTGGAAGTGCCCCTCTGGCGTTGAAAATGCTGACCTCTCCTTGGCCCCCTCAGTTAAGGCAATCCGCAAGTACCCAGAAGTTAAATCAAACGTACTGAGGTACTGGGCAGCGCCTAACCGATCCACGAGCTCATCAGCTCTGGGGATGGGGTGTGCGTCAGTCTTGGTGACCGCATTGAGCCCACGGTAGTCCACACAAAACCTGAGTTCTGGCGTGGCACCGGGTGCAGCAGCTTTTGGCAATAAGACCACTGGGCTAGCCCAAGGGCTGCTTAAGGGCTCAATCACCCCTAGCTCCAACATCTTGGAAAATTCTTCCTTGATGCTGGCCCTGACCTTGTCAGCTACCCTGTAAAATTTCTACTTCACAGGTAGGCTGTCCCCAGTGTCCACATCATAGACGCACCAATTGGTGACTCCTGGTGTCAGGGAGAACAGGGAGGCGAACTGACCCAACACATGTCGACAGTCCCTCTGCTGTTCTGGGGTCAGTGTGGGAGAGAGGTTTACCCCATCCACTGACCCATCTTGCTCCTCTGCTGACAGGAGGTCAGGAAGAGGGTCACTTTCCTCCTCCATCCCATCATCTGTGGCAAGGAGCATTGTCACATCAGACCTCTCAAAGTGTGGCTTGAGGCGGTTCACATGCAGGACCCTCAAAGGGTTCCTGGGAGACTGCAAGTCAACCAGATAGGTTACATCGCTCTTGCGCTCCACCACCTCATATGGCCCAGTCCACTTGTCTTGGAGCGCACAAGGTTCCACTGGCGCTATCACCCACACCTTCTGCCCAGGTTGAAATTCGACCAGAGTGGCATTCTGGTCATACCATCTTTTCATTTCTTCCTGGCTAGCTTCCAGGTTCGCCTGAGCAAGTTTCCTGAAGTGCTGAGTCTGGTTGTGGAAGGCCAGCACATAGCTGAACACATCCTGGGGGGTCTTACCAGGGGATTTCTCCCAACCCTCCTTCACCAGACTGAGAGGTCCTCTAACAGGGTGGCCATACAGGAGTTCAAAGGGACTGAACCCTAAGGACTTTTGAGGCACCTCCCTGTAGGCAAACAACAGGCATGGTAAGAAGACGTCCCACTTCCATCTCATGGGCTCTGCAAGGCCCATTATCATGCCTTTCAGGGTTTGGTTGAATCTCTCAACCAACCCATTCCCTTGAGGATGGTAAGGAGTGGTAAACTTGTAAGTTACCCCACACTCCTCCCACAAAGACTTCATGTACTTCGAGATGAAGTTGGTACCCCGGTCGGAGACCACCTCTCTGGGGAACCCCACACGGGAAAAGATCCCCAGAAATGCATGGCCCACCACGGGGGCAGTGATTGTCCGGAGAGGGACAGCTTCCGGGTACCGGGTGGCATGGTCCACCAAGACCAAGATAAACTTGTTGCCTAAGGCTGTCTTGGGGTCCAGAGGCCCCACAATGTCGATGCCCACCCGCTCGAAAGGGGTGCTCACCACGGGAAAGGGTTGGAGGGGAGCCTTACACTTCCCTCCACTCTTGCCACTTGCCTGGCAAGTCTGGCAAGTCCTACAGTGTGTACCAACGTGCGTCCTCATCTGGGGCCAGTAAAAGTGGGTGACAAGCCTTTGGTAGGTCTTGTCATGCCCCAGATGACCTGTGAGATGCACGTCATGAGCCAGACCCATTAGGAAGGTCCTGAAGCTCTCGGGTACCACCAGCACACGGGCTGCACCGGGCTCAGCGACCTTAGGCTCACTATAGAGTAACCCATCCTCCCAGTAAATGAGATGATTCTTGGACTCGTCACCTGCTGCCTGGTCTGCGGCCTGTTTCCGCATACCAATGAGAGAAGGGCATTCTCTATGCGCCTTGCAGAACTCCTCCCTGGAGGGACCTCCTTCTTGCTGCCAATGGGTCAGCTCAGGCAGGTCTCCCAGTTCGGCTCTCTGTTCCCCTGTCGGTTCCAGGGCATCCCCCTCAGGTTCTGCCTCCTCCTGGACCGTGGGAATTGTGGGGGCTGGTTTCCCACGCCCCCTGCCCTTCCTCTTCCTGGCAGGTACCTGGGCCACTGTTTCAGGCTCCAGGTCCACTTGGTTACCCCTACTGGCTGCCATTGACCGAGTGGTCACTCAAACCCACTCAGGCAGACCCAACATCTCCAAATGAGCCTGGCGTTCCACCTCCCTCCATGGCGAACTCTCCAGGTCATTTCCTAGCAGACAGTCTACAGGCATGGATGGACTAACCACGACCTTCAAGGAACCTGAGCCCCCCCCCACTCAAAGGGAACTTGCGCCACTTTGCAGAGGCACACGGAGTTGTCTGCTGCAACTACAGGGTGAAGTGCATTGGGAATTACCTGCTCTTCAGACACCCACTGACACCTCACGGATGTCACGCTGGCTCCTGTGTCTCTCAGAGCCTCCACCCTCCTTCCATTGATGGTCACCCACTGCCTGTACTTTTTAGTGTTCTCAGGCAAGTAGGACTCCTGGACCATCTCTCTGTCTCCTAAAGAGACAAGGGTCATCACTGCTTGCTCCTCCTCCCCACTAGAAACTAATTCCTCTCCCAAAGCTACACTCACTAAACCCGGTGATGGAGCACCAGTGGGTGCTGGGGACTTCTTGGGGCACTTAGGGGCAATGTGGCCCTTCTGGTTACAGTTGTAACACCTGAGGGGACCCAGAAAGTTACTACGCCCGCCCTTAGGGGGCTGCGACGTTTTAGGCTGGGGGGGCTGGGACTCCTTTCCCTCTGCATTATTTTGGGGCCCTTTAGAGAACTCCTTTTGATTACCTTTGTCCCCCCCACTCTTCTGCTGGGGACCCTGCCCACCTTTGGCTGTGGTACCCACAATCCCCTTGTGGACCCTGGTGCTGGTCCAGTGGTCCGCCTCCTTAGCAAGCTCACTAGGATTAGTTAACTTTCTATCCAAAAGATGCTGGTGCAGCTCTGGAACACATAGACTGCTCAAGTGCTCCCAACTAATTAGATGGCACAACCCCTCATAATCAGTAACTTTGCTGCCCTTCATCCAACCTTCCAATGCGCGGGTGTACGTTCTCACACATTCAACCCAAGTGTCTGAGTCATTCTTCTTTGAGTTCCTGAATCTCACTCTATACTGTTCTGGGGTGAGCCCATACTTGAGGCATAAAGCCTCCTTCATGTTGGCATAAGTCAGGGCACCCTCCTTCTCTAAAAGTGTCAAAACTGCGGTCCCTGACGCCTCAAAATGTTTCCACAGGCCAGCCCCCCAGCTCTTTTCAGGCACCTCATGCATCCTCAAAGACACCTCATATGATTCAAACCATGCAAAAATATCCTGTCCCTTCTGGAAATTCTGCACTATATCCTTGGGTATGTATACTTTACCCCCTCGCACTGGCTGTGCGCTGCCACCATTTGAGCTGGACTCCAATTGTTTGGCCTTCAGGTCCAGCTCCCTCATGCTCAACTCATGAGCCAAAAGCAATTTCCTTTCCTCCAAGGCACGGGCACTCTTGCCCTCTTCCAAGGCACGAGCCCTCTCCTCTGCCTTGTCCTTGAGCCTCATGACTTCAAGCTCATGTTCCCTGATCCTTTGGTTCTCTTGTAACTCCTCTGGGGAGAATCCCCTACTGGAATGGTGGCTGCCAGCCCCAGAGGCTGGTGTGCCCATTGGTAGATCGTGTGATCCAAAACCTTCCCTTCCTGGATTCTCCCCTCCATTTTCAGCATCTGCCTCCTCCGCCTCTTTAGCCTCCCACCAGGCCTTCAAGGCTTCCTGCAGCTCCTCCTTCCTGGAGCTGCTTCTCATGGCGCAACCAAAATCTTTGCAAAATTGTTTGAGCTCATCCTTTTTGTAAGAATACAGATCCTCAATGTGAAATTCCAATTCTGCCTTCTCATTTGCTGCACTCCCCTTCTGAGACATGACGCTTCCTGGGCGTTACGCAAAAATAGAACCAAAAAACAAACAAAAAAAAGTTCAGTATGTCGTTGCGTAGTGATCTGCGCTAAACTAGTGATGTTCACCAATCACTGTGGGTCAAGTGCAAACACACGTTCAGATCCTCACCGCCGACCATCAATGTTAGAAATGGGGGTCTCTAGTTGGCAGAGGTAGGTACCTTTGACCAAATAGGGACCCTTGCTTCTAGTCAGGGCAAGGGGGTACACACTGTTGATAATCCCTGCTCACCCCCTTGGTAGCTTGCCACGAGCAGACAGGATTATCCCCAAGGCAATGTGTAAAGTATTTGCATTAGCACCCACAGTAACACAGTAGAACACCACAAATGGACACCACACCGTTTATTATAAAAACATAAATATCTTTATCTAGTTTAGGTCGGATCAAAAACGTCCAAAAATGCACATACATAAATTATACTCTCTTTAAACAATGTTCCTGATAGGTTCCTTTTGTCAAAGTTCACTTTTGTAATGCTTTTAGCGATAAAAGAAAGTTCAGCTGTAGTCCCGGTCTCGTAACACAAAAAGTTCCTGCTCGCAAGGTCCCCCTCGTGATTCACAAGTACTTGTGGGCTCAATTGGCTGGGGCCTCTCTTGTGAGTGCATGGGGATCGAGTAAATGGCGGTACCAGAAGTCTTGGGGGAACTCGCACAGTCAATAGAACTAAAATCACTGCCCCAACGTGGAGGAATAATCACTGCACTTCGACTAAAAGCGGGCGCTCCCCACTGCACTTCCAAAATCCCCTTTTCACCAAACGCGAGCGCGAGTCGTGACTGCCACTATTTAAAATCAGCCCGCGGGATCGCTATTCGAATCCGATTACCTTTAGGTTGCGGAAGAGGGTCTCCGTCGTCTGCGCCGGCCCCGGGTCAAGCAGCTTCCTCCCTTTGCTGCTCCCCGGCTTCAGGTACGGCGTTCGGCGGCGTCAGGGAGAAGCGCTGAGGCCCTGTTGCTACGAGACGCCCGCGCCTCCTCCGCTCTCAGTGTGGCTTCCGCCGGTCGAGCCCCTCAGTTGCCAAGCAACGCCCGCGGTTGGGTCCAATCCCAGCCCGGCGGGCTCCTGACGTCAGGGGCACAGCGAGGCAGCACTTGGGAGGCTCCCGGGCCAGCGGCGGTGATTCCCTATCACGGCGCTTCCCTTCTCTCCACGGTGCCGGGCTGCAGCGGTGATCTTGGCCCCCTTGATGACGGCCTCGGGTAGTGCACTGGTACGCACTCTCGAGCGCTGAATTAGTGATGCAGGAGGCCCAGCAGACCTCACGCTGCGTCCCACGGTGTGCCGACACGCACACTGAAGCACTTAACCGACGGCAGGCAGGGCAAGCAGGGCAAAAAGCTCACGAGGCCACAGGTAGTGCGCAGCCACACGCACTAGGATTTCACAAACGGATTTCTTCTGCAACTTTTGTGTCCCTGAGTTGCAAACAGGAGGCAAGCTCTCCTCGGGCCCGTGGAGACTCTTATCCCTGGACACAGCACACAGCAAAGTCCTTCCTTCAAGCAGGTGGGGGGAACACAGCACACAGCAAAGTCCCCTGTCCCCTTCCTCAGTAGTAACAGCAAACTGTAGGTCAGCCCCAGAACACACAGCAAGGGTAGTCTTCCTTTCCAGTCTCTTCAGCTGATCTTCTTCGGCAGGGATTCCTCTTGTTGGCAAAAAGTAGTCTAATTTTACTAGGGTTTCAGCACAGCTACTTATACCCCAAAAGTCTTTGTTCTTACATGTGTGAGGGGTCCAGTATCCAGTCCAAACCAGTTCTAGGTGCCCTCTGCCAGGGCATGTCTTCTTTCTTTGTGAGCGGAGGCCAGGGCCATCAGACACACCGCAGGAGGTGGAGCCAGCATTGTTGAAGGCAGGCACAGCCCTATTCAGGCCCAGGTGCAACTCCTCCCACCACTCTAAGTGCAGATAGGTCTATTCAGCCTAGTGCTGACACACCCTCCCTCCTGGAGCCACCACCAGCCCCTCTCACTCACAAACCAGACAGTCAATACACAGGCAGAGGCACACAGAAAGGTTGGACAGGAAAATAGCCTCTTTCTAAAAGTGCTATTTTCAAACACGGAATTTAAAAACCATCTTTCCTAAAAGATGCGTTATCAAATTCTGAGTTCAGGGATACCAGACTTCAACTTTCTATCTTGCTGCTATGGGAAGATATGCAGGTAACCATGTTACACAGCATTCCCCATGTTAACCTATGGGCAAGATAGCCTTTCAATAGTGAAAAACGAAATTGGCAGTATTTCACTATCAGGACATGTTACCCACACTAGTACATGTCCTACCTTTCACATACACTGCACCCTGCCCAGGGGGGTACCTTGGGCCTACCATAGGGGTGTCCAATGTGTAAGAAAAGGGAAGGGTTAGGCCTGGCAAGTGTGTACACTGGCAAGGACAACATGGCAGTTCACAACTGCGTACAGGCACTGCAGTGGCGGGCCTGAGACATCATCTTAGGGCTACTCCTGTGGGTGGCACAATCAGTGCTGCAGGCCCACTAGTAGCATTTGAATCACCAGACCTGGCACACTTAGTGCACTTTACTAGGGACTTATTGGTAAAGCAAATATACCAATCATGGATAGCCAATCAAAATAACAATTTAAGCAGGGAGCACTTGCACTTTGGCACTGATCAGCAGTGGCAAAGTGCCCAAAGCATCTAAACCAGCAAAAACGAATTCCAGCACAGTGTCAAAAATACAGGAGGTAGAGGCAAAAAGTCAGGGGAAACCACGCCAAGGATGCCAGGTCTAACAGGCATTGTACACTGGTAGGGATTCCCTCCACAAGTCAACAGGTAGTTAAGTAGGGGCAGCCTCTCTTTCTTTTGTGACCTTGTTTCGGGTGACGCTGACAGAAGTCTCCCAGTTCCACTCCACCTTCCTACTAGCTACTGACACGAAAGGCTATGGCTAGACTTCTCTCAGTGGAATAAGCAAAAGGTAGGAGCTGCCTAAAACTTGCCTCCGAAAGTGTTATTAGAAAACACAAATGCTGTGTGCAACATTGATATAAAGATGGGACAGCAAATTTAGAGCAAATGCATGTCTCTTCTAAAATCTTGGGCCTCCACACCAGTGGCAGCCGAGAAACTCACTGCACTCCAGGTGTAGGGTAACTACAGCTAACCTTCCTTGCCAGGTAGGGATCAGAAACATGCAGAGTTCCACCAACCTGCCAGGAGAGACTGCATTGATCCTTCTTTGAAGGAGAGAGAAGACCAATTGCTCAGGAGGGAAATTGGAGGTGATCTTGCATGAAGAAGATGCTGCTGAGGAGAGGGGCTGTAAATATGCTGGGGTAAGATAAACTGAAGGGATCTGCTGCAATGCAGGGAAGAGCCTGCACTGCTCTGCCCAGGGTCTGGGTTGGCAGCCCTGAAGTGGCCAATCAGCTTGGACGAGAAATATGTATCTGGAAATAGAGTGCTAGGGAAATAGATACTGTGTGTCTTCCACTGAATTAACTCAGCGCCAAGAAACATCAGGGCGCTAGACAATTCTGAACCCATCCTGGAATTTACTATTAAACACATAAAGTATTAAAGGAAGTGCCACTCTGACTCACGCGCTAGTGTTTCCTGTTGCTGCTGTTTCCTGTTGCTGTTTCCTGCCACAGCGCGCGGCTCATGGCTCTCGGCTCTGCATGAGCTCCATACCCGCATTGACCCCGGAAGCTGAGGGAAGCTGTGGGAGCTTGAGCTAGAGCGAAAGCCATCCGCCTGCCGAACATATGACCATCGTCTGACACCCTGTGCCGGCCTGGACGTGGAGGCCGAGTTGTAAGGAGGGTGTCAGCGGGGGGCTCGGTCTCCGTCTTACAGTCCACCCCACAGAGAAAATCTGTGGCAAACGTAGCAGACTATTGCTGTGATCACTGTATCAGAGGGGGAGAGATATGCAAACAGTCTCCATAATCAAGCAACCCCAAGCAGTCTACCAATTTGCAACTTCGCCCATCCTCACCCCAGCCAGCCTACTTATTCCAGCCATGTGCCAGGCCATTCAACTCACCATCAAAGCACCAGAGACACTTAGATAAAGTGCATAGGCAAGGAGGGGTGGGGGGAGGATCGCTCATTGTATCAACCAGCCCTCCCTGAGGGACTATTATGCACTCTGAGGAAAAGAGCGAGGAAGCAAGCAGTGGGGGGCCCAGAAGGCACAAGGGGGTCACATTTAGCCCCACAAAGTGTGGGCCCCACCACCAGCGGAAGCGGCCCAGCTTGGCCTGGGTGCAGCTTGCTGTTGGGCGCGGCGTGCTCCAGCCTGCTCTGCCTCATCAAGCCAACTCATCTCACACTGACCAGGCATCGACCTGGCAGAATAAATCAGCAACCCTCAGTAAACACCTAGTAAATACAGACCACATATCCAGGTCAGACCAAAGTCTTACAAGATTACAAGCCTACAAGCCCACAAGTCCGCAAGCCCAGGGCTAGAGACAACCAGAGAAGACACCCCTCCACAGGGTCTCACTGTGCATTCTTGGCGCACCTCCCCCTCGGGAAAAGGAAAAAACTGGGGAAAAAAGTTGGAGGGTGGCAGCTCCTTCCCCATAAAGCAGGGGGTCCGAGAAGTTCGCCAGAAGATGACTGCAAGGTTGGATGCCTTCGCCTGAAGCACGGCTTACTCTGGGAAGCCTCTCCTGCTACTGGGCTGCAAAGTCCCCAAAGTGGGATACAACTAGAAGAGCAAACCCTTTCCTTCAGGGTTGGAAACTACCACACAGACTTTTCCACCAGCGACGTGCTAACGCCATGGCAAAAAGAAGAAGTCAAAGACCACAAACTCAAGGCAGAGGGAAAAAACTGCACAAAACAACTGATGCTTTTATGGCTATCGAAGAGGACCTAAAAACACCCCAATCCCAAAGCGACAAAAACTAAAACAATTTTAACGAGACAGCAACACCACCATTGGCAACTCTTGATGCAGTTCCCGACGCAAAGCAACCCATGAAAGAAACAGCTTGTGTACTTGATCGTAGTCTCCCAATGATGGTGCCAACATCAGCACTCACACCCAAGGTCGGCAAAGCTACAAAGAAGGGCAGCTTTAGCAATAATGTTAGCTTTCTAGGTTCAGCGAAGAAAGCAACAATAGCTGATTACTTCAACAGACAAACTCCTCAGCTGATTCATTCACATATAAATTCCTCAACTGCGAATTGGCAAGTCAATGGAAGCCCAAGGATACCACCTACTCCAAAGACAGATATAATATCTCTCATAACCCCGTCTCCAGGAACCAAATGCAGACCCAGCCTGGCATCGTAGCAGTCAGGAAATTGCTCCATAATAGAAATTCCATCAGGAAGCCCTCCTGACATTATGCGTGCATAAATCGATCTCTCTTCTAATGACCTGGAAAATGACCAAAGAAGCGAGATCATAACTCGCTCCACAACTGATCTCCCACCCTCAAATTGCATGAACAGCCCATTGCAGACCCTAACTCCACCGAAAGCAAGCAGCAAAAAAAGTAGCATCATCACGATGGCTCAGATCCACAATTCAATGGGGATAAAGGAAGGCATCGGCCTCACATCAGAACAAGGCAACTCAATAAGTGACAAAAAGGACCAAAGGAGCCTACAACTAGGACAGGGCAAAGATGGGGTCTCCTCCAGTATTGGGAAAAAAAGGGAAATCCCAACCACAGAGGAAATTGTGGAACTAGATAATCCCCCACTCAGAGTGCAAGTTTTTTCTAAAACCAAACCTCTTCTGTCACAACTGACACCAGCCCTGACAGAGAACAGGACAAACTACTAGCTTCCATAAGCACCACATTAGCTTCCACAGTAAGAGCTCTGACATGGCCGTCAGAAAAATTAGAACTCCACTTGACTTAATCCAAGCCTTGGCTATCTCAATACTAAAAATAGAGGGAAAAGTCGATTCTTTGGCAGAGTGGACAAAGAATGCTGGAAATATCTTGTGCCCCTGGTGCCCTACCTGCCATGAGATTGTGGAAAAACAGAGCACTCTTCCAGAGGCATTAAACTCAATAATCATGGACAAAAAAATCAGCCCTACAACAACAATCAAAATGTAGCCCAAGGTGGTCCGGTACAAAACCCACAGAGAATGGATTCGGTCAAACTGAGCAAAAAGTAGCCCACAGATGGGAGTCTGCTGACAAGACAACCACATCAACACCACCATTGCTGGGCAAGACACCAACATTGAAAGCAACACTAAATAACCTTCCGCCCACTGAATCGGGAAAATCAAACAAGGGGGCTGCCCAACTCTTCGTAGAACAAGAATCTGCACTAGATGTTAAGGACAAAACCATCTACGGGCATTCTAAGGACAGAACAATTTCTGGTGAAAACAAATGGTCTGTCGCCTTATCAAAAAGAGCAAAAAAAAGACAGAAAAGGCCAGAAACAAGGTTGAGAAAGAACGACTCTTAAAACATATCTCTCCTCAACCAAAAAGCAACAAACAAAATTTTCCCTAGCGTCTACCCAATGTTCAAAAGCAGCATGAAGGAAAGAGTGAACTAAAATCAGCACTAATGACTGCACCTGCAAACTTAGAAAACCTGACTCCTGTATCTATTTCAGCTAAGCACATAACTGAACCTGGCATAGCACAAAGCACCGTAATGCATCTACAGGAGACGCAACACCAATGTATTCGAGAAGAGACAGAAGCCTTACCCAGAAACAGCTGCAAGGCAAAGAAAGACTCAAAATTAGATCAACCACCATCTAGCCCACCCCAGAGTATTGACACACCAGCTCTCTCAGTAATCACACAAAACACAGGTCCTACAATAAGTCAAAGCTTATTGGCCCCAATCACAGCATCCAGCAGCCACATACAGAGGATGCAGCATTCGCCAGGCCTTGACATCAGACCCACAGGAAGCTACATGCTTCGTACATAACCATGATTTTCTACAAGGAGCACCAACCCCGCTTGTCAGGATTAGATCAACTTTTCCCGACCTCTCTACTCATGCCAAAGATTTCAATAAAGGCAAAACCGACACACGCTCAAGTGGGGAGGAACGAATAAAGCTGGTACTCACTCCATATTATCCATCGGAAGGGAGCCACAACATTCTGAATTGCTCACATCTTCTAAGGTTGATCCACACTATACCAAGCCAACTTAAAATCAACTCTGAAGATATTCTGAGCGTTGAGTTCATAACCACATCGAAGTGTAGAAATGGGAGGGAAGCTACAGTCATAACTTTAATAACAAACCAATTGGCCAAAGCAATATTAGAGCAATGGCCGGCCCTGGAGGATTGGGGCATTAGAATCTCAAAAAATTCAACCACCAGAATACCCAGTGCCACTAAAAAACTGAAAATATCAACCTAAACAAAAAATGTATCCCCATAGCATTTTACGAGGGACCACAAACTCCTACAACCACTCCCAGCTAGAAAACATACTCATAGCTCACTCAGCTCTCCAACAAGGAGCGCCATCAAGAAAGTTGCCATAGGAAAAACTTTGGGAGAACATACATCAGATTTGAGTTGGGTTCCACTCACCCTTTCCAGGGAGAAAAAGAGTCGCTTCTAGCAACAAGTCAAGCACAGTCAGGACACAACAATATATAAAGTTCCTGACATGGAATGTCGCCGAATTAGCAAGACTACTAAACTTTGAACCCTCAAAAACACTGCTGATGGCAACTGATGTTCTCTGTTTACAAGAAACATGTTCACTCACCCCAAAAACAATCACTGGCTTCCAAGTGGTGCATCAAATAGCAAGAAAGAATAACATCTTCAGGAGGCCATCTGGGGGACTATTAACCTACATGAATCTCAACTTGAAATAAATAGTTACAGAAATACCAAATCAAGACGAGATGATCTAAGTGATTACATTGGAAAGATCCATCACAACATCCCCACGAACCAGGATCCTCCTGATTAACATCTACTTCAACAGCTCTGGCATTACACTAGCAAAAAGGCTATGCCAGCTAGCCAAAAACTTGGATCAAATCCTCCCTGACCATGTTAACCATGATATAATACTCTGCTGGGATTTTAATTTGCGAGAACTGAGATGGAATCATACTGGATGCTCACCGACAAATCGCCTAAGCAAACAACTGGACAAAACACTAGAAAGACATGGACTGAAGTTCATCCAGACTATAACAGAAACCTCTAATCCATCTCTTCAGGTTCCAAAAACTTACAGGGGCATAAGTACCATTGATTATGTGTTTGCTTAAGGAAACTTCGTGGAACACCTTAAGAGCTTTGATGTACTCCCCCTACAAGCAAGTGACCACCTTCCACTTCTCACAACATTCAACCTTAATTTAGATAAACAGAAAAGACACAAGACCCTGGGCCACTCTCTTAATGATGAAACTACAATACTAACTCAGAGAATAAAGTGGGGCCCTGTCTGTGTACAGAAAATAAAACTATGGAAATCCACTATAGGGCATTGTCCTCAAGCTCAATGTGGCAAACATCTATTAGCCCACTGGGAATTAATAATCAGGGGCATCCACAAATCAATCGCCAACTCTCCAAGGTATGTGAACCGCCGGCAAAAAAACCTCCAACAATAACCAAACTATCCGGACCAGTGCATGGCAAATTCGTAAAATGACAAAAGGATGCCATAAGACCTATAACTATAACATCAAAGTCACTTTATTACAAGCACTGAGGGGTTCAAGAAAACAGCATAAGCAACTGGTATGGTCAGTAAAAAACCAGCAGAGGGAAAAGGAGTGGCAGTATGTATACTCACTTATGAACAAATGCAATCAGGCTGACCTATGGAGGCACATTAAAAACAAAACATGCCGGGAGACCATCAGAACTAATGTCATTGATGAACCTACATGGACTCAGCACATAAAAAAACTGTATACAACTGAGCACTCGAGTACCCCCATATTCTTACCAGAAAATTTAAGCCCCACGGAAGATCGAAAAGAAAGTGACAAAATGCCCACGATCAACACGATCAAAGAAGTCATACATAAAATGAGAGTAGTAGGTGCACCATGTCCAAACGGACTCCCATTGTAATTGTTTAAAGACGACCAAACATTGTGGATGGCGCCACTCTCCTCATTGTTTTGCTCATGTTTTACACTCTGCCAAGTCCCCGACAACTGGAGAGGGTCAATTATGCACCCAAATTTCAAAAAGGGCAATAAACAAAATCCCTCAACTATCGTCTGGCTATAGAGGCCAAGATATATGCCTCAGTCATCTTAAAAAATCTGCAGGCACATGTATCAACGTTTTTTGCGAGCGCAAACGGTGCGATTCGCAAAGATCGGCCGTTTGCGCCCGCAAAAAGGGCTATTGCGATGCATCAAGGTGTAAGGCACTCGCAATTTAAGAAATTGCAATTTATTGCATTTTCCAAAATTCCGATTGCATTTAAGGAATCGCAATTTGCAATTCCTTAAATGCAATGCAATAACCACTTTTAAATAGCGATTTCGCTATTTGGGGCAGCAAATTACTGAGCAATTGAACTGGTCGGTAATTTGCAAAAACTTTGAAAAATGCACTAAAGTGCATTTTTCAAAGTTTTATGTTGCACACACACATGTCCTTGGGGCATGTGTGTGCGCAACATGGGTGCACATCACAATTCCAGGGGTGCAACAGGGTGTCCTTTTGACACCCTTGCACCCTTGAAATTGCATGCGCAATTTGCGAGTACCTATTGGTACTCGCAAATTGCGCATGCAATTTCCCATTCATTCCTATGGGCCTGTAGGCCCATAGGAATGAATGGGGAGCCATTCCTTAATTGCGAGTCGCAATTTGCGAGTCGCAATTTGCGAGTCGCAATTAAGGAATGTTTAGGAATCGCTTTTTTTATAGCGATTCCTACATGCATAGGCTTTTGCGAGTCCTTAATTGCGATTCCTTAATAATCGCAATTAAGGACTCGCAAAATCATAGCTTGATTCATGTGCCCCCTGGAGTCATGGGCAACTACAAATGCAATAATCCTGCTTTGCCAAACAGGATTTAGAGTAAACTCCTCCACACTGGACAATATAATTACCCTCTCCAATCTCATCCACCAGGCAACCACTCAGAAATCACAAGCTCTTTACGCATATTTTGTTGACTGCTCATCAGCATTTGACCTGGTGGATAGGGCATTCTATGGAGTAAACTCCAGGCGTGGGGAATTCCATGCGATCTGCTTAGCGCTATTATTTCACTCTATTCTTCAACTTGGGTGAGGGTCAAGTTGACTGCCACTGCCTTATCAAACAAGATCAATACCAACCATGGCCTAAAACAAGGATGCGTCCTAGCCCCAATGCTCTTTAATCTATATACTGCAGATATTTCCACATCACTGAACCATGCAAACCTAATTCCCGCAAAAATAGGAGCAACCAAGATCACGATATTACAGTATGCGGATGATATAGTTCTCCTTGATAATTCAAAAATAGGGATTCGGAGAGCCCTCAACGCCCTCCATATCTACAACATGACAAACAAGATGGTAGTTAGCACCTCAAAAACAAAAGTGGTCTCATTTGGAGGGACGCGTGAGCAAATGAATCATTACTGGTCACTTGGGCCCTTAAAAATAACAGGAGCAAAATCGTATAATTATCTGGACACTTTGCTGTCGGCAAATGGGGTTCCCAAAATGCATTTGAATCACCTTAAAGACAAGACTGCACTAATTACCACCAGACTGTGCCAATTAAATGCCTCCCTTGAAAGTCCTTCTTCAGCACCAATCCCGACAGTGCTCAGGGCCACATTACCATCCGCCATCACATATGGCAGTGAGGCGTTTCTGGGACTTCTCACCAAAAGTATGGGAAAATTACATCTAAAAGCCTACAAAAGAGTGTTTAGGCTGCCATACTACACCAGGAGATCATTGGTGAGATTAGAATTCAGCCTAGAGGCCCTAAATCGGAACAGCATGGGTTCTATCAGGCAATACTATCATAGATGCATCTCGGCCATGCCTGGCACCTTGATGTTTATCCTTCAAAATACATTTAAAACCAATAATAGCCCATGGAGAACATATCTAATGGCATCAGCAGACGCCCTGCAAATTGACTTAAGCGTATTAAATTCTCCATCGCTTTCTCACACAGCAGTGAAAAACATACTGAAGAAACAGACAGGACTTCTTTCGAAACTTGCTGATGTGGGAAATATCAAGACTATCTCATTCTCTCAAGCCTTGGTAGCCTCGTACGACAATGAACACCAGGTCGGCCTAAAGCCACAGCCATACCTTAGCTGCTCAATTCAGAAAGCCTGCGTCACTGAAATTTTGGCTGCGAGGATGATGACACTACAAATTATAGACTTTAATGCAAACTGGTCGATACTCTCCAATATTGTGAAGTGCATTCTGTGCGGTTACAAACTTGAATTTTTCCGTCACTTACTCTGCTGCTGCCCATAGCTACTCCATTCCAGGCGGACGTTACTAAAGCCACTCTTTCTAACCTATGGCTTAACGACCTGCAGCGACGTCACGACCTGGATATTTACTACTATGGTCCACTTGGAAATGCCTGAATCGGTCAATTCTTCAAGGAGGTGCAGGACATGCTCAACGCAACCCATTTCAGTGCAGTAATGATCGCCGATCAATAAAATGCACATGGCACCCGGTTTTACCCACCAATAGATCCTAATCATATGATCCTTTATAAAATGACTGCTGACTGCAAAACATGCACTTTATTCTTCTGATACCACAAGATCGTGATGGACATATGGTACACAAGACCTATTCATTTCTGCACTTTGACCCAATGGCAATTGATTTTAAATAATTGTATTGACAATAAGTTAACTATAATTGTTTTAAATCCCTTGTCTTCTTGATTTTTTTTTCTTTTCCTCTTAATGTCGGTTCAATGTTCTATATTGTTAAGGTTTTAATTAATCATACAATAAATTTATTTTACTACTAAGTGCCACTCCAACGGAAATAACTTCAACCAGTCTGAGGTACTCATCACTATGAAACAAGGTTGATACCAAGATTGTTTAGATGGTGAGGTTCATGATTGTACTGAGGAAGATCCCAAGTGGCAAGATCCACTACATCGTGAACAAAGCAACTCTGGTTCCACCTCCTCTTCAACTGGTATGTGCCCCCGCTTTCCTGGATCAGTGTGCACAGAAGCACAAGTAGAGGACTGCAGGCACATAGGTTGGCCCACATTAGGACACTGCTAACCCCACTCAGTGATCCTTGCTGAGTGCACCCTAACCAGAGTGGTGTTGGCTCTCGCCAACCAATGGAGACTGAAAGCCCAGTTTTCACTAAAAGAACTAGAATGGACAAAAGATACTGTGCAAAGTGAAAAGATACTGAGGGGTGGGTGAAATCCGTTCAGCAGGAGAGGGAGCATTAGCCAGCATTGGCATCAGGGCCGGACTGGCCGTAGCGGGCACCGGGCGTTTCCCCGCTGGGCCGCCAGGGTGGGGGCCGGTTTTGGGCCCCTGGGGGGCCGTTTTTGTTACAGGGCCGTTTTTGCAGCATAGCTGCAATATCGGCCCCTGTAACAAAATCGGCCGGAACCGGCCCTGGCAAAGTGCTCGGCCGCAACCCCAACCCCCGGGGGGCCAGCCGAGCACTTTGCCAGGGCCGGTTTTGGTTCCCAGACCGGCCCTGATTGGCATAGGCCAGCCTGGTCATCCCCATGAACACTAGCCAATCCAGAATCACAGGAGAATCCCATGGAGTATTGCAAAAAGCAATAAAATCCGGTATTTTTTTTCTATTTCGAGACATAATCTGGAAACAGCAAACACATAAATATATAAAATAAAATGTATTTAAGAGCTGTGTAAAGTGTTTCGGAATGATTATTACAGCAGACATAGGGAAAATTGACATGTAACAAAAAAATCCCTAGAACTTTACATCAGTTCTTTTTCATACACCAGCTCTTGACTGTCTCAGAATAGCAAAACGTAAATACATGGCCAGTATTTTTTTCTACAAAATGTGGCAACAACATGAGTAAGCCTTGGAAAACTCCATTTCGGTACGTAATCTAAATATAAAGTGCTAAAGGAGTGTCCTTGACAGGGGTGTATCTTAGCCAGAGAGATTTGGGGCTGTGAATCTCAAATGTCCCAACTGTAAAAAGCTGAGAGATGTAGGGTGGAAAGATGAGATGACCAAGGTTCAGGGAGGACTGTTTCCATGATGAACAGGCTCAGAAGAGATTTGCATTGGGTGGGCCTCTGTTTATAGTAGCACAGTGGGTGCAACATGATGGGCTGAAATGCTATCCCAAGCTATTGCAAGTGGTTAGACTTTGTAAGCATACATCCTATCAACTTTTGGGTGTCTAATTGCCAGTAGTATGTGAGGAAAACTGAGACTGGTACTGCTTTCTAAGCCTTCTACTGCCATTATTTGGCGTAATTTGCTGGGTAATTTGAACTGAACAAATGAGTATGTAAACATGATCAGTAACTTCAAATATCCACTGTTAGTACAGCAGATAATGAAACACATTCTACTGTTAGATAATCAACAAATCATGCATAGTATACTTTACGAAAGACACACTCAATAGTTACAAGATTTGTACTGTTATAAAAATAGGAAATAAAAGTCACAAACAAGGATAATCTTGCAAAGTCTGAAATCGATCAGTTATTTTAAATCCAATATGTAAATCTGCATGTTAATAAAAATATATATCGCTTTTATAAACAAACGTAGATACAAATAAACGAATTTCTAGCTAATACCTAGTATGTATTTACACAAATGTACAGCAAAGAATATAGTCACATTTTTTAAACAGTGGGAGACTTACCTATCTCCTTCCTCCTTCCTCCACTATGATGCTTTCCTTTAAGGCTGCAGCAAGCAATGTACAGAGAAAAAGATTACAATTCCGGAGTTGCTGTTATTCAGAAATGATACAGGGTACAGTTTTTACTTACGCAATATCGCTCTCAAGGGCTGGAATCGAAGTAACAGAGTGAGTGCTGTATAAATCTGGAACTTGGAAAACACTAGACGAACCTGCCAAGTCAAACTTGCAATAGCTCCACCCACACCAAAGGGCATTTCGGCACAGAAGGTGTGGTTTTGTCTCCAGCAGAAATGAGTTTCCAGACAGTAGTCGATTATCATACATTACATTTCCAATTTGTTTGCTGCCAATTGAAAGCTGTAATTCTAGCTAAACCGTTGTATTCCAATTATTATTTCATGTGTAGTTATGTAGCTGTGCGTTATATTTACTTGTTGAGAGAGATTCATGGCATGTTAGGGATAGGCCTGGGAGGAATTCCAATTAGGAAGGCAGGGTTGGTGACGTCGTTTACTACCCCCATGCGCTCGTGCATTGGCTGAATTGGCCGTGAAAATGTCACAAGTGACCTTTTTGCCCTCACGAAGCTGACAAGTTAACTGGTAGGCGTCTTGAAACCAGACAAACCCTTTTGGGGTGCTCTACCCTGCCCTGACCAGGGTAGGAGGCTCAGCCTGCTGGCTAGCACCACCGGCCTATGGTGACTGGGCTTCCAACAGGGGTATTAAGGGAGTTGCAGGAGCCCCAGACTTCCTGGTCCAACGCCACCCTGGCCCAGGTAAGGAAGGTGGCCCTGCCCTGTGCCTGGAGTCCTGGCTTCTCAAGCGAAAGCCATGGCTTTGCATGGATCTCATGGAGGGGGGGATTACACAAGCTATTCAGTCTGCGGGAGCCCCAGACCCCTCCCCTGGTCCAATGCCACCCTGGTCCGGGTACGGAAGGTGACCCTGGCTGTGCCTGGAGCCCTGGTTTCCCAGGTGAAAGTCATGGCTTCGCCCGCCTCTCACAGGGGGTCAGGACTACAGGAGCTGTCCAGCCCACAGGAGCCCCAGACTCCTCCCCTACCCAACTCCACCCTGATCTGGGTGGGAAGGTGGCTGTGCTCAGTGCTTGGAGCCCTTGCTTCCCAGGCAAAAGCCATGGCTTCGCCCAACTGTTATGGGGGAATAATGGGAGCTGTCCAGCCCACAGGAGCTCCAGACTCCTTCCTGGTCCGATGCCACCTTGGCCCAGACAGGAAAGGTGACCCTGACCAGAGCCTGGAGCCTTGACTTCCCATGCAAAAGCCACAGCTTCACCAGCCTCTCCTGGGGGGAGGGATTTTGGGAACTGTTCAGCCACAGGAGCCCCAGACTCCTGCCTGTTCCAACGCCACCCTGGCCTGGGTATGGAAGGTGGCCCTGCCTTATGCCTGGAGCCCTGGCTTCAGAGGCAAAAGCCCTGGCTTTGCCCCCCTCTCATGAGCAGATTACAGGAACTGTCCATGCTGCAGGAAACCCAGACTCCTTCCCTGCTTGATGCCAACCTTGGCCCGGTATCAGCCTGGGCCTTCACATTGGGTCCTGGCTCCGCTCCACACCACAGAAGGGCATGTGGGTCCTCACCAGTCTTCAGCCACCATGCCGAAGGTACGGATTGTCACCCCAGTCCATCAGCTAAAGAAGCCCTGGGTTGGTGCCTTCCACTTTCCTGGTGCATGAGCCTGGGATCTAAGGAGGGTTAAACCCCAGCCAACCCCTTGTCTCCCCTAGAGCCTGCCTGGAAAGCTTTTTTTCATTGATTATAGTGGGGATTTACAGAACCTCGGGGGAGACAAAAGTCAAAGTTGGCCGTTCCGTCAGGCCCAACTGACCGGTTATCTGGTCAGTCAGTCATTGGCTGGTCATCTGGTCACCCGGCCTGGCAACCAGGTGGCTCGGCCTAACTTGATGACCAGAATGCCCTGGCAGGAGACAACGACGATGATAGCACTCAGGAGGCCCCTTCCTTGAGCCACTGACCGGCTTCTTACCTCCAGGCGGCTCTGATGGTGTCTGTTCTGGCCATCTGTTCACCCTTGTGACTTGTGAGGGGTTGTGCCCCCATTCCTGCACCCAGTGGTGCAGGACAGGAGAAGGAGGCCCCCATGCCACACTGCACATGTTGGAGGCAGCCTCCCACAGGCTGTCACTCTATCCCTCCCATTGTCCTAGTGGCAGATAGATCCGGGGGGGCCCAGGCATCCACAGACTAAGACAAAAGCTGTGAACAGAAAATGACTTTCAATAGATCACAACAAGGTAGCTGCTTTGCTATTTACAAAACCCTGACCCAGAATCAGGTAGTCTACAAATGTTTTAGCACCAGGTGCCCGATGAACATGCAGTGCACTAAGGGTGATGGAGGCTGCCCCCTTCCATCCACATTCCAGTCCACAAGCGAGCGGCTCTGCACACTGGCCCACAGGCTAGCTATCCGACGCCAACTAAGGCTCCATGGTACTGCGTAATCATTATGGTTTGGGGGTGTTAGACTTGTCATCCTTAGATCAGCAAAGATGGGAGAAAAAAGGCAAAAAGGCAAAATAGTTGGGGGAAACCCGCAACCATGTTGCCTCCCATCTTTGCTGAGTCTTTTTATTGGCCTTAGAATGCTGAGCACTTTTCCACTGCTAACCAGTGCTAAAGTGCATGTGCTTCTCCCTAAACATGATGACATTGGTGTATACCTGCTTGGCATATTTGGTGTACTGTTAAGCCCCTAGTAAAGTGGTATGCCATATACCCAGAGTATGTACTTCAAATGCTACTAGTGGGCTGCAGCACTGATTGTGCCATCCACAGAAGTAGCCTTTCCAACCTGTCTCAGGCCTGCCACTGCAGTACGTGTGTGTGCAGTTTACTGCCACTTTGACTTAGCATTTAAAACTACATAACAGACCTTAAACTCCCCTTTTATTACATATCAGTCACCCCTAAAGTAGGCCCTAATTAACCCTAAGGGCAGGGTGTTGTATAACTAAAAGGTAGGACATGTATCTTTATGTTTCACATGTCCTGGCAGTGACAGCCTGTGAGAAGCTGGCTTGATGTTTGGTGCACACTTATGTAAGTTGGCACCCTGCACCAATCCAGACAACCCTTATGGTGATTTTAGTGGTCTTAAACAACCTTAGAAAGCTCTCTACGTCGTAGCTGTGGAGAGCAGCCTCCAGGCTTAGTCCAGAAGGAGTGTAAAGCAGCTTGTTTTACCAGAGCATAATCTTATTGGCATAGATTAAGTGAAAAAGAACCACACAGTTTATTTATAAAAATATGTATTTAATATAAGACACTCACTAACATATACAGATATCTCCTTCCCGGGGACATACACAATGCACACAATACTGTGCAATAGAAACAGGTGAGTAGCACAAATACATAGTGGTCGCCAGGGGGAGACCAAACCATATACTAAAATAGTAGTATGTGAACCACGACTCAAGTCTAGACTATACCCAGAAGATTTAGAAGTGCCAGGGACCCAAGTAACCACTCGAGGTAAGTAACCAGGAACCCCAGGGAGGCCGTGTGCAGAGTGGGAACACGACAGCGGGCTCAATAAAAGTCAAAAGGTAAGTCGCGGTTGCAATTTTAAAGAAGAACGACCCTTCCCAGTGGACCCTGAAGAAACCCCGTGGAAGACAGAAGGTTGGAGAGCTACCCCACCCATGGATACCCTAGGAACCAGGATACCTACACCAGGGAAGCTGGGTGCATAGGTGGAAATTGGCGTTGGAAACCGCCGTCAAACTCAATGGAGGACTTCAGGAAGATGCCACTGCTGGAGAAGGTGAAAATCTCCAGTGGAACCTAAAGGTGGATTCAAGATGAGAAGTACCTGCAAGCAGAGGGGACAGTCTATGCCTCCCATGAGTGACCAGGAGGCACGGAAGACGAATGCCCACCGATGTCGGAGCAGGAGCTGTCCATGAGCTGTCCCAAGTCGGATGTCGAGAGTTGAGGGGTCAGTTTCTGTTGGGAGCACTAACAAGCCTTGGCAACTGCAACCAACATGGAAAGTGAAGAAGGTGCAATGTCGGGACCAGCAAGGTCCAGGTGACTCACCACAAGCAGGGGAGTCAGAGCAGGCCTGGAGCAATCAGGGGAGCCTGCAGAAATCAAAGAAGACACTCACGAGGACCCACAGGCCGGAGGCACTGGAGTCGCGAAAGGACCTCGAGCAGCTCACCAAAGATGCAGGTCCACGGTGCAAGCGATGCGGTGAGGACAAAGATCTTGGTCACAGGAGATGCTTGAAGTTGGGCTACTTGGATCCCGAAGATCTTGGAGGAAGGAAGCCAACAAGCCTTTGCAACGGCAAGTCGACTCGGTGCACAGGGATTCGGATCCTGTGGCTCCAATGAGGGACACTGGCCTCAAACTTGGTGAGAGGACAGGGCTGGCCTCAATGGATGTGAAGAACTACCACCTGTGTTGCTGAGGCTTTCGGAGTCTGTGGGAGCTTGGGATCAGCAGACCGGTCAGCTTTGTTGCGGTGCCTGCAGATGCAGGGAAGTGAATCCTTTACTTCAAGGGAGATTCCTTCAGGTGTGTTGGATGTCCACAGGCCTTGGAAGGTTCCTGTATGGAGCATGGGCACAGATGTTGCAGCAGACTTGCAGGAACAGCAGGAGTCTTCCCAGTTGCAGTCTCAGAGCCCAGAACAAGGTCCAGCGAAGTCCTGAGTGCCCAGACGGTCGAAGAAGAAGTGGTGTCTTGAAGTGGATCTTGTCCCACCATGAATCTAGGGATCCACCTACAGGTAAGCCCTTAAGTACCCCAAGGAAAGGGTTGGGAAGATTCAGGGTTCCCTCCCAGGGGCGAGGGACGGACAGTGGGGAGGATACTCCCATGTCCTTTGTCCAGTTTCACACCAGAGCAGGAGCCAACTGCTCCCCGAGCGGGTTTGAACTGGACTATGCAAAGAGGGCATCAAATGTGCCCCTCAAGCAGACTGAGTGGCACTGGCAAGCACCCCCACCCAGCCCCAATACACTAAACCCTATCTGGGAGGTGGTCACAGCTCCTTGTGACAGGATACCTATTATTCTGCCTTCTCCTGCTCAAGCTTGGCTCAGCAGCAGGAGGGCAGAATCGTGTCTCTGGTCGGCAGCAGCCATGTTGTGCTGTCTGGGTCTAAAAGACTGTCACTGGGAGCACTGAGGGCCTCCCAGAGGAGATTTGCAGTGCATGAAATGATACCTAACATGACCGGGTTCATTACAGCCAGTTTAGAGATGGTCATCACATAATGACGCATGGCCACTCTATGTATCATATTGGCTGATGCACTCACTACCCGGGAGAATGGACTCCGAAGGTTGTAGGGGTGTCCTGCTCATGCAGGGGCACCCTCACACTAAGAACCAAGCACCCTGCCTTCAGGATTGAAAGGCATGCTTTAGGGGTGACTTATAGGTTTTAAGTGCAGTGACCTTAGATATAGGGTAACCTATATCTTTTGTAAGTAGTGCTAGCACCACCTTACATAGGCTGCAATGGCAGGCCTGTCGTTATAGTTTGAGTGGTCTGCCCTGGGTGGCATAATACATGCTTCAGCCCATGGGGGACCCATGGTGTACCTATGCCCTGGGTACCTCAGTACCATATACTAGGGGCTTATAAGAGTACACCAGTATCCAATCTGAGATGTACCTAAGTACTAACCATAACCAATTTAGGGGAGAAAGCACAGAGACTGGGGTCCTGGTTAGCAGGATCCCAGTCAGACTAGTCAGAAACAGCAAAGCACCGGGCAAAAAGTGCGGGTAACCATAAAAGCAGATCCTACTTTCCTACACAGCCTATTTTGTTTTTCACTACTGTGAGGCCTACCCCTCTCATAAGCCATCATTGGAAATTCCTTAACATACTTTTAAGCTGTAATTTCTGATCAGAGAGAAGTAGCTTTTCATATTTTGATATCTTTGGAATGGTAAAGATAAATCATCCTTACTGGTGACAGCTAGCGACAGCTACACTTTGTGCATTCCCTCTAGACACCCACAAACACAGGGAGGTGAGGCTCATCTGCATTCAGAGCACTCATCTGCATTCTGATGGGTCTTCCTGGGCAGGGCCAAATAGGAGGGACTGACAATTACACTTGAATAGGTAAATCACACACACAAAGCAATGATTTACCCCCCAGTGTTAGCCTGGTAGACAGGACTAGGTTGAAAGGGATCCTTCTGCAATTCAGGGAGTTCCTTTGAAATCACTGCTTACATCAAAGGCACTTTTGGGTATATGTACTGGGTATCTGACCCCTAAAATCAGACACTTCTGGATCTTGAACTGAACCTCTGTCAGAAGGACTGCTGTGCTGCTGAAAGGACTCAACTGGACTACTTTTCTGGAAGAAGTGTTTTTCTGCTTGTTGCCCTTCTGCCTGCTGCTCCCTTACTCTGCTGGCAGGGCTCTGACTTCCCTGCAAGTGATCTCCAAGGGCTTGCTGGCATGCCTCCTATTTTCTGAAGTCTCAGGGACACAAAAGAGTTCCTACAATTCTGCTGGTGCTGCTGGACTCTGCTATCTGTTAGTCCTAATCTTTCCTGAGTTGCCCCCTCCAATCTCTGGCCCTCAGAAGTGGGTTCTGCAGCTGTTTTCATCAAAAACTGATGCATTGCATCGACTGTGTGAGAAATTTGGCTGGATTGCCCTTCAATGCACCGTCTGACTGACAACAGTGGTTCCACAGCCTGCGTGACTCGATGACGACGCTCTGTGCAGCTCGTCGACGACGCATTTCCTTCACTTCAGCGGGTCTCAACGACAACGCAGTGACACAACTGTGTGGAAAAGATCGACGCATCGAGCCCTCAGCATCGACCCTTCTCCATCCAATGTACTTTCTCAGTGGGCACTCCAGGAGTCCTGTGGCTGGCTTGCCCTCCATTGCGGTAGGCCTGAACTTTGGATTTGCACTGGACCCTCATGACCTCAAGTAGCCTTTTGACCGCCATTTACTTCTAAGCACTATTTTTGGTTTGTTCTTTAAAAATTCATATATTGACTTCTTCTTATTAGATTTTTGTTGTTTTGGTTCAGTAAGATAAATATTCTCCATTTCTCTAAACCTGTGTGGAGACTTTATGTGGTGTATTCATCATGTTACTGTGTGTGTATGTTGCACACATACTTTACACATTGCCCTTCTAGATAAGCATGACTGCTCTGTGCCAAGCTACAAGAGGGTGAGCACAGGTTATCTTATTGTGTATCTGGTTTACCCTGACTAGAGTGGTGGTTCTTGCGTGGCCTTGGTGCATACCTCAGCTGACCAGGAAACCCATTTCTAATGGGGGAGTTGTGACTTAGAGGTGTTTAGTTATAATTCCACAGATGGTATCATCGACCCATTGGTCCTCAGCTGAGCATATACACCAAGGGGCATATGTACAAGCCCCTATCGCCACCACAACGTCACCTATATTGACGTTGTGGTGGCGACAGGGGCTGTGCCTTATGTACAAGGCAGCGTTAAGCCACTTAACGTGGCTTAACGCTGCCTTGTAATAAAGCCCCCTTTCACTCTATGGTTAGCATGAAAGGGGTGGGCAGTGGGTGTTGCGGTGGGCGTTCCACTGCAACACCCATTCATTTTGACGCTGCCCCCTGTGTACAAGGGTGGCGAACATAGGAGGCAGCGCCAAAATTAAGACCAGGTAAATCCTGGTCTTAAGTTGGCGAAATGAGGAGAAATGCATTATTTCTCCTTGTTTTTGCTTTTTCCATGTGTGCTGCCTTGTGTAGCACACATGGAAAAAGCAAAATGCCATGGTTTGTTTATGTACAGGAAGGTGTCCCTTCCTGTACATAAAAATACTTTTAAAAAAAAATCAATTTGTCACTTTCATGTGTGCTGCATGAAGCATCACACATGAAAGTGACAGAATGGCATTTTAGGATTGTTTATGTGCAGGAAGGGACACCTTCCTACACATAAACAATCCTCCCCTGCATGCAGACACCCTTGCACTATGGTGCAAGGGTGCCTGCGTCAGCGCTAAGTTGCTAAACTTAGCGCCATCACAGGGGGAAATGCAAGGCTGCACCAAATTCTTGTAAATATGGTGCAGCCTTGCGTTTCAGAAGTGGCGGAGAGAGGCGTTAAGCCAGGAAGGCTAACGCTACTCTCCTCCACTTCATTGTGCATATGGCCCCAAATGTCTGAATCTGTGGTTCCCCTCATACTGAGCAGGATTACTATTACAACAACAAATTATCAGTACGGTAAAACTAACCTGTCTTATATAACTATACTGTGCGAGTTGTGGTTTGTCTACTATCCTGGACACAGACTAAGGTAACAATCATATTTCAACACTAGGAGTGCTGTTGTTTTGCAGTTATGCTTTGCTGTGTCTTTTGCATTTTTGGATGGGCCCCCGGTGATTTATATTTTTGTCTATAACGTATTTTTTATAACAATGTTTTGACCAGTCTGTAATGCAAAATAGGTAAACTAGATGTAAAACTTTGGCACTGCACGGATCCTACTCAGGCAGCATTTTTCAAAAATGAACAGCCTTCCTTCCTTTTTGCATAGGCAACTACTGTAGCCTGACAGGATCAACGCATGGCTTTCATGCAATGTGCAATGGGGTCTGAGACCTGGGAATAGAGAACTGAGATTAGTCGTATGTATTTTGTAGGCTTTATTGTGCCCTGTTTTTTGGATTTATTGTTTCATGTATGATTAAATTTTTCTTTGTTTTTTATAAAGAGATATTGTCATTAATTATATTATATGAATATGTTATATCTGTAGAGGTATTCTGACTGAGTGTGTTTTGGATTAGAGCAGTTGGAACTTAAATATGGGGATATTGCTCTTTACAACTACATTCTAATATGGCTGACTTGCTTTCACAGTTGTGGGTGGGCAGCTGTCTCACAATCTTTGGATACATTGTTTCGGTACTACGTTTCTGGCTGATTATAGATCAGCGGCATGCATATGGCCTGATTGCAGTAACACTAAACATGTATACTTTGTTTGACCCCTTTGTTTCCTTTTCTCCTTTGTTCTTCTTGTCTTATTTTTTATTGTCATTTTATTTATTTTGTATATCTTCTAATTTTCTGATTGCTCTCTATTTATAGTATTAAGCTCTTTTCTATTTGATAGTACTTTAGAGTTTGGCTTATTTACAAGAGGCACTATGTTATCTCATTAGGTGTCAAGTACAGGTGCAGCCTGACATAAAATTAAAAAGATCTAGGGTGTGTAATCTAACGGAACCCCAGACATATATGGTATATTTCCATATGATGAACTACAGTTTCATGAGATGCATATCATGGTATATTGGCTGTACAAAATAAGATTGGTATGATTGATAGTTGCTGTTTTTAAAGATACATAGATGGTCATACAATGGATATATTAGTTGATAGTATGATTCTTACTAATATCCATTGAATGATGTATTGCATTTTTGTCAATAATTGTGTTTCTCTTTCCCTCCTTACTGTTGTCAAAACAGTATCATGATACACATTGTATATTAATGGGAAAGATTGACTTTGTCAACTGCATTTTTTTCCTTTGTCTGTTATTTTATGAATTCTACTAGTACACGTACTGGAAAGCATGTCAAATAATGTTAATTTCCTTTTGGATCTATGGACTCTTGTATCTCTCCCTTCTATGCTATAAAATCTCTTATGACTGGTATTGAAAATAATTGGTTGGATGTGTTTTGCTATAGCTGTAACATGTACTACATGAGACATGTGGGGGGCATGTTTGTTTGTTACTCCATAATGTATATGGTGACTGTTTTTAATGTGGTTTTAAGACGGTTCTATGAATCCCTCATACCTTTTGTATCAATGTAGGTGTTAGGATAATAGTTTTTAGTTTGGGTTTATTGTAGTTTTGGTATATTATGTAGTATTTGTGATTTTATTTCAGTATCTTTTTCTGTCTTTGTTAAATTCCAGCCCTGAAGAAGTTCACAGTGGTGAACGAGATGCGTAGGCTGTGTTGTTTTTCTGTAACACTTGGATCTACATGTCTACTGTACAAGCACAATAAAGAAGATATGGAACATTCTACGTTTTGATTTGAACTCTTTCACATTACTATTTACTGTTGGCATACCACTATATATATTTTTCTATATCAGCGCAGCTATGCATTGGTTTTCCTTAATTTCATATGCTTACTAATCCAGATATTTGAGGTTGGATTATTTTTCTAGATATTGAATACCATCACCTAGGACAGGGAGATTTTTCCCCATTTCTCAAATTCCTCTTTTCTCCAATCATATGCTGCTAACAATTACAAATCATAGCTTAGAAATCTACTGTCCAAAATGTTTAATTTGAGGGTTTTGATGATGTTATCAATTTGTTGTTTATTATTTCCCTTGAATACATGTAAGAGTGAGAAATGTACAAATCTGGAGTTTCTCTGATATATAGTAGAATGTTGATTTTATTGTTTCCTATTGTTGTACACAGCTTTGATATATTTAGGCCCCCTCCTTTGATCTTTTGGAGTAGAGGAGACCATCGCAGGTGTATGCAGGTAGGTGGCGGACGTGCTTGACATATTTCTTTATTGTCTGGTCCAGCATGATGAGAGTCTTTTCTTCTGTGCCTGCCATTTCCAGTTTAAATGACAGCTTCGGAACCAGGTATTGGCATAATAACTCAACCTTTTGTGGGGGCTTGCGTGGTAAACTGTCAAGATTTTGAGCCCAACCTATTACAACCTCATTTATTTTGCTGTTTTGTGTATGACCTTTGCGAAGATCAAAGTTCAATCTGAGTTATCTCTTACTGACACCTGGATGTATGTTCTCAATATTTTGTTTTTCGAATTGCTATGGTTTTCAATTATTCACCAGCATTTTGGTTTTATGGTGACTTATGAAAAAAAGTGTGTCTTTTTCATATTCAGTTGTTAGCCTTTTGTTTTACTGAATCTTTCAATGATCTTCAAATTAGTACTCATTCCTTCACCTGTCCTGCTGAGTACTGCTATGTCGTTGGCAAAGGCTTCAGCAGTGATCTGCTCAATGTGCCAATCTGATCCAAATGTAAAGCCCTTCCGGTTTTTCTAAAGATCACATATTAGGGGATCCATGGCAATTTTAAACAACCGTGGGGCTAACGAGTCACCTTGTTTTACTCCAGATTTTATTATTATTTCTGGTGTAGATTCATCATTTTTATCCTTGAAAAACATTGATGAATCTGCATACAAGTCTTTTATTAGATCTCGGATGTATGACATAACTCTATGTCTTTCGAATCTCTGTATAATGTGACAATGGCTGACAGAGTCAAAAGCTTTTGAAATGTCTATGAAACCACTGCAAGTGAGTATTCATTCTTTCGTGCCCCTTTTATGATGTTCTGAAGCAGTATCAGGTTTTCGAGTCATCCTCTCACTTTCATGAAGACTTTTTGTTGTGTATTCAAATTAACAAATGAAGTAAGTCTTTTGGTCAGGAATGTTTGTAAATAGCTTCATGAATGCTGTACCAATTGCAATTGGTCTCTAATTGCTTATTTTGTTTAGCTCATTGATTTATACATTCTTTAGAATTAGGATTGAACAGTTCCTCTTTTTACATTCTGGGACTCTTCTCATAATTATCCAAGTCGATAATATTTTGGGCAGCAGCCTTGGTTGTTTTTTGTGGACACTGTAGAGATTATTTAATTTAAGTCAATATTGTCAGGCTCCACTGCTTTATTTGAGTTAGAGTCTTCAAATGCTTCAGTTTTTTGAAGAAGTGACATTTCTTTACAAAGTCATTCAAAATCGCATTCTTCTGGTATTCTGTCAATAGGGTTTTATTTTGGGTTTTTCTTATTCTATTTTTCAATACTATTTTTGTAGTATTGCAATGTTATCATTGGCACTGATTTGGCAAGTGACATCTTCTGCACCATCAGTGATTATTCTGGCAATTTTCTTTTTGCCTTTCTTGAACATTGCCTGATATTTCTTATAGCTTCTGATTCAAAAAGGGGTCTCTAGTTGGCAGAGGTATGCACCCTGTCCAAGTAGGAACTACCACTCTAGTCAGGGTAAGCCAGATACACACCCTAAATTAACCTGTGCTCACCCTCTGGTAGCTTGGTACAGATCAGGCAGGCCTAACTTAATGGTAATGTGCAAAGTATATTTGCAACACTTATTCCAGTAAAACAGTGACAACACCACGCAAAAATATTCCACACCAGTTTAGAAAAATAGAGCTTCATTTAATGAACAAAACAAGACCAAAATGACGACAATCCAATAAGTAGAACCGGAATTATTATTTTTTAAAGAATATCTTGAATTATAGTGCTTAGAGTTATAAAGTGCAACCAGGGCTCTCTGGTCGTGCTGGACTGGGTCAAATCTGAAAATTCAAGCCGACCGCAATGGACTGCGGGTCAGATACAGAAGCCATGCAGGCCCCGCTGAAACAGTACCTTCACGGAGAACAATCGCCTACGTCGAGCCACAGCTGCGAGGAGCGGAGAAGGCGATGCATCATTTTCGATCCAAAGGATTGTAGGAGATCCGTCGGTTCTGATTCATGCAGTCAGATTCCGCATTGGCGTCGAGCTGCGGGCGATGAAGGCAATGCATTGTCATCAAGCCGCTCTGTCGACACTGTGGAGTCCTCAAAGTGGCGATGAGTCGACTTCAAATGCATCGGTTCCGACCAGTGCAAAGCAGGCGATTCATGGCTTCTTGCAGATCAGCCCAGGAAAACCCACTTCCAAGGGCCCAGGACTAGATTGGCACCACTTGGCAGGGTAGGACTCACAGATGGCAGAGTACAGGTGCTGGTTGGAAGGTTTCAGGCAGTCTTTGGTGTCCCTGGGACTACAGAACAGGAGACAAGCAGGCAAGCCCTTTGAGTCACTTGCTTCTGGGTATGTAGAGAGTCACCTCAAGTCCTTCTCACCACTAGTCAAGGGGCAGAAGGCAGCAGGGCAGGCACAGCAGAGCAGGAGTCAAGCAAATCCAGCAGAGTCCTGCAGAGTGTCAGTCCTTTCAGCAGCACAGCAGTCCTTCTTGGCAGAGTATTCTCCGGTCCAGAGCGTACTGAGTTGGTGGTGTCAAGGCACCAGTACTTATACCCAGTTGTGCCTTTGAAGTGGGGGAGACTTCAAAGAGAGGCATCTGAAGTCCACAAGGTTCATGCCTTTCTTGCCCTGGCTCCAGACCCACTACAGGGAGGTATGCAGCTCTTTGTGTGGGGACAGGCACAGTCCTATTTGGGTGCAAGTGTCATCTCCTCTCTCCCATCTAGCTCAGGGAGACTCATCAACCAGGTGAAGGACCATTAGGGTGTGAATGACACACCTCAGCTCCCTTTGTGTGCGACTGTCTAGAGGGAATGCCCAAAGCCTAGCTGTCACCCACCCCAGATGTGTATTCAGATGTGTAATCAGAGACAGGCAGAGGCACAGAATAGTTATAACAAGAAAATGCCAACTTTCTTAAAGTTGCATTTTCAGACTTACAATTTAAAATCCAACTTCACCATAAGTTGTGATTTTAAATTGTGAGACCAGAGACACCAAACTCGAAATTTCTATCTTGTCCCAATTGGAAATTACACTTATACGATGGAATAAGGCAATCCCTTTGTTAATCTATGGGCAAGATAGGACCTGCAGTAGTGAAAAACGAATTTAAGAGTTTTTCATTACCTGGACATGTAAAACTTAAAAGTACAAGTCCAACTTTTTAAATACAAATCACCCAGCCTTTGGGGCTGTCCAGAGCCTACCTTAGGGGTGGCTTATATGTATTGAAAAAAAAGGTTTTATTTGGCAAGTGGGTTATCTTGCCAGTTCAACATGGCAGTTCAAAACTGCACACACAGGCTCTACGATGGCAGGCCTGAGACATGTTTAAAGGGCTACTGAAGTGGGTGGCGCAATCAGTCCTGCAGACCCTCTAGTAGCATTTAATGTACATGCCCTGGGCACATGTAGTGCACTTTACTAGAAACTTATAAGTAAATTAAATATGCCAGTTGTGAATAAGCCAATGTTACCATGTTTTAGGAACAGAGCACCTACGCTTTAGCACTGGTCAGCAGTGGTAAAGTGCCCACAATCCTAAAGCCAACAAAAATGAAGTCAGCATAACAGGATGTCAAAAAGCAAAACAAAAGTCAGGGGAAACCACTCTAAGGATGCCAGGTCTAACTTTGCCCTTCTCTTTTACATATCTTTTTTTAAGCGTTCTATTGAGCCTTTCATTTTTATACTTTTTTTTATATGTTATTTTGGACTGGGACACTCTAATGCTCCTCTTGAGCAGTATTCATAAGCTTATTACTAGTTTCATTTGGATATTCATAGCGATTGACTGGCTTAGGACTTATATCACTGGTATTTTCTGAATCACAATTTCTTCCATCAGGTCCATAGCAGTTTCGTGATGCTCTGGATTCTTGGAATATTTTTGTTCTTCTGATATTCTGTCATTTAGATCATCAAAGTTGGTGCTCTTAGGTGCTCTCTTTCTGTTTATGAAGTCTTTACAACTTTCTTTTGTTAATTCCACTAACATTTCAGGTTCATCGGTGGAGTCACTTTAGTGCCAGTTTCTTCCCTTTTTTCTCCTCTATCCCTTCTTTTTTTTGCACTTTGTTTTCCGTTTTTACTGTCAAAATGCGGAAGCATGAGAGATGGTTTGCTGCTTACTAGAGCTGCAAGACTAGCATCATTTTGTGCTTTTGGATGTGAATGGCTTGCATGTTGAGACATTCACATTTTTGTTCTGAATCTGAGTTCACAGAAGCCGCAGGCGAATTGTAGCTCTCCTTTCTTTATTCCACCTTTGCATTGTGCGTAGTGGCATGCAATGTTGTGGAATTTGGCTTCCTTGTCATATTTTGAGCAATATGATTTTATGTAGAATCCTTTATGCTTATTCGAGACATGCTTTCACCCCAGTTCTAAGTCAGTTGCTAGGTAGCGGCTGGGTGAGGTTTCCTTTGCTGTGTCAAATTAAGCCACAGGCTCCACTCCTGGTGGTGCCATTCCGTCAATTCCTTTAAGTTTCAGCTTTGCAACCATACTCCCCTCAAAACCCCAAAAACGTTTGTTTCCCAGAATCTGTGACACTCGCCACTTACCTGAAGACAAGGATTTTCCACAGGAGCGATGTCTTGCCCCTTTCTCCTTCCTGGCACTCGTCTTGATGGTACAGTTACAGCAATCAACCAGCAAGAGTTCCAGAAGGGAAAGGGGAACGGGACAAAATAATAAAAAAATAACTTGCCAGCTCAGGTATTGGAGATCTGGATGCTGCCGGACAAGGTACGTCACTGTTCTATTTAATGATTTACTGTTCTACGCTTTTACTTGGTTTAATGTTCATCACCCACCTCTTTTGGAGATTATGTAAACATAGTTCCTTGAGGATCTGCCTCTAGTTTTAAGATGGTATGGATCTTCTCCTAATATGGGTAATCCTCTTGGCTTAATTTTGAATTACAAATGTGACATATGTCCTGTTTCACGAGTCCTGCAAACAAGTTCTACTGTCAAAATCCTTTTAGTGCACTAGCATGAGGCACACATCACTAGCCTTGGATAGAGCTTTCAATTGACCATATCCATTTTCCCCTCTAGTCAAATGTAACCTGTGCTGTAGAACCTTCTTGAGAGAGGTTTAGATTAGCTTACTTGACCTTTGTTATTTTTCTTCTTTCACAGGGCAGATGAAGCAGTGCTGAGCTCAGCAGGGATTCCAGCTTGCATCCGATCTCAGAAACTCCAGCTAGAAGTCAATGATCCGGTAAGTATCCTCAGATTCCAGGAGAGTGAGTGGAGTGCAGCTCTCCCCTCCGTCATCCACGAAGCCAAGCAGGTTTCTGATGCAAGTATGCATTTATATAAATGCCCAAATGACATGAGAACAATCCAGAACTGTATGACCCCTTCCTGTTATGCAGGAGGCAAGTGTTTACAAAAACAACAGCTGGCAAAACAGTGTGGACTGTCTGGCTTGTTTCTGGTATGCAAGAGGCAATTGTTTGCAAAGGCAACAGCTGCCAAACCAATGTGAAATGTGTGGCTTCTTCCTGTTATGCAAAAGGCAATGGTTTCCAAAAACACCAGCTGGCAACACAAGTCTGAATAAACAGGCGGCTCCATCCTGTTTGGTGAAAACAAGTCTGGATAAACAGGAGGCTGTGTCCTCTCTGTTAGAATAAGCGAGCAATGGTAAACCACTAAAGATCATATTGGGAGAGGTGAGAACAGGGCAAACATGGAGGCAGAAAAATAAACAAAACCTCCCTGAGTTGAGAGTGGGTACTTTGCGTGCCTGCTGCCTTGCTTGGATCTAATTGCCATTTCTTAGGTTTCCTTTCCAGAATCAAACCCTGATTCCCCATTAACCATGGTCGCCACGGAAGGCACATAAATTACCATTAAAAGTTGATAGGGAAGACATCTGTATGTATTGCCACCATCATGGGGAGGTGTGATCAGCCAGAAGTTATCTAGAGTCACCAAAGTGCCTAGGCAAGCCCAGATTGGTCTTGGTATGATACATACATGCATCCCTGGAGGTCAGTAATCTTTGCATGTATAAGCTTTAGAATTACCACGATTATTCAAGTAACAGATGGATCAATCGAAGGAACCATAACTTATTTAATGAGCCAACCGCAGTTTCACTGTACCAGTCATGTGTACTTACATATGCATAGCTTAATCTTTGAAACAGGCATATGCTACTATGTATTCTCCACTATTCCCCACTGATCTGTTGCCACTCTCACGTTACGTTTGAGGCAGTGTACATTGTGAGAAAGGATTGGGGCATCCTCTAATTTCATAAAATAGTAGGATCCTGAGATACTTTTGGTGGAAGGCAATAACTTTGTACATTATGAAATAACCACTGTTGTCCCATCTACCTGCCATTGACTGCCCTACCTACTGAGCAGAAGCTGTGGGTGAGTAACAAGGCTAGGCACAATTGCTGAAGTCCCACCCTGAATCATCACCAACCACTCTCACCATATACTTTTAGCTTTCTTGGTAACCTCAAGCAGTATGGTAAATGTGCCCTACCCTATGAGCTCTCATTCATCTGATGTAATAATGAAACAGACGAATGCCATTGCATAGGCAATACTCTGTACACTATGAATGGCAGATACTTGTTGGAAGTGGTTTCCTGGAAGAGGTGTCACTATCTGCTGCTTTCCCCACTTCACTCCTTCTAGATCCGCTTCAAGGCATGCAGTGTGTCGGAAGCAGGTCAAGTTGTGGCATTGGAAACTCACTATGGGATGATGCCAAGAGATAGAGGGTCGTCATCAGAACTCACAGTTGTTGTGGCCACCCAATGATTCCTAGTAAATGTGTGGAGAGGTTAAAGGGGGTCAGAGGTCAGGGATTGGTGAGTTGCAATTGTTAGTGGGAGTGTGTGCTCATGCACATGGTTGGTGGGATTAATAGATGAGTTAGAGGAGATTAGGTATTGTTAGATTAGAAGAAGGAGAGATATTGATCTTGTAAATGAGTTGTGGGCAATTTGCAGAAATACATTAATATAGAATAGGCAAGCATGCATGTCTCAGAGTAGGTTGTGCTCAGATAGAGGAGGCATGCAGAGGACGGAAGGGAATAAAGGGATATTTGAAAGAGAGAAGAAAATAGGAGAAGTGACAAGCAGAAGTTTTAATTAAAGGGCAGTTTTTATGCCAGAGTTAAGGAACGTAGAGAATATTTATGAGACAACATGCAGTTTGAGGATGCAAGAATGTAGAAAGAAAAAACATTTTTACTTGTGAACATTATGCTATATTTGGTATTTTTGATAGAATAATGTAAACCATCTCTCTTCTGCTAGGCTACTGCTAGACCACCGATCCACCCAGCCAGTCGATGAGCTCAAGGGTTGAAAGTGAAAAATAATGACTGGATGCATATATTGAGAAATATCAAGAGCTTTAGGCTGCACATAGAGGAAGCAGGAATTTCAAGCTCATAGCAGTGTGACAAAAAAACGCGGTAAATTATGTACAAATTGAAAAGGAGAGTCTTCAAATGCTGGAGTGGATATCTACTGGTGTTCATCCTCAGGTTGGTCTCCCAGTATTATTTACAAAGCAGAGTGGGGTGGGATCCATTTGAATGCCTCTGGCTTGCACCTGCACGGTGAGGACATCTTCCCAGACAGTGGAAGTGTATACCTGCATTACACTGGCTGGAGGTCCGGAGAAGCAAGCACTGGTGTGTGTGTTGATGCTGAAACCTGTGCTTCCTACAAAACAAATTTCTTAAGGGGCTACAATCCGTTAGTCTAACTGTAAAGTATGAGCTAATTCGGTTTGAATTTCTCAATTAAGATGGTCCTGTGCAAAGGCAACCAGTAGTAGTAGTGAAAGTGACTGCATGCTACGTATACGAAGTGTGGATTCACACGAAATTATCAATCATTGTTGGGATGGAAAAGTCCCCTGCATGGTAATGATTGTGCACTCCTGCCCGTAGTGCGCAAGCTGCAATGATAGCTGGATCCCTGGTACTGTTTTTTGGTTGTGGGCGAACATGTGCGTGCCTTTGGATGGTACATAACATGGAGGCCTATTGGTTCCATTTTGGAAGCTCATGATCTGGAGAGGCTTGATGGTGAATATTGTAATACCTAGACAGAAAATTTGTATTGATTACATTCCTAAGGGCTGGGCTGGTATACACATACCGAAAAGAGGGAAATAGAACAGCCTCTGTGTACATCAAAAGGCTCTTTGACTCCAGGCAGCTTTACTGGTCAGTGGGGCCTGGGCTCATTGTAAGAGGGATGGTGTGACTGACAAGGCTGGCACTAACAGGGAGTTTGACAGAGGTAAGGCTTAGTCTTTTAGACCTAAATGGGGAATATATCAGTGGAGTCTGACACTAGGTGTGATCTCCAGTTACTCCTTTGGCCTGCGTTGTGGGTCACTCAGAACTGGAGCCACTCCTGCTCTGGCAGACTGTCCCTTTGACTAAGGAAAGTGCAGATGCAAGAGTGCTTCAAAGGAGCTGACACCTCCAATACCGCAAATTTCAAAGGCAAGACACTAACTCACGTATGTGTCTGGGTTTGGACTATGAAGGTGGTAGCTTTAGCCCCATACTTTGTTGAACAGAACCGTCTCATCAAGAAGGGTACGTTTGCCAGGATTTCTTTGCTGATGGAGCCAGGACTGGGGACCGAGGTGTGCCAATTTCCCATCTTGGTGAGGGGTTATCACCCAGGACCAAAGAACACTTACCTTGTGCCTGGAACACCAGCCTTTGTGAGGCAGAGAGGAGTGCTTAGAAGCCTGCCTGCCAAGACCAGTGGGTCTTGTGAGGAGGAGAGAGCCTGGGGGGAGTGAGGCCCAGCGGGGATCCTCGTAAGTAGATCCTGGGGAGCAGAGTGTGACGCGTTCAGGCCAGTCAGGACCTTGTTCCAAGAGAGGTGTCTCCTCTTTGGCAGAAGTGGATAACCTCCATCGGGGACACCACCTGTGTCTGTGACCCCTGTATGCCAGAAGGGAGCCACTGAAGACTGCGGAGGCTGTCGGCTGTCGGCTGAAGGATCCTACCATACACGGAGGTTTGCCTGTGATTATAACTGCCAGATGCTAGGAGGAGACACTAGGACCATAGGGACTGTTGCTGTGTCAGAGAGGTCCCCACAACCAGCGGCAGCTCCTCCGCTAAGCTGGTGGAGCGTCGCTCCACTGCTTTTCAGCAATGTAAAAAAGGAAAGATAAAATTATAATAACACAATGTTATTATCATTTTATTTTTTAGTGCGAGCTAGGTTAGGGTGGCACTGGTCTGTCAGAGTAAGGGGAGGAGGAAATATGTGCACTTAAGTGCGCATGATGGTTTGGCTGGCCGTCTTGGGCTGGTCAAACAGTCATGCACACTTAGCATATTCTCCACCTGGCTGTATTGCACAATCTGGGTGGAAAACATACACAGACTCCCACTCCCTATCTGAGTGCCGAACCAGGCTGGTTAGACTAATCACAACACTGCTGTCACGCTGGTAACACTAGGGTCGCGATTGGCTTAGGGGAGCCTGTGTGCTTTCTGCTTCTGGGAGTCAGGAAGAGAAGAGGAGGAGAGCCGACGGAGGAGAGACATCGGCCATGCAGAGGTAAGTGTTATATATTTATTTTTACCCCCCCCGCCCTGCCACCCCGTTCCATACCAGCTGCAACTGCCCGCAACCCATGGAGGGACCCAGAAACAAGACCAGAAGCCGGCCTGCTGAAGGATTCTGCTTTGTTCAAAATAACTGGGGGGACTGCAAAGAATGAATTGCTCCACCCGGAGGCCGACCATGACCGCCTCATAAGTGCTGCCCCTGCTGAACGCAGGATAACACAGTGCATGCTGCTTGCTGTGGGAGTGCAGGGGGCAAAGAGCCCTGGCTCCCGGACACTTTGGACACCGCGATCTGATAAGACTGAAGCAGGGATGCAGGCCCTTCATCAGGATCTGTGTTCTGTCCAAGCACTGATTTATTAAGAAGATAGCCAGACTTTGATGCAGACGCTGGTGGGCCACACCTGGGGGCATCACCCAAGTTCCATCTGGGGGCATAGAGTCAGTGTGGAGAGAAGGGGAGGAGAGAAGGGACTCGCAGAGGGGGGAAACAGCCTAGTTCAGTGCTAGAAGAAGTTGTGAGCCCTCTCATACCTTATACCTACCGCCCTCTGAAGAACCTTGGTCGGCTCAGCCTGCACTATCACTGACAGTCAAGTGCTGAAGAGGTAGTACTTGGGCCAGTTACTCAGAGCCCACAGTAATTCAGGCCCTGGAGCAACAGGAGTGAAAGGTCACAATGCAACAGTTGGGCCCAATAGCTTCTGCTTGCCCTGTGGGCATCTGAAAGGAGTTTAGGCAATCATGTTAAAACTAACCACAATAACACGTTTCAGCGTGATCTACACTGTCTCCCTTTGGCCTTCCATTGAGACAGACAGATGGCACATTAATTCTTGACAGTTATTTGCATTTGTTGAACTGGAATTGTCCTGGGTTGAATCATCTTGTGGTACTGCAGCCTTCAGGGGATGCGTATAATCTGCCTCCAAAACAAACACTTGTTTCTTAGCTAACCTTGATTTGGCAGATAATTTGCTTTTAATAATCGTTCTCTAAGGAGTCACACTAAAGGTGGTATAGCTACATTATTAAGGTCTTCCGATGTATTGTAAAGTACCAATTTACCAATTCTATCAAATTCATTATTACATTTACAGCAATTGGAAATCTTGTTAAGCAAGACATATATATTCCTTTTAGGGTTACATCCCCCAGGCTCAAAGAATCTGGAGCAGGATTTCATATCCTCTTTTTATGCTTCTAATATTTAAATATTTTAATGCTCAAATCTCTGTCTTTGATAATTGAGTTTCAGGATTAGTTATTGTGGATGGAATTTGGGAACTGGACATTCTTTGTCTATACTGTAAAAGGGCTGACAAAATTAGTATGATGTTGCTACTACGGTCTTCTAAGTTGAGCTAAGTTTTGTTGAATGGAAGAATGGAAGGCAATTGTAAAGCACCCTGGGATTCACCATCTGATACTCAGGAAAGGGACAGCAAGGTCTTAGACCTTGAAATAAGCTGGCTACTTCTCCTTTGCTACACCTAAAATAGAGGAGGGGCAGACAGTGCTGTAACAATAGTTTAGGTAGGAATCTGGATTGCTGGAGTGTTAGGTGCCATAAAGGAATCACCATTGTGATTCCTGTTCCCATCAGTGTAGGATGCCATGCAGGATTCGCCATTTTGATTCCATGAGCATTAGGTGCTTTACAAAAAAAATCACATTTTGATTCCAGGGCATGTGCATCATCTGAGGCATTTTGTTATTGTAGAAGGGGCTGCAGATGCCTGTGTGGCTCCTGTATAACATAGATCACATTGTGCATATTTTAGGCTAGCACAATCATAAGGGGGCACACTTTCATTTGCATGCAGGTCTAACTTCATGGAAATGAGGAAATACTTTGCATTTGCACCAATGTCATTTTACAGATGTGGGTGTACAGCACAAAATCCCATAAAGAAGTGCACTGATTGTGTGTCGAAAAGAGGTAGCACACACTCAGTGCACCCCACAAAGGTGCCCTTTGGCAGGGGCTCACTGGGGTCCCAGGTAGCGCTCAGCCATTATCCTGTAGGTGGGTGCACTCACTAATTTCACCCATCTGCTGGGTGAACTCTGTCCCCTTTGGAATGCAGGTTGGTTGGTGCCTACTCAGTGAAAGAAAGATTAGCAACTTCAAACAGCCAAGCCATCTTTCACTAATGTGTTCTTGCCAGTGCAGGCATTGGGTCTGTGCCTACAATGAGAACAGTGCATTTTCTAGGATTCAGCTCACTTACCCAGCCTTTGGCCAGCGAGCATACTTATATATCCCAGGAGTGTTGGGTACCATGCAGGAATAACCATATCTATTACTGAATTTTTGGGTGACATGCAGGAGCCATCATAGGGATTACTAGATTATTATGTTCCATTTATGAGTCTACATTTAGATTCCGGAACTGTGCTGTGCCATGTAGGACTCAACATTTAGATTCCTGGTGCAATACTACTGATATGGCACATGGTCTCATTCTGTGTCATGGTGCACACCTAAGGGTATGCATTGCATGTAGAGTGGGACAGAGTGCCAATACACATCAACTTCACTATTCACAGTACAGGCACAAACCCAGACCTGCACTGGGAGCAGCACCTTAGTGAAAGACAAACTGGCAGTTTAAAGCAGCCAGCCCACGTTTCACTGGATAGGTGGCAACCCGGCCTACACAATTCAAAAGTGGATGCCTTGAGTACTTTCCTGCGAACTCCAATGTACCACCTCTATGTGATGCTCAATCCACGTGCCTCCAAACAGCTTATTTTTCTCTGTGCCCACCCTTGTAGTGCAATTTGGGCAGAAAGGTAAAGGATTTACTCATTTTCATGGAGTCACCAATGCAAATGAGGGAACACCTCTTAGGATTAAATCAGTGCTCACTTAGTGCTGATGTGATCTATATTACAGAAGGGACTGTGCAAGCATCGGCGGCTACTTCAGTAATACCAAAGTGTCCCAGGGATACAAAAAGCAGGCATGCAAGCCCATTGCACCCTAGGGGCACTTTCTATAATTCCACCCCCAGAGTGTTAGGCACCATGCATGAATCACCATTTAGCCTGAACAGACTATTGGTTAGAATAGGCTAGTGTGTGCATGGAAATGATGAAACATCGTTTCTTACAATGGCACACATTCAGAATGTTAGGGGAAAATTTAACTTATAACTGAAAGTGTTTCGGCCCACTATACCTAAAGAGAGGCAGTGTCTATCTCATGGGTAGGGAGGAGAGATAAGTAAATGTAATGTATCCTGCTTTCATAAAGAGGGAGGAATAGTGTGGAGACTCTGTCACCCTATTTCCTGGCTGAGAAGGAATAGGTACTCAGTGGAGTGGAGTCACTCTACTTTTCAAAGTGCAGCTGTTTTCAAAGTACGGCTGTTTTTTAGGCTACTAACCATGATAAAACTATACTATGCATTCAAGTGACTTGAACTCACAAGAAAATCAGGCCCTCTTTCTTACCCAGGAATCACTGAAAGGAAACCTCATCTACTGAGTGTGTCATAAATGCATCTTTCAAGTAAAAGCCCACTGCTGGTAAAAGCCGGAGTCATTTTGCTGTCCTAACTCCCAATTGGAATAAGAGTAACAGGGCTGAACTAACTAGCTCCACATTGAACTATGCTGGGAATAGGACTTCTTATCATACTTAGTGTTAATGGACATTAAAGAAGATCTAGTGAGAGGTCCACTGGATTGTCAACCCAAAAAGATGCACCCACATATTACTCAGTTTTATAGCGTCAGTAGGATTTAAAGGGCAAATGCTGGGTGGTAGTGGGGTCACAACAGAGTTCCTAAATTCAACAGTGAGTTAACTATAGTACTTAGTTTCACTAAAGCACCCATTCCTGGATAATGTCAGCAACAAATGACTGGCTGAGCAACGATAACCCAATCTGGATTCAGCCCCCAACCACAGACTGACACTGCTCTTATGGCTGTCATAGATGACATATGACTGTCAATGGACAGATGAGACACAGCAGCTCTCCTCCCACTAAACCTATCTACTGCCTTCAAATCTTTCTCCCTCCCCTTCCTTATTCAGTGCCTCCACAAGGCCGGCACAAGAAGGCCTGTCCTGCACTGGCTCTGCTTCTTCCTCAACTGATTTAGCCAGTCTGGTCCTAACACCTCAGTTGCCACCAAACTCATCTGTGGAGTAGCCCAAAGATCATCTCTCAGTCCAGTGCGGTTCAACATGCCACCACTCGCCAAGATCATCCGATCGAACAGAATCAACATCATCTCTTACGTAATCAAACCCAGCTCATCCTCTCCTCAATTGAAACATTGAAACATCCAGTACCCGGATCAATTTCACTTCTTGCATTTCCGAAATTGCCAACTTGATGAAGACCACCTGCCTGAAACAAAAAGAAGACAAAACAGAAGTGGTACTCGTTGGCAAGAACATTTCCCTATGGAACTCTACCCGGTGGCCGGCAGACTTTGGACCAACACCCTGCCCGAACAATCAAGCCAAAAACCTGGGCATAGTGGTGAACAGTCAACTCTTAATGCCCAGCCAGATCAATACGGTCAACTTGTCCTGCTTCCACACCCTAAAGATCCTCAGAAAACTGTTTAGATTCCTCCCAATCAACACAGGTAGAACTAAGCCTGGGCATAAAACTCTGCTCCACTTGTGGAGTTTGCAGATTTTTGGGAACTCCGCGTTCCGCGTAGAATGCAGAATTACCAAAAACTCCGTGCTCCGCACCGGAGCGGAGGTTTTTTTCAGTTTGTGCGCTCAAAATGCGTTTTTGCGAGCACAGGAGTGACTTACCGGGATGCCTGCGATCGCCGACTAGATTTCCCATCTGTTCGCGAGTGCCACGAGATTTGGTAGGCGGCCGCACGGTCCCTCGAGAGTGTACAATCGCGAACACATCATTCGGGCACGCCATTGGACTTCTGGTGGAAGTTTTGTGAAGATCGCGATCACGAACATGCAGAATTTGCAATCTGGAGAAGAATCTCTCTCAAGCAGCATCAAAACCTTCTCGAAATGATGATTTGGATTAAAAAAAACTCCTCCGATTGACATTTGGCTGTACTTTTTTGTGCAAGGAGTCCCTTTTCTTTTTTTACTTTTTTTTTTAAGAGGAAGGAAGTGCCCCAGAGTCTCCAACTTCTTACTCCTGTCCAGCAGGCTCCTCCCAGTGCTGTGTCCATCTCCTGTCACTTAACATTTGGATTTGGAGCTGGAAGGATCACTCTTTGTGTCTGCTGCATCATATATCATTGGATTTGAGGACTTTTGGATTTAAGATTTCACGAGTAAGCTGGAAAATTGGTGTTGTTTGTTTGATTGGGGCATTGCACCTACATTTGTTTGTACTTTTCATCGTTTTTTTAAACTGTATTGTGGTGGGTGGCCTGTAGTTTCAGTAGGGGCCTAGTTGTTTCTTTGTATGTACATTTTCTTCTAGTTTTCTTTTATAAAGGAAACATGCTGCAAAGTTCACTACATTTTCTCCTGCTTTTGAAATCAATTTGCAATATATATTTAATTCACTAGCTCAGTAGTCTTCCAATAGGCCTTTCAGCCAGTAGGCCCTGGAGCTACTCATGGGTGCATGAAACAACTGTTTCTGTGGTGTCTGTTGAATTTAAACATCATTTAGAGCATGAATGGCATTGTATTGAAATGCAAAATGTGTTTTTTTGGTATTTCACTTTTTTTATGTGTGTTAAATAAATGCCTTTTTTGGATGTGCGTGGTTGTAACTTGCAAACCTTTTTTAGCCCTTTGGATTTTCGTTTATGGCATTGTTGCATTAAAGCTGTGTTGTTTAGCATGCCTCCTTTGTCTGGCCAGTGTGTGTGTGTTTGTAATAGTGGGCCAGCATTTGCCTTGGCTGAGCCTCCCCGTGTGGCCAGGGGCCATTTTGTAAAGTCTGTGTCCATATAGACCTGCTTGAGTTCATTGTTTTCCAGGCCACCTGCTTGTTGTTGTTGTGAGTGACCATGTGGCTGGTGGCCATTTTGTGGTGGTGGTAGTGCTTTTGCCATAGACCTGCATGTCCTTTTTCCTTTGTTCCTCTTGGCTTATTGCTTCTTGTTGTGGCCTGCCTGGCCATGTGGCTGGCGGCCATTTTGTGAAGGCAACCAGTGTGCTTTTGCCATAGGACTGCATTGTCTGTCTTCACTTTCTTGTTGTTGTGGCCTGCCTGGCCATGTGGCTGGCGGCCATTTTGTTAAGGCAGCCAGTGTGCTTTTGCCATAGGCCTGCAATGTCTGTCTTCCCTTTCTTGTTGTTGTGGCCTGCCTGGCCATGTGGCTGGCGGCCATTTTGTTAAGGCAACCAGTGTGATTTTGCCATAGGGCTGCATTGTCTATCTTCACTTTCTTGTTGTTGTGGCCTGCCTGGCCATGTGGCTGGCAGCCATTTTGTTAAGGCAGCCAGTGTGCTTTTGCCATAGGCCTGCATTGTCTGTCTTCCCTTTCTTGTTGTTGTGGCCTGCCTGGCCATGTGGCTGGCGGCTATTTTGTGAAGGCAACCAGTGTGCTTTTGCCATAGGACTGCATTGTCTCTCTTCCCTTTCTTGTTGTTGTGGCCTGGCCATGTGGCTGGTGGCCATTTTGTGAAGGGGCAGCCAGTGTGCTTCTGATTAGGCCTGCAAGCCTTCTTTGTGGTGGCCATGCCTTCTTGCTGGTTGTTGTTTTGCATGCAATGTTTTCTTCTTTTATCCAGCAAAAAATGTAGCACAGTTCACTACATTTCAATATTATTGATTTGAATTGATTCACTATGTGGCCTAGTCTGCCAATGGGTTTTCCAACCAATAGGCCCGGAGCTACTCATGGGTACATGAAACAACTGTTTCTGTGGCGTCTGTTGAATTTAAACATCATTTAGGGCATGGCTGGCATTGGATTGAAATGCAAAATGTGTTTTTTTGGGGGTTTTCACTTTTTGTCATGTGTGTTAAATAAATGTCTTTGTTGGGTGGGTGTGGTTGTTTTGTAACTGGCAAACCTTTTTTAGCCCTGTGGATTTTCGTTTTTGGCATTGTTGTATTAAAGCTGTGTTGTTAAGCATGCCTCCTTTGTCTGGCCAGTGTGTGAGTGTGTTCGTTTGTAATAGTGGGCCAGCATTTGCCTTGGCTGAGCCTCTCCGTGTGGCCAGAGGCCATTTTGTAAAGTCTGTGTCCATAATAGGCCTGCTTGAGTTCATTGTTTTCCAGGCCTCCTGCTTGTTGTTGTCGCTTGTGAAAGACCATATCGCTGGTGGCCATGTTGTGGTGGTAGTAGTTAGTGTGCTTGCTTTTGCCATAGGCCTGCATGTCTTCTTTCCTTTGTTCCTCTTGGCTTATTGCTTCTATCCATTGTCAGCTGCAGCTCCCTGAATGCTGAATCCCACGTGATGCACAATGTGAAACAGGGTCCGTTACATTTGTAATTTTGTTGTTCTTCTTCTTCTTTCCTATCCTTCCTCGGTGTACTGTACTCTAGTACACCAACCATGAAAGCCCTTGTTTTTGTCAAAGTCTCACAAATGTCTACACTGTATTATGTTTTTCTATCAACTGAGGTAATCAATTTAATAATATTACCACACACAAAGTTATATATTATATTTGTTTGTTTGTACTAGTAGTAATTGAACCACAACAATGAATACCACGTTTCACTGATGTTCTTCTTGCTTCTTTGCTTTTAGGTGCACAAAAGAGGCGGATGCGTAATCACCCATTGTACTGCCAGACAGAAGTCCTGCTGCACACGACGTCACATGACCTGTGACCACAGACATCTCTTCAACTTGTGCCACTGTGTCCTGCTGACATCTGAAGAAGATGGCCACAAAGAAAGGTACCAGGTCCTGCAGTACTAAGAAAGTTGCCAGTGAGAAGAAGGAACTGCCACTTACCAAGACTGGTGTGCCGCCCAAGATCTTTTTTGGGAAACAAAAATTTGCGCCTGCAGCAGCAGTGCCCCAGGAGCAAGGACGGAGCAGCACCCCCGCATCAGTGGACCCACCCCACCACCTAGGACCAAGCCCATGTCTGTCGTAGAGGCAGCCAGTCTAATCATGACAACGCCGACGAGCAGTGATGTTGAAATTGACTTATCGTTATCGCAAAGTAGTACCAAATCAATGCAGGGAACTGAGATAAGTGGGCAATAACAGCCACAACCGCCCCCAATAGTAGTTGTTCCTCCCGAAGTAGGGGCAGTTCAGGAGAAAGAGCTTCCTGCAGAGGAAGAAGAGCAAGCCACTCTTTCGTCCAGATCCCCACCAAGGAAAAGGAGGGTTAGTCCATTAACTTCTTCTGCAAGCCCCACTTCTGATGATCTAAACGCCACTTGGATCCCACCACCTCAGTCTGAGAGTGAGACACGCCACGAGACAAGGCTAGGGAAAAGGAAGGTTCCAGAAAGCCTTTGAGTTATGGAGGTAGATGTAGAAGAGGAGGATGATGACGAGTCAGTCATCATCATGGACATTAGTCCCGCCCCAGTGTAGACCGACATTACTCCATCCCAAATTGCTGTGAGGGATGTGGCACGGATACCACCAACACAGATCATACCACCAACACCACCTCCAGCTTTTCATATTTCGCCGGCAGCCATGTACATTCACCACAAGTACCACCTCAGTAGAAGTAGGTGCTGCAGAGAGTCAGACTTAACGCCCACCTACCAGTTCATCTGGCATTGCAATTGGCAGCAGCGCCAGAAAGTTAACCTCCCCAGTTTGGGTCTTCTTTTCTGTTAGCACGAAGGAGGTGAAAATCGCTATATGCTCCATTTGTGGACAAGGTGTTAGTCTGGGTAAGCTTGGTACAAACTATGGTACCGGAGGCCAAACAACCCATCTGAAAAAAACACCAGTTGATCCAGTGAGAGGCACACCTTAGCAGCCAAAAAACTGCACCAATTGCTGTTGGTGGGGATGAAGAAGTAGAAGATACGATTGCGGTGGAAGGTGAACAAGAGGGAGACATTTTCTCTGGTACACAAAGTAGCCCTGTCCCCAGCAGTGCAGTGGTACCGCCCACATCCTCGTCAGCAACATCGCAGTGGCACAAGAGTAAGAGTCAGGCTGAGAGTGAGACACCAAAGGGACCCAGGCAAGAGAGTACCGCAACGAAAAAACATGCGCTGAGCCTAACAACATCTGGCGTCAAGAAGTCACCTGCATCAGTGGCACCAGAAAAGAAAAAAATCCAGCCTACCATTCTCAGCATGTTTAGGTTGGACGGGCAGTACGAACTCAACCACCCAACGGCACGTTTCTACAATGCGAAGCTGCTAAAATGTTAGCGCTGGACCTCCTCCCTTTTTCTTTTGTGGAAGGGGTGGGTTTTCTTGAATTTGTGACAGCGGTCTGCCCAAAATGGAAGGTTCCCAGCCTGTCCTATTTCGCCAGAGTTGCTGTTCCAGCACTACATCACGACGTGCTGGAATTGCTTGGACAAGCTTTGCAGCGGAGTGCTGTTCACACTATCCACCTGACAACAGACATGTGGACCAGTTGCCAAGCCACTGATTACATGTGCATCACTACACACTAGATCTCTTTTGTGGGGGTTAGAGAAAAGATATCTGCAGCAGGTGTTGTTGACACTGCTGAGTTTTTTAATGCCACTCGGAAACATGCAACTGTAGCCATGTTCGCCATGGAGAAATCTCATACTGCTGCAAACATTTTGGAAGACAGCAAGGTCTTTGAATGGCTGCGCCCAAGAGGGCTTAACATTGGTTTTGTTGCCACGGACAATGGCAGTAATATAGCTAAGGCCATGTCCGATGGTGGCTATTACAGGGTCCTGTGTTTGGCGCACTGCATTAACATCATTCTTTAAGACTTTTTGAAAAAAGAAGACTGAGTCAGCAACTTACTGACCATCTGCAGAAGAATCTGCACACATTTCAGCCATTCTTTTAAAGCCCGGAAGCAGCTGAGGATCATTCACCGTGAGCATAGAATGCCAGTTAAAGCACTCATCTAGGAGGTGCCAACACGTTGGAACTCAACTTATTACATGCTTCAACGTCTGTTTGAGCAGTACAGACCAATGAATGAATATGTCATGCAAAGAGGGGATGCTACTGTGAAAGGCATGATCATTGAGATGGACTAATGGGGCCTAGTTAAATGCCTGACAGAGATGTTACTTCCTTTCTAGCTCTTCACACGTGAAGTCAGCAAGGAGGACTGTACTATGGGCCAAGCTATCCAATTGTTGAACTTGCTACAGGAACAGCTGAAGGGGGTGTCTGCAATGTACGCAGGTGTGGAGGGAAAAAAGAAGCATATGAGTTGCTGGAGAGCTTAACCCTTCGATTATCTGAAAATACAAGGGTGCAAAGAGGCATTGTGTCATCCAACCATTACATTTCTGCCACAATTCTGGATCCACAGTACAAACAAGTACTGAACACATTGATTCCTTTTTTAGAAGGGGATGTTGCCAAGTACAAAACTTGGATAGCTGCAGAAGCCAGTCGCTTAGAAAAAGAACGGCCACAACAAGTACTGCAGGGCACCCAGCGTCAAAATCAACTTCAGAGCCTGAGGGCAGTGCGGTTGGCTCACAGCAGTCAAAACCACCAACAACACCAAGAACAACATCAACAAGAACAGGAGCATCAGCCCCACCAAAATCGGCACAGGAATGGTTTCTAAAGCAAGGGCTTGTTAGGTCCAGTGCTAAGGCAAAGACAAAAGAGGCCGAGCAAAGGGGAGCAACCCTGAGCATTGAGCGGATGGTCCAGGCCTATCTGGATGACCCAACAGAGGTATTCATTGATCAAAACCCATTGCTGTATTGGTATGGGAAAAGGCACCAATGGCCAGTGCTCAGCAGGCTGGCGATAAACTATCTGGCTTGCCCTATCGCAAGTGTATCCTCTGAGCGTGGTTTCAGTGCTCCTGGTGCCGTTCTGACAGTGAGAAGGACCAGTCTCTCGCCCCAAAACGTGGAGAGGTTAACCATGATCAAAATGAATCAGCACTTTATACCACCGGATTACACCATACCTGAAGTAGCACAGCAGGAAGATGATGATGGCGACTTAGGTCATGGAAGTAGTGTGTTAGATGACCTACTTCTGAGTGAAGCACCAGAGTTTGAGGACGAGCTCTACTTCCCTGACAACTAGGCTCTTTTAATTTCCAGTTACTTTCTTTTTCTTTGACGCCCCCAAAAAACACCCCAAAAAAAAGATATAGCTAAGTAACATTATTTACTTTATTATTTGTGTGTGTCACTGTCTTTCTGGTTCAAAAATCCATCCCCACAGTCTTACTCTTTTTATTGCCGGATCAGAGTTGCAACTGTGTGCAGTCAGTGAAGAAGTAAGTCCACTCCTCCGAGTCCTGCTCCAGTCCTGACTCGCCATAAAGCCAGACATTGGGTGGAGAATAGTACAAGAAATGTGAAATGTGTGCCTGCCTCGTCAAGTCCCACCAAAGAACCTGACTATAGCTATCCTCCTTTCTATTCCTAGAGGGACTGCCCCATAAGAACAGGTAAATGATGGCATGCATTGGACGCTGACTCTGAGTGATCGGTGTTTGTGTTGTTGTTGTGCATGATGTCTACTAGTATTAATCTACACAAAAAAGTGACTCAAGTCAATGTTTCCCTTCTTGTTGTTCAATAACAAAATTGTACTACTGTAGGCCGATCCATTGGATTTTTGATTCTGGACTCACTTGGTATACTACAGAGTTGGACACCATGATGACCATACCATACTGGCAGTCAGTCAGTAGGATCGGAGATGATTGATGGAATAACTTGGGAGTTTCATTAAGTGGCCTAAAAGGTAAACAAGTCAACAACAACAACACCAGACCTAAATGTCTGCGTCGTGGTGGAGGCGAGTGTAGTGGTATGACTGACAGTGGTGCATTGATTTAGTTACTTAATTTGGAAATACTATGTTGCTGTGTATTTGATTTGTGTGTGCTCAGTGCTGTCTGGCTCAAAATCTAAGCTAAGTGGAGGTTGGGTGGGCGCCACGGGCCTGCTCCTGTTGTTGTTGTAGATGCTGGAAACAGAGTAGACATGATTTAGCCATGCCGCCTCTGAAGGTTTTCTTGTTGCACTCCTTCTTAATTTATGCAGTTTAACTTTACTTTTCTCCTTGATTTTTCGATATCCCTTTTGTTTTTCCATCAACACTTACCCTCTGCTATGCTGGGAAAAACAACTCACACTTACCTTACCACTCTGGATCCGCCAGGCAGGCACCCAAGATTGATGGAGGGAGCGTCCATGGAAGGAAGGACCAAGAGGAATGCCGACTGCCGACTCTGAGATGCAACTCCCAATTTGACCATAACATAGTTATAGTATCATATTCTTTTCATTTGATTCATTTTTTCTCTTCAATCATTACGACTGTGTGTTTTGTTGTTTATTATGTTTGCTTATATATTTGACCCCTACAGCTATTTTTTTTAATTTTCTTTGCTAGCTTTAAAAGGAAGCCCGGTTCAACAGAACATAAAATGTATGTAATTTGGGTCTCTCTGGGGGCAGACGGGCAAGGCAATTGCATATTAATAATAATTATTAATATACTGCTGCCCTGTACTACTAGTCTAGTCTACTCATCATCATCAAGTCATCATCATGCACTACTACTCATCATCATCAAGTCATCATCATGCATGCATTTCCTTTTTCTCCCTTAACAGATTTCTGATGGTCGTCTGCCAAGATTGTGTGTTGTCCATGTGTAGTGTTTGTCTTTGTCAAACCTTTCCCTCAAATACCCCTTCCCAACCATTCATCAAACCCTAACCCTCTTCCCCTGGGCTGTGTGATTTATATTGAGGTGTGACTAAATTAAATTTACACCAATAATTGATCACACACTTGCTGGGGCGGATGTGGTGAAAGCAACACTAGATCAAGGCAGGGCGAGGATTTTCTTCAGCTCTAAGTATATATATATATACTGGCAACATACAGATTAGATTGCCCACCCATGCTCAGTATTCGCTATTCAATTTTTTTCCAGAAGAACATAACTAACCCAGCATAATTATTAATTGCCGGTATCGATTTATCATCATCCTTCCAGCACTAAAGGTTACGCTTGTCCACTTCATAGGTCAAGTCTTCAGTTTGTAACTTGTACTAGGCTATCCCTGCCACCATTATGTTATTTTTTACTTTAGCGTTGCTTATCATTCATCATCATGGTTTCTTGTTTGGCAGTCTTCTTCTTGTGTACTGTACTTCTACTACTCGTTCCCTAGTCTCCCTCAGGTGACTGACTGTCTGATTTTCTTTTTTTGCAAATGCAACCGTCTACTACTGCTACCACCACCCACCATGGCACCTTAGGAAACCAAACCATCACCATGCAGCCATCGCTTCGCCTAAACATTAATCACAGGTAAGAGAAGAAGTGTGAGAGAGGCAATAATGTATATACTATGGAAATTAATTAATTCACACACCCACATCCTTCCGAGTACATACTACAAAGGGGGAGAGACTGACAGTAGTAGGACAAGTGAGGGTACTGCATCTATCTGTTGGTGTGTTACACTATTGGCAGATTTTTAAAACTGGCTGCGGCCCTGCAGCAAAAGGAGGAAACAAACAAGGCGACGTAAAAGAGTAACCCCCCCAGAAAAGATTTACATCATATGTATTGTAAAACTATAAATAATTTATTACCCTAACAAATATAAACTAGAAGAAACCCACAACACCTGACCCACCCCTCTCCCTAACCCCAACCAATGTACAGTAAATTAAATAAATGTGAAAATGTCCATGATTGTCCATGTCAAGAAGTTCAAGAAAACCCCAAGTTTCCCCAACTCCCAACATCCCACCCACCCACCCACCCAAAAAAATATTAAAAAAGGGGCAAGAGTCGAAGACTGAGGTCTAGCGACGAGGGTGCCGGCTAGTGCGCTCCAGGACTTCCTCCAGCCTGGCCGCTAGGCGCGCCATCCGTAGGAGCATGCATCGCCGAAGGTTCCTGCAGGAACAACAAGAGTGGGCAGCAGTGGATGATGAATTTGATGATGGGCGGCGTGCAGCTGCCAGAACACAGCGCCGTACAACCAGAGGCACGGGGGCCTGGCTGGGGCCCAGGGTATTGGAGGAAGCTGCAGCTGCCGCCTCCTCCTCCGCCAGGACAACCAGCCGGCAATATTCTTCCCGGATGGCCTTCAGCTTCCGTTGCAGGGCCCTGGCTACTACCTCCTACCTGTTGGGTTGGGAAGGAGTAGTTTTATCAAGAAAGAAAAAGACAATTGTAACCAATACTCTTAGCAAAACAGTAACACAAAATTACACACATAAAAATTATAGTGGCACAGTAGCACTAGCAGTTGTGGTATCCTCCTCACTTCCTCTGCCCCTAAGATTTGGATATGATGATTAGACTTTCAGGCACTAGGCACTATGGAGTAGACAAGTATTCTTCTTCTATCTCTTGTTTAGCACAATTAATCTTGTAGGCATGCCAGCTCAGTCAGCTTGTGCCCTAGACAGACATACTCATGTCGCAGACTCACGTTACTTTACTACTGTCTGCAGGTGGGGCAGCTGTACTACACAATTATCTATTTTTCCATTATGTCCCTACTCTGTTAAATCAAGGGCAAATGCTCACTTTCACTTTCACCGTGACTACTGCAATAAGGCACATGACATGCTTATGAATGATGATGATATACGGCATGACTGATGATGATGATGACATACTGATTTGTAAGTAGTTACCATGCAGCCGATAGGCCATCCATGGCTGACATGGTCAAAAGGACATGGGTAGGGACTGGAGCGGAAGTGGGCCTCGGAGTCGGAGGGAGGCGATTGATGAGGGGTGGGTAGGGTACATAATAGTCATGCACAATATATATGTTGTGCTTGCAAACTACTGTGAGTCAAGGGAGTATTGCATTCTGAAATACAACCTCAAACCTTTGAATCAGATTCAAAAACCTTGCAAAAAAACAGTCCTTGTTCTTCCCCGGGCTTTTTTCATTTATCATTGCATTGCTCTTCTAGCATTATTTTATTCTTCACCCTTGGCTTTGGTACTCTGGCACGGTTTAATTTTCTTTGACATTCTCTTCATCCAGTCTGACTCTTCACCTACTATGATACCATCCAGGCATCCATCCATTCAAACATGGCTATCATAAACCTTTCACCGACAACATACATTTGTCATAGATATAACCAACCACCACCCATGCATCCTTGCTTGCCTTTGAGTTTGACCCCTCAAACTTCCCGGAGGATTCCTTTCACCCATACAGTTTCACCCACCCAGGCAGGCATCCTTTCTGCTTTCTTTCACCTTTCACCCATCCTTCAACTACCCATGCATCCTATCATCAGTCACCTGTATGCATCCTGGGGCCCCTTCCTTCACCCACGCCAGTCATATATTACATATTGTCTGACTCTTTGTCTTCATCATAAAACGTTCTCTGCTGAATTGAAGATAGAATAGAATAGGCCATTAGTTACTCAACCCCCGCCGCTAATGCTAATGTTAAGTAAAGGGTGTCTTCTTCAACTGTTCAGTGTTCACAACAACTTAGTCTCAGTAGAAGTACAGTGTACTGAGTGCACACCCTTGCAGCAGGTGTATTCATCATTCTCAATAAGTAAGGAATATGACTTACTACTGCCCGCCACTGCTGCTGGCTCACCCCCTACAGCTACTGCATCCGCTCCTTCCAGAGTGGCATGGCCCTCACCGCTGGCCCCGGCACTGGTGGTCGGTACGCCTGGAAAAAACATTTCAAATTTTTTAGATGCCATATACGCCTCCCCTATTTTATTTTTTTCATTAGCAAGATTGAAAATACATAATTAATAATACATACACCACACACATCACGATCTACAATTCGGATACTAGAGTAGAGTAGACAGTATGTCCTATCAAAACAAACTAATAATATCCTGTTCGGCATTTTGCTGGTGGCAATTTTTGAAAAGCCTCTCAAGATGAGGACAACCCAAAGGACTGGATTCAGTGGCTAGAGCTATTGGTGCATCTCATTTTTTGAAAAGAAGAAAGAGTGGCCAACTGGGCGGACATGAGGTCTCTCTTAGTTGAAAAATAATGGTGCCGTCCTCCTCCTCATGCTTCCTTCCAGCCATGGTGCACGGTAATCAGTTCTTCAGTGTTCACCATCAGCTGCTGCTAATAAAAAAAGTACTATGCCTGGATTAGAAAAAGTAAAATACACCACTTTGGGGTGTTCAACATGAGTGACCACCATTTACTGATTGAGCATGAGACAGTAAAATAAAGCCTTCTCATCTCACAAACCTGCGTAGAATACCTTACTTGGGCATGCAATCTGTACAGCAGATTAGTGTTACTAGTACTAATAGTAGTAAGGAGTCCTTACTACTACTAGTACTAGTAGTAGCCTAGGACCAATGGGTTCTCTGAGTCTTACAGTACCACTACTAGGCAATCCACATATAAGGGGAGAGGGAAAGCTGAGTGGAAACCCAGAAGAAAGCAAGCTACAGACAGACTAATAGAGAGTCAGAGGTTAGTCAGAGGCAGTTTGATTTGATGTGAAAAAAAACGACACTAGAAACAATGTTAGTAGTAAGTAATGGAGCAAAAACAAGAATTTAGAAACAGATAGATTGAAAAGGATTTTGGAAAATTAAAATTAGGAAATGGAAATAATAGAGCGGTAAAAGTTAGGGAAATATTAATATAACAACACCAAGATGACTTACTGGGGCCCGCAGCAGAGCCATCTGTGCCTGAGGCCGCTTCCTGCTGATCCTTGGAGGCCCCTCTGGCTCCCGCACCCGCCTCAGCACTGCCAGAAGGCCCAGTCTTCTTCTTGCCCCTGGATGCTGATCATGTAAGACATAATTAAAGAGACAAAAAATGATTTGTGTTAAATAAATAAATATAATCGCTCTAAAAATATTTTTAGACAGGAAACCGCAATTGCAATAACATTGACCTATCCAAAATCAGATCGACTAGTAGTAGACTAGTATCGCAGTAGCGCACCATCCTATCTTTATTATACAACAGTTCAATTCCTATTCCTGAATCCTAAACATACCTAGCCCGTCTATTCCAGACTTCGGAATGAATTGCAAAACAATTGTATTTGCTTACTGATCTCATTCACAATCATCTCTCAGTCTCAACTCCAACCCCCTTTGACAGGCCAATTACTAAGTCTGCATTTAGTCTTCTTAATGCATAGATGGACGCATGCATATTGCATACACCAAATTGGTTGGTTGCTATTCACTCACGAAACAAACTTCAAAAGGTTCTACTATGACTGAAGTCATGTGAGAGGACGCGTCACGCAGGCCGCTAAATTACCAATTAATACTAACTAACTAACTACTACCACTAACTTAGTGACAGGACAGCCTGACAGGACAAAGGAAAGGACTGGAGTCTTTCCTATCTGCATTACCTAACTTAAATTCTCTAACCTCTCTTACATAACCAGCCCAAGAGAGCGCAAAGTTGGAAACAAGTATGAATAGTTAGTAGCGCCGAGCACCTGTCTGGAAGTAACAATCACATAATATAAGATTTTTAAACATAAGTTACCTGAATGTAAGCAGCAGCAGCATGTTAGCTAATTGCGAAAAAAATAATATTCACAATAACACAGAACAGAAGAACACAATAGTAATATATTTAGCTACTCACCAAGCCCCGGGACCTCAACACCTAGCAGGTCCAGTAGGTCCTGCTCCAGGTCCAGGATGTCGGACCACTGGTGCGTCAATTGGTTATGGGTGTGCCGGACCCCAGAGCAGCGAAATACTGCCCGGCGCACCCTCTCCCACCACTGGTGATGCTCCCGGAGCCCGGACTCGGACCCAGGCCTGCCGCCTGCTGCCAGGGTTAAGGGGAGGTGGCGCTGGACAAAAAAAACCAGTAAGTCCACCTCCACCTCAGAGAATAAGGTCCGTGGCTGCACCAGTTCTGGGCACCGCCTTCCGCAAGGAAGGCGGTCGGGGCTCCTCGACCTCTTCCCCTGGCCCTTAGTCTTTTTGAGACTCTTCACCATGGTTCTGGGTAGGCGGGGGGCGGAAAAGAAAATGTAGGAAGTAAGAAAGTAAGTAAAAATATTTAAAAAGCAAGTAATAGAAAAATAGTGAAAAACTCACAAAAAGTAGAAAAAAATGCAAAATATACAATCAGGAATATAGAGGGATAGATAATAAATAAAAAGATCAGAAAAAAGTTTCTAGAAACAAAGGATTGAAAAGATATAGGGAAGATAGAAAAACCGGCCCAGAACCATAGCAAAAGGTGAAAAACAAGATGGGCGTGCCCATTGGCGACCGCGTGGTGAAGTTTGCGCGATATTTCCCCCAGAGCACGCAATACGGGTTCCCGAACACGCAATACACGTTTCAGAGTGGCAAAAATGCATCCGAACGGGCGGAACAATCAACTCCGCGTGCTCGCGGAACTCCGCGCACCCAGTGGATTTTTTCTGCAACTTTGCGGAATTCCGCGAAGCGCGGCTACACGAACTCTGCCCAGGGTTAGGTAGAACCATCACCCAGGCCATTATCACCAGCTACCTGGACTATGGCAACATCAGCATGACTGCCTAAATATTCATGTGACTTCAGATCATACAAAACGCAGCAACAAAACTCTTCCTCAAACTCCCTCCCTGCACACACATCACCCCACACCTCAGAGTGCTTGTTCAACTGGCTCCTTGTCCACAAAAAAATACCCTTCAGGCTCCTCAACAACACATGCAAAGCCTTGCACAACCTAGGCCCCACATACCTAAACAACCATGTCAACTTCCATACTCCGACCAGTAATCTATGCTTGGCTGATCTTCTGCTCTCTCAAATCCGCTGCATCCAATGAGCCAGCAGCCAAACATTGTTGCACCTCTCACCCAAGCCTAAAACAATCTCTCCCTACCCACCAAAGACATATCCTCAGTCCTTACACCCTACAAGAACCTGAAGACATGGCTCTTTAAATAGACCTCAAGCTCTCATTTTTATCTAGCTCCTGGATAGCCTACTGGGTAACCAAAAGCAAGAAAAATGGAGACATGAACAAATGAGAGGTTGTTGTAAAGTGCACAGCTACTCCTAGGAGTGTCCTAGTTCTAAAGACTGTAAAACAAGAAGAAAAAAACATAACACCAATTAACAAGAAGAAAACAGCTAGGTTTTCCATTTCCTGCAAAATACAAATTAGGAGAGTTGGCTGTCAAACTGAACTCCAAAGGTTTTGGCCACTAGGAGGTATATTTACTAGAAGATTTTGAAGCACGGCGGAACACCATATTTGGCAGCACCTCACTCCAACATTTTACAAACGCAGGGATGCTCCGTATTTGCTACAATACGCCGCAGCCCTGTGTTTCCCTACCGCTGGCGCTAAAATTAGCTGCCTAGCGCCAACTCAGGCGCCCTTGCTCCATAGTGCAAGGGTGTATGAGTTGCAGGGAATGATTGTTTATGTGCAATCCATAATAGCTATTTGTTACTTCAATGTGTGATGCATTTTGCAGCACACATGAAAGTAGCAAATCCTGCACATAAACAATCATTAATGTCCTTTTGCTTTTTCTACAGCCATATTAGGAATCTTCTTGAAAGTCTCCAGTCAATGGTACATTAGTGATGAAATTGGAGTTATTGAAAAAGCATTTTTTGCAAATTAAGATACGGTTTTTTTCAAGGCAGTAATAAAATGTAGCGGATAAATTGAATATTTGAGTTTTTACGTGGATAAGCTATTAAGTTTGATAACATGAAAGCGTCAAATGTTTTTAGAAAAGCATTCTGCCAGTAGGCATCCTATTTGGCTATTGATATGGAAGGGAGTCAGTAAAGTGTCTCAGACTCGGATTAAAGCCATTAAGGGAAATGTAGCCCATGAGTTTTAGCCCTTCTTTTCTCTGGGATTTACAATTTCTAATTTCTGTTTCTGACTCCTCAAGAGAGATGGATCTAAACTGAAAGAAATCATGGTCATTACAGATCGACCTCTCATCCAGAGGCTTTAGCTCAGGAATGTGCAGACTCCTTTGAATTTTAATAATTTTATCCTCAAAGAAATTGGCAAGCCCATTACAGAGTTCCTGAGAATGGGGATAGTCATATTACATGTCTTAGGGTAGAAGAAAGTATTGGCGATCTGAAAGATTTCTCTGGGTCTGTTGGAAGCCATATTGATTTTAAATTTAAAGTAGAATGCCAATTTAATGGCAGCAAGATATGACCTCAAGGCTTCTTTATACCTTGTTTTACTAACAGGTGAGTAGTCCTTACGCAACTCTCTATCCAGTTTCTTACAAGCCCTTCTTTCCAAAGCAAGGGTTGGAAGGACTACGCTTGGGCTCCTTCTTCTCCTGACATGAGGCCAGTGCCTCAAAAGCAGCTTGAGACCAGTTATTGAAATCGTCAACATACATTGGAGTCAATAACACCAGTGAGGGCAGGAACAATCTGTAAAAGGAACTCAGAGAGCTCCTTCATTCTTATTTTATTCCAAGCACAAAAACTTTACCTATTGACGTGCCTGTGCTGTTGGAGACTATCTTCAAGCCTAGAACCACCCAGAATGAGAAAATGGCAGACCAGACCACCGCCTTGTGTTCTTTCAACAAGTTTGGAGAATCAAAAAAAAATCATATCAGTGCCCTGTGCTGCTAGGTGAATGGGGGTAGTCACAACCTGGGACACATCAAGGGAGGACAGGTTGTCTAGTAGAACAGCCACCAATCTGTCATCAGGAATATATTCAATAACCTTTCTGGGGACTAAGCAAACTGAACCAGAACAGAGAGGTCCAAGTTATACTGACCAGGTGAAGGGCTACTTATCCTGTCAAAAACTGAGATATTAATTTGGCTGGAGGTGACCCCTACCAACGTAATAAACCCTATCATATTAGGTCAAAACTCAGTTCTTAGAGAATTCTCAGAGAATATGTGCTCAACCTGTTGTAGCTACGACAATCACCAAAAATTGTGTATTAAGTTCAAGCAGTACCAACAATTTCAAAGTCAAGAAAAAAATATAATAAAATTCCCTCACCAATCTGGAGATATAGAAGCATGTTTTAATGAGCAAAAAGACACCAACATGATTAAAATTAGATAAGGGGAATCAGAGATATGAATTTTTAAACATTTAATACATAAGAAGTGCCATGCAGAAGTAAAACTGCACAGTTGAACGGGACCCAGGCACAATTTTTAGCTGACTGAGGTGAAGCGGAGGTTGAATTCCCGACCAAGGCAGGTGATCCCGTCAAAGTTTTTTACTTTCTGACTTACAGTTCTCTCCCTCTTCTGCCACTGAATAGCTGTATCAAAACAGGTGGTCTGCAGTGCACATGTATAATTACAGATGTTATATCCCGTTATGCAGGTCGATTTATACATGTTCTGGCACTGTGGATTGAACAATTGTCTTACACACGAAGAGTCTGTGATGATTATTTATTAGGTAAGTCAATTTAGCCTTTAAAATAGAGAGCAGCCAATGGTATTTTAAAAATACAAAACGTGCATTTAGTTTAAATTATAGATGACAGTTTGTATGCCATGCATCCATGGCTTCTCACAAAATACTTTGATGCCAAAACACCCAGTGAAAGAAGATATAATACTGCACATTGATAAACATGCTCGGTTGGAGAGCACACATTTGGTCTAATTAAAAGGTGATTCAGATGTCTACACAAGAGTGGTGGTGCACTGTAGTATACTCCAAAGACATCATGTAAAATCTTAGCATGCTATGCAATGTCACATAACGCTGTTGCAACAAAAGGTATGCCCTTAGTACCTGCTGGTAAGACTCTGAAGATGATGAGGTACTACCACTCCCACAAATAAGACAGGATGCTGTCAGTGTTGCAGAGGGGAGAGCATGCTGTCCATATATCGCATCAAATCATTTCTAAGATAAGTGGTGTATATTACTGTTGAAAAAACAAATATTCATAAATGCAGATTTCTTTGTAACAAAACATTGTATATATTTATTCACAGGAAAAATGTAACCATAAACAACTGACATTATTGGCATGTACTCAATGATGATCCATACTGACAGCACTTTTTTAAGGAAAAATTATTATGAACAAATACTAAACAGAACCAAAAATAATGTTAATGACGCCTTCATTTTGAGACGCTTGACCTCCCAGCTGGTGTTGATGGCTCTGCACTTTCTATTTCACCACTTCTGCTCCTGGTGTGGAGGAAACTCTGTACCTGTTGAACAGAAAGGCTTCTTAGACTTGAAGCCTCCTCACTTTCTGGGGGTCGACCATGTGCTGCTGCAGTAGTACATCAAGAGGAGTTTTTGCTTGCGCTAATTCACTCGCAACTTTTCCACTACATTGCCCCATTTCATCTTTGAGATTTACAGTGTGTCTAGAAAGGACTGAAGTGGCAGTTGTGGAACGGCTCACTGACCACACAAAAGCATCAATTCTGAAAATAAGCTGGCACTGTCTGCGCCTTTGGGAATATGCTTCGTCCTGCAGTGTAGTGCACAAGGCTATGACAGCATCTTTTATTGGCCTCCATCTTATTATTGAATGATCGGTATTCAACATTAATAGTGTTACAAATGACCTTGTGACTTCTCTTATTTCAGTCTCCAGAACCCCAAAAGTTCAGGAATGTGCCATATTTACAAGAATACGGTGCATTCCTGTACTGACCACTGCACTAATAAAGGGGCCTAGCACCAACTCAGGCACCCTGCGCATGTGGCAAGGGTGCCTGCATTGCGGGTTGATTAATTTTGTGCAGGAAGGGACACTTTTCTGCACACAATAAATCAGTGGAGGCGATTTCCTTCTATGTGTGCTGCAGAATGCAGTACACATAGAAAAGGAAAACACGAGAAGAAATAGGGATATTTATTCTCGTTGCACCTCCCTAATGCAACCCTTGGGGTGGCGTTAGAATCTGAGGCATTCCTAGGTTTACGATTCCTCGTAAATCTGGGAATGCTTCAGATTCCATGGGTGTTGAGTGAGAACACCCACAGCAACACCCATGGAACGCCCCTTTCATGCAGTGTTCTGCATGAAACGAGCCCATGTTTACAAGGCCATGAAAAGCCATGTAAATTGGCTTTGCTGCAGCACATTGCGACACCGGAGCATCTAAAAAGGGACGCTCTGGCAGCGCAAAAGTGCCGCTAGGACCTCGTAAATGAGGACCTGAACCTTCAAGTTCCTTAATTGAAAGGATTTAGCTACAACACCCTCTTCTTCACTATGACTTGACAGATATGCTCTAATTTCTGCTCTCTATCCATGAAGAAACCTGCTTCTTAACAGCGTCTCTCTCAGAGCTGCCTGTGCTTGTAGTTGCCCACAAGGTCTAATTGGAGGTTGATTGTGTGACCGGTGTTGTCGGTGTAATCTTGGCCCTGTTGCTCTTGAAATTTCATCTTAGATGGGAGTGATAATTGGCTGTGTGGGCTCTGAAAGACCATTTCCTCATTCTACCCTCCTACTTCTTCCTCCTCAATAGACAGTTTGGGGCGTTACACACCGTTACTACGCGGGCATTACTACGATGTTCTATTTCTATGCATTTTTTACTGCGCGTTTACCATTACTACGCATGCTGCTACATAGCATGCTTTTACTACGCAAATACTTTTACTACGCATTACCATTACTACGCATGAGTATTATTTTTTTATTTAATTATTATTATATTTTTTTTTTTTACAGGTTCTGATCCAGAGGATTAAAGAACAGGATAATGAGCAAATCCGCGAGCTGGTGCCTATAGTGAAGCGCATAACAGAAGAGTACAGAAGGAACCTGGAACAAGCATGTGAGGTACATTGAGCCATTAATGACTGGTGGGTGCAGCCAGCTCAGTTTGCACTTGATGATGAGAGGCGCTATGGCCTTAACATGAGAGACTGGCAGGATAGATGCCTCGTTGGGATGAAGAAGAATTGGGCGTGAGGAGGTAGCCAAGATGCGTTACTACTATCTGCTCTTATCGTTGTGCTCGTAGTGTGACCCTTGGGCTGCAGAGGAGCATTCTGAAAGGGTTAATGGGTGGACTCTAAACTACATAAGAAAAAAATTAAAATATTAGAAAAAATTAGGATGATTTGGTTTGCGTGTATACAGTACCCTTTAAGGCCTGCAGAGTCGGATGTGGTGGGAAGCTCCATCATAGGGGAGGTATTTAGTCAATATTATCAGGGAAGTTAGCAAGTGTATTGCCCCTCCCGAGTTGTATGGATAACGACTCCCCTTTGAAAGAGTAGAAATTACAGTTATTTACATTATAGAAAATGGTTGAATTAGAATGAATGTTTGAATAATTAGAAACATTTATAGAATAATTGAGTAATGTAAAAGAAATATTTTTAATAAACATGTTTAATTTAAAAAAATAAAATAAAAATATTTTAAACACATAAATATTAATAATATGTTTAAATGTAAATGGTGTATTTACTTTCATTGAATTCCCACGGTTTACTATTGGTTTCTATAGATAAGTTAGTCCTTTTTTTATTTTAGCGAAAGAAGAAATCCGTGACGCAAACACGTTCAAATGTCATACAGAGGATCGAAGGCGAGAGGAGAAGAAGCATGAAACAACGCAGAACAGGTAAGAACATTTTTGATAAAAATTCAATGTATTGTAAGTATTTTACAGTATGACTAAGAGTAAATATAATATACATAATCTATTTTATCTTATAAAAAAAAAAAGTAAAAATGCTCGAAACTATTTACGTACGTTAGAAGGAGAAAGGACAAGAAGGTTGCATTTGTTAAAAAAAAAGGATGAAAAGTAAAATTTTGATTCATTTTGAAAGGTTTTAATAAGAGAATTACTGTTTTTTAAGTTAAAAAAAAAAAGGGTTAAAATGTATAAACGACATAAGCAGGATCGAGGGGGAGAGGAGGAGAACCGATTAACTTGACTGTACTTGGGACTAATTTTAGGTTATTTAAAAAGACAATAGGAATTAAATTTGAGGATACTGTTATTGTTGATGGATCAGATTGAGGATTATTTAAGATGAAACCTTATGGAGAGACATCTGTTTGCGTTTATTTTCTTTTTAGATTTAAACTGTAAAAAAATGAAATGATAAGGATTTCAAGAGCACATAATTTATAGGAGATTTATTAAACTGCTACTGTCTTGTCTAATTTCACCTTGGATGCGTGTTGTAATGTTGAGTGACATTCGGAAATAAATATGCTTTTAAAAAAAAGGAATTCTCTGTGTAAATACACAACATAGTTTAATATTGATCCGTAATGTATTATTTGTGAGATAAAGAGAACCAGTCTGCTTTTTGGGTTTCTATTGTGAGTTAAAGAGATAACGTTTTATTTTTGGGCTTCTTTTGTTGTTGGTTTGGTAAACCTTGAAATAGGCTAGCTACTCCTGCATAGACACTGAATGCACCGCCATATTTTCGGTATTTTATTATTACTCATTTTAAAGCTTACATGTAGAGGCACATGTTTGCGTTCATTTTCTGTAAAGAATTAAAATGCCAAAAATTTGAAAACTAATGACTTATTGACAACGTATTTTATTGGGGATATTTGTAGATGCTACTGTCTTGTCATATTTCAATTTGGATGCGTGTTTGATGGTTGAGTGACACTCGGTATTAATCTAAATACTCGAGTATTAAATTTCATACCCGAGTATTAAATTTTATACTGTATTTTAAATTACTCCCCCACCCAAAACCCCTATTTCCCTGGCATCCCGTCCCAGGGGTTAGGTTACTTTAAAAAAAAAAATAATAATAATAATAAAAATGGACCATGTACGCGAAGTAGTGGTATGCGAAGTAATGATCTGCGCGGTAAAAGCCAATTCATATCTTAGGGGCACATTACGATACCCGGCGTAAATAATTCCGCCAGGCATGGAAGCGGCAAAAATCCGCCCGCACACACCGCCTGAACACCGACCACGCCATTACGATTACACAAACCGAATACCGCCATCGGCGGAAAAAGCACACAAAATACCGCCCGCCAACGTCCGAGTCGGAGACAAACCGCCCGCCACGGACGGAAACACGCACGACAACACAAAACCGCCCGCCCTCACGGCCGACACACCGCACGTGAAATTACGATCGCACCGACATGAGCGCGGAAAAACAACAAATATACCGCCCGCCAGCGCAAACAACGCCGATGAGAATCGACACGGCAGAAGCCATGGCGCCCACGTACCTGCATAGAAACCATCCGCACACAAAACCAATAGCACACAACATGGCCAACAAGTCCACACAGCAAGGCACGCACAAATACACAAGCACAGTACACATCCCGAAAACACCCCCCGGACAAACAAAAAATACAAAGGCCAGAACACCAGACACAACACACCTGAAAACAACAGACCATGAGGACACACCCACATAGGTGAGTACAAAAGCAGCACTCCCACAGACCACAACCCCTTGCTACATTGCAAACCAGAGAGGAGAGGAGAGGACACAGTGACACAGCAAGGACAGCAGCACACCACAGAAACGCACACATCACAACCACCACCACCACCACCACCACCAAACACCACCACCACCACCACCACCACCACCAAACACCGGCACCACAAACCCCCTGCACATTACACAACACACACCGCACCAGCACCACAAACACCATGGCACCACAAAGGATGCCCAAGTTCACGCCCATGGAGCTGACGGTCATGGTCGACGAGATCATCAAGGTGTACCCACAAATCTATGGGAACATGGTCCAGCACACACCACTAGCCACCAGAAACAGAATGTGGAACCGGATCGTAGACCAGGTCAATGCAGTCGGGACCCTGCCCAGGAACAGAGTCGAGATTAACAAACGTTGGAATGACGTCAAGAGCCTGGTCAAGAAGAAGGAGGGCAAAAACAGAGAGCTGGCTGCCGTCACTGGCGGAGGGAATCCCGCGCTCTTTAAGACCTTCAAAGCGTGGGAGGAGAAGGTGCGAGTCGTAATCCATCCGGAGATCCTCGCCGAATTAGCAGGGGGAGTGGAGGCTGGTAAGTACAAACTAATGTATACCAGCACACCGCTATGTACTCACATGCACTACCACCATGCCACAGCTCCCAGGGACAAACACCCCCATGTCCAGCACACAATATACAACACATCACACACACATGCAACAGACACCACCACACACAGCCCAAACCGAACAACTGTAAGATGCGTGGGGACATGTGTACACTAAGCCAGCCACGTAACCACCAACAGGTCCCCAAATATGCCAGAAGCGCCACAACGAGCACCCACCACACCCATGTGTCCGCCACAGCTGCACTAACCGACAAGTAACAGGTAAGTGGCAGGAACACAAAGTGCAGTGGGTGGGACGGTGGACAGCCCAAGTACAACACACACCAGGCCCCAGTCCCACAGCACAGCAAGGAGGAGCATCCCCCACACCCCACAGCCACGTGTCAGCCACCGCAGTGCACAACGACAGCCGAAAGGCAGACATCACGGTCCACAGCAATCGGTGTCAGTGGGTAACCAGCCACCCCCACGACCCACAACACCCTCCCACCCCCACAGACCTGCAACATGGAGCACCCCCCGCTTAGAGCCATGTGGCATCCAGTACAGTGCACGCACGAACAACTTGCAGGTGGGAAACTGGACAGGGCTGGATTACTGGAGGCATGAGGACCGGAACACGACCAACACATGGGACATGTCACGTAGCAGACGAACACGCAGCACCGCCCACCGTCACGACGAAGTGAACAATGTGCACACGGACATGAACAACAGACTCACACCCCACATGACCCATCACAGACATAGCAACACCCAAGGAGCCACGTCTGCATGCACAAGCCACACTGAATATAGTACCACACGGCAGCCACTGTGCAACTCATCACACACAACCGAAACACCATTGAAGTCCTGTCCATGTAGCCCCAACTGCCTGTCAACCACACACCCCACAACTACGCCTATGTAAGACAAACAACACTAGACGCAACAGAGCGGAACAACATAAATGCACACGAACACCACTGAACCCATCAAACACACAGACACACCATGCACAAACAACATACCATCCATCCCATCCGTCAGCCCCAGTCTCATGAAAGGCATGTCATCCGCACAGCTGCCACACATACAGCAGTCACGCTAAGATACATGCCCATTACCAACCATGTGCCAGAAGTCAATGAAGTGCACGACACACTGTGAGCAACAACACACAACATGGGCCACACCCCCCGAGCACTGCAGTGATGCACATGGCACAGGGCAGCACGCACACCAAGGAGATGGGACAACTGCAATACGTTGGCTGGCACACAACCATCACTCACTCATAACGATGCGTCCAATGCCATGTCCAGTAATCACAACAGACAGCAAATATGCAGGCCATGTCAAGCATGCACACACCTCAAACCATGCACTGTCATGCTGCCACAACACATGTCACGTTCGGCACCCATGGCTCACAGCATGTACCCCAAAAGCATATTCCCTCCCAAATGCGAATCTGGGGCATGGCCCCATGTTGCCATATGCGTTCCTAAGTGTTCCATTTGAACCCCAAAAGCATATTCTCTCCCAAATGCAAATCTGGGGCATGGCCCCCATGTTGCCATATGCGTTCCTAAGCGTTCCATTTGAACCCCAAAAGCATATTCCCTCCCAAATGCGAATCTGGGGCATGGCCCCCATGTTGCTATATGCGTTCCTAAGCATTCCATTTGAACCCCAAAAGCAAAGTACAAACCAGACCCAGGATGGGCCAGGAGCCTGCATACACCAGAGTCACAATAAGTAGGGACACAGCAACACACCCATCGGCATGGCCAATCCGTCCCATGCCACATGTGCACAGCACACAGTCCCATTGCCAAGCACACACAACTACAGATGCTACAGCCACACACACGCCTCCGGGAAACCCATGTACGAGATTGCACAAACTGTCAATGTCAGACGACAAATACATACTTCGCCAGGTGCAACACAATAACTAATCTCATTCTCTCCACAGGTGACGAACTGCTGGATGCTGGGGATGGAACCAGCAGCCAGCACAGCCAGCCTACAAGCCCCCAACGAGGACACACGGATCTGGAGGATCTGTCCTCCTCTTCGGACACGGACAACCAAGCAGGCCCATCTGGTGTGGCAGGGCCCAGCCGCTCCCCAGGACCCCTCCTACCCACCAACCCATCATCCAGGGCTGCTGAACATTCACAGCCCCCTGCTGCCACTGTCGTTGCGGCCACACCCACGGTCATTGTGGCCACTACCACTGCCGCAACCGCCAACATCGCCGCACCGACCACCACCGCCGCCACCACCGCCACGTCTCCGCTGGCACCAGCCCCAGCGCAGGTGGTGGCCCGGACGACTGGATCCACCCTGGGAGCCACAGCGAGGACCGTGGTGAGCAATGTGGCTAGTGGGCAGGCCGGTGGCAGCAGGACTGGTAGGAGGAGCAGGGTCAGGGAAACGCCAGCCTCCCCTGGGAGCCATGCCCTGCCTCACATGGCCAGAGTCCTTGGGGCCTATGAAGAGTCCCAAGGACAATGGGTCCGGTCTGCCTCAGACACGCGTGAGGTGCTGGGGGTGTTGAGGTCCATGGATGCCCGTATGGGCCAAATCGTGGACCTCATGGGACAGCTGGTGGTGGTGGTGAGGTCACAGCCAGGGACAGCAGCTCCCCTCCGCCACCACCTGCCGGGGCGCAGGGTGGAGCAGCAGTGTCCAGTTCCCCTGCGTCCACAGCCAGTGATCACACCTCAACCACCAGCATGTCGCAAGCAGGCACCCCCCTCGCAAACGTGGAAGGGGCCGTCCGAAGAGGAAACAGATCTCCCGGGAGGACTTCGCACGCTCCAGTCGCAAGTGAGGCAGCCAGCCAGCCTTCCGCCAGCCTTCCTTGACCAGCCACTGCATTGACTTGGACTACGATCCCACTCCACACAGCCATCTGGATGGCATGTGTGTGTTGGACTATGGACATAGAACCAGTGGGTACACCCTGATCATCACGCAGCCATGACCGACAGCTCATTGTCACTGCACGCACCACTTTTGTCATCACCTTACACACAATCACATGTCACAGTTTGTAATAAATGCACCTTTTTCACTAACTGCTGTTTGTGCCCTGTGTCTTATTTGTACGGAATACAACGGCCACCTTGGGCGGAAAGGCACCTGATGCGTGGCATGGCATTTGAATCCGGAGGGCCTGTAGGGACCTAGGGGTGGGAGACAGAACAGGAGCACATTCAATGAGTGTGTCAGACACCCATCACACAGTACATGTCAACAACTACAAGCAATGTACACACATCGCACAGAGCTATAGGGCACAATGCCACAGCCACCAACAGTGGCATACTACCCTGGCCATGGAGCGTTGACACACAGCACGCAGTGAACAAACGGCCACCCTGACACAGCACACACACACCTGCACAGATACAGCCACATCAGCCGTCGTACATGGACACTCACCGTCAAGTGAAGTAGCGGGCGATGAGCTGCTGCCGCACATTACCAGCTTCCTCCTCTCCGCTGTCCTCCTCACTCGAGCTGTCCTGGTCTGCGGGCTGGGGCCCTGGTTGATCTCCGTCATCCACGATGAGGGGGATCTGCTTCCGAATGGCCAGATTGTGCAGCATGCAGCACGCCACCACTATCCGGCACACCTTCTGTGGGGAGTACGCCAGCGCACCCCCGGTGCGGTCCAGGCACCTGAACCTGGACTTGAGGAGGCCAAAGGTACGCTCGACCACACGTCTGGTCCTCCCATGTGCCTCATTGTAGCGATCGTCTGCTGGGGTGCGAGGATTCCTCAATGGACTGAGCAGCCATGCCCCATTCGGATACGCAGAGTCACCTGGGTGTGAGGGACACAGAGAACCGTTGCTAATCCAACTGGACAGGGGACAGCATCGCACAGCCAGCACGCTACACCACTCCACATACTCACCGACAATACAGGCACGATCCTGTTGCATATTGGACATCAGTCGTGGCAAGATGCTGTTGCGCATTATGTGTGCGTCATGGGCCGAGCCTGGGAACTTTGCACAGACGTGGGTGATCACCATGTCCGCAAGGCACACCACTTGCACATTCAGGGAGTGCGTGTGCTTCCTGTTGCGGTACAGGTGCTCAGTGGCCTGTGGTGGAACAAGGCCGACATGTGTGCAGTCAATGGCTCCAACGACGTGTGGGATTCTGCCAAGGGCATAGAATGCACCCTTCACTGCCGCCAATTCACGAGCCCTGGGGAAGCGGATGTACCTGTTCCGGTACAGCATCATGGCTGCCAGTACATCCCTCAGCACCTTGCTGAACATGGGCTGGGACATCCCTCCTCCAATGCCCACTGTGTGCTGGAATGACCCAGTGGCGAAGAAATGCATGGCGGCCATCACCTTAGCCGTGGGGGTGACAGCAGTCGGATACACCCTGCGGGGACGGAGATGGGGTTCTAACATGGCACACAGTCGATGCAGGGTTGGCCTGTCCAGCCGAAACTTCCTAATAACCTCTGTATCGTCCATGTCCGCCAGCAATTGGTATGGGCGGTCAATGTTCGGTCTCCGCCTAGGGACAATGGCAGAGGACACATGTCAAAGCAACACGACACATAGCAATTTCGCATACACATCACTGACATGACTGAGCAAGCACATGAGCCACAGCCCAGCTGTCAAGCTGGGACGGCACGGCCACAATACACTTACACAGGTCTCCCAACAATGGCAATGGCTAGTGATACAAACCACTGCCATGTGCATGCACATGGGGATCCAGGCCCCAATGACTTGCGGGGCGTGCTGATGGGGACTGACTGCATATCCGTCAAGCGGCAACGCCACGGCAACATGAATGTCTGCTGAGCATGGAACTGCTTCCGCGGCTGGATGAGTATGGCACACGACGACGACGATGTGGGCAGAGGCTGAGCGGCCAAAACAAGTGGGACCTGTGGCACGAGGGGATATGAGACAGTAGTAGGTGTCAGCACTGCACCCTATGTACAGCACTGTACGGATCACACCTCCCGAAACATTGACAGGTGTCCACATTGACAGCCCCATGCCAAGACGGCTGTGTGCTTGCAGTCACACGTCACAGGTGAGAGGTTACATTGCACGTGCCAGGTGGCAGTCGTACATAGTGGGAGCTGGCATGTGTGTGCATGTGTCTCCTGTTCAGGATCCACCAGATGGGCGCTGACTCTGTACTGACCATTGGACACAGCATGTTCCGTGGAAGGCTTGTGTGTGTGGGATGGTGGCACTGGATGTGCCTCCATTGGGTGGGGGGCCATGCACAGGGCGGGTACGTCGATGATTGCGCATTGTTGGTCACGGTGGGTGCACCAACTAAGATGTGTTGCCCTGTGTTCAATTCCTATGTCCGCATGATGATGGACTGTAGATGTGGGCAGACTACACATTGGTCGATGTGCTGTCTATATGCATGTGCCTTCACACCAGGCACAGCTGCCCCTGCACATGTGACCCCTGCTGGACTCGCTGCTGGGTCTGTGGAGCTGATGCACCTTCTGTGTGTGGGGCGGACAGCTCTCCTCACTTCCCTCATTGCGCATGTCATGACTTTGCCGCAGGTGACATGGATCATGGAGGGCCCACATGTACGCGTGGGTAGGCTACACATGATTGTTCACTGGTCGCCACCCCCAGTCAGTGTTTCGAATGGGAAGGTTGTCGTGCTGGTGGTATGTTCGATGTGGCGGATGGGCGGGCCTAGGTGCGGGCTTACATTCCGGACATGGGGGTAGTTGGATTGGCGACTAGTTGCAGTACACACGGGACACGTCTCTTCCTTTCCACATCTGGGTCATCCCTTGTACTAACTGACAGTGATACAGTTATCTTCGCCCCAGCCCTCATGTCCTCCCCTCGCTCCCCCAATATGCATGCTCACCTGCGAGGCTAGCGCTTGCACAGGCAGCCCCAAGCTCGCACCAGAGAGGGCAAGGAGTGTATGTGTGGGTCCAGTTGCACGAGTGGGCTGTCTCAGGGTATGATGTGTGGCGGGATGCCGTCCACCTGCGTGGTGCCCCAAATGGAGACCCGGCCTGCATGGACTATGCATCACAGTCTTCGCCTTCCGGATCCGCCACCTGCGACACCCAGTGGCTGTGGCTGCCCTTGCGGCCAGGCCGCGTCCGTCTGTGACTGATGGCCCACACATTCACTCTTTGGCCTCTCTGGGGAGGGCTCATGGGGTGGTGGCGCACGCGCTTGCACTTAGTCGCAATGGCATGTGGCGTGGTTGGTATAATGGGCAATGGATGGGATGGTGCGAGCCACCTCCCGTGACGTCAGTGCTGCTCGTGCTGTGGTGCGTCCCCCTACACTTCCATTTGACTTGTGCCATGCTAGACGTTGAGGTTCTATTGCCTGCGTGATATGACCAGGAGGAGCGCGAGGAGACCTCTCACACACCATGCTCCACTGCCATCCCGTGCCCTGTATCGCCTGTGCGGATTGACTATGTTGGGGTTACACCTGGTCGACTGGGGCTGTGTGTGCCTTGTCAAGGGGCATGGCGGGCGCACAACAGGATCCAGCTTGTCCACAGAGGGTGGGCTGAGGTGCGCCTGGTACCGCTTTGTACGTGTGCCCGGCTGCTGTGCACACACGTGTTCACTCCCCCCGACAGGTGTCCTCTCACAATGCCCAGGGAAGCGGTGGTGTACTGTTCATGACCCCTCCCAACACGGCGTGCTCCAACTTGGCATGTGCGCATCTACCCGTCGCACCCACCCACCTGAGCACTGCGTCCATACGACTTCACACGACACATGTGTGTCTTCCACAGTAGTGCTACTCATTTGCGTTGACATCCAATACCAGTGGACTACATGGTCATGTCACGACTGCCGTGTACTTCACATACTCTCATCCTCTCTCATTCGTACTTGTGAAATGAGTCAGCGGAGACAGTTTTGGTTTCAAACATTATATTGAGTCTTCTGTCCTCTGTGATGCAGTATAGTGGACACTACTGGCAGCGGGATACATGTTGAGGATATACTGAGCATGATTGCAAATGGGATAGGGTGTGGGGTTACATGTGATTGGCTGTTGCATGTGGGATGTGGGCTTCAGAGTGACATCTGCTTGGCCAAGGCTGTGCTAATGTACATTTACGTATAGCTGCGGAGCTGCGGACTTTGACACAGACGGTATACATGTAGCCTACCAGACCGCTTGGCATCATGGGCACAGTCCATCTCAGTTCCATGTGACAGGTTTGCTGCGGTTGTTCCTCATGCACGCGTGCATGTGAGATGACATCAGGGCATGTGCTTGCATGCATGCAGCGGCGTGCCACTTGTTGTTGCACTGTGGTGGTTACTGGACATGTCACAGTCACTGGGGTCGTGTTGTTGTTGTATGCACTTGTCGTCCATGCAAAGGTCCTGGTATGGGATTCCCGGGGCGGGGGTGGGAGGGGTGCAGCACCCACAGACTCCAGGCGACCTATTCATGTCCACTGAGCGGTGTGTGTGTCCATGGGCGCTGGATCCATGTCGTGTCCTGGTTGTTCGTGCAGTTCCGTCCATGTGGGTGCGATACACAGAGCCCATGCCACTGCCTCCCACGATGCATGCGGTGTTCCTGGATGTGATGGGGAACAGTGTGCATGTCCCGGTCATATCCGATGTCATGGCGATGTCGTTGATGGTGTGGTTACAGTTGCCGGTCGTTTGGTATGGCTGTTGTGGTGGTGACTGGCCAGTCCGTGCGGAAGCTAAGCATGGGTGCGGGGTTGGACATCATAGGTCACTCGGGGAACCTGCGTTGTGGTCCGACGTATTTACAGGTTGTCAGGTATGCGATGCCGTCCAGCAGGGCTTCCATGTCATTGGTGGTGTACATGTTTGCCAGCCAATGAAGCGGATGGTGGCTGTCAAGGTGTTGTTCGTAGGTTGTCCCTTGGAGGACCATGATGGGGCATGCTGGGTGACATTCGATGTAGCTGTTATCGATGATCCGTCGTGTGGAGGCACAGTGGTCCCATTTCAGTGCGGGTGCGATGTTGGCCACATACGCCATGCCCCCATAGGCAGAGCAGGCCCTGTCGTGTGCGTCCAGAGGGAGGAGTAGTGGTAGCAGGTCCGCCTTCAGACATGCCGGGTTGGAGAGGCATATCTCGACGGGATGCTGGTAGGGACACCTCCGACAGTAGAAGACGGGCATGACGCAGCTGAACAATGTGATGCGGTAAGTCAGTCGGTAACTTACGTTCAGCAGGGACAGGAGATCGCATCCCAATGTATGGCACAGGTTGGTTTTGTACAGCTTGAGCTGTTCGGCGTAGTTGGGTAGGTGTGTTGCGGTTGCCATTTCGCAGCGGTTCGTTGAGGTGGCGTGCTCCGGCTGTGTGCGCAGTCTGTAATGTGCACGCTCCGGGGTTGCTGTGAGCTCTGTGTAGTCGTAGGGAGACAGGACTTGTGTTCTGTTGGCTTGTTTGGAGGACACGGGCCCTCTTCCCACATGCTTCTCAGACAGTTCAAGGTCAGTGCTGTGTGACTCCTTCCAATTAACTTGCATGTGGCCGACATGGGGGAGTGTTTTCTTCTTTCTTCCCCGTCCGTTGTGTGCTTCTGTGATATGCGCTATCTGCCCTGTGGTCGGTCTCCTCGGCATGCCTGTGTTGGTCTATTCTTGGACAATGGCTGTATTCACCGGCTTCTGTCGTAGGGCTGTGGTTTCGGAGTTGGAATGGAAGGTCATTCAGTGCTGTCTGCTCTCCCTTGTGTGGGCGGCAGGCTGCCTTTCCGCTCTGCGTTGGGCCTTGTGTGTGAATGTTATTCTTGGGCCACCTGTTGTCGGTCCCCGGGCTCTTTGGTGTTCCATTTTATGTGTCTTGTTCATATGTGCAGGGTGGTATGGGTGTTTCTGTGTGGTACTGGCGTTCCTCTTCCCGAAGGGGCCCTGCTTCTCCTAGTTGGTGTTGCCGTCGCTGTGTGCTACGCCATGTTTGTTACACTGGGGTGTGTCCTGCTGTTGCGTGTCTTCACTGACATGTGTGCGTCGGTTGTGTGGCGTTGGGTGTTGTCCGTGAATTGGGCGTTGGGGACATGTCTGTGGCCGGCCTGTCACGTGTCATGTGCGTTCGGGGTGGGGCTGATGTGTGTGCTGCTTGGTTGTGTCCCTGTGTCTGTGTGCGACGCATGCATGGCGCTGCGGTTGGCCTCTGCGTTGTGCGCATGTGTGGCGGCGTCATCGGCGCTTTGGGGCCGTGACGGGGTGGTTGGTTCCTAGTCCCAGGTGGTGTGTACACATGTGTTCTGCGATGTTACGATTTGGCCTGTGTGTCATATGTGGATGCGATGGTGGATGTGTTGTGTACACGCGCTGGTGGGGGGTTGTCTGCTTTTTCCGCCCTTGCACTGTGTGCGCTGTTTGCGTGCACTTGTTGTGTGTGTGCCTACCTGCGTCTCCGCGGTACGTTGCGTCCTTGGTGGTGCATCAGCAGGAGCATGGGGACGGCCTGCAGTGCTGGATTCATGCTCGGGGAGCCGCTTCTTCGTTGTCCGTGCTCGGCGTCCGTGTTACCGCTTCGGTTTGTCGTACGGTATCTCTTGGCCGTGGGAGCCGTTTGTTTGCGGCATCGTAATTTATGCGCCGGGCGGGACGTGTTTCGTCGGACGGTGTGTGCCAGTTGGGCTGCGCCGCTACGTGTACGGGCGCACTTTGATGGCGGACGGTGTTGCTGGCTTGCCGGCGGTGTTTGGCCTACTTTTCGCATCGTAATTGGGCGGGCGTGTGGACTGCTGCGTGCCGGCGGTAACTGGTGGTTTTTGCATCCGCCAGCACGGCGGTTGTGCTTCCGCCCGCCATTGTAATGGGCCCCTTAGTACTGCATTTGCGATGTATTGGTATGCGCTGTAAAAATATGCGTAGTTTTGGCATTTGCGATGTAAAAACATCGCACTAAAAGCATGCGTACTAATGGCATGCTAAGTATCGTCATATATTCGTTTGGGGCTTATTTACAATCCGCTTGAACCGCCGGTGCCTTACTTGCTCCCATATTAATAGTGATACACCAGTGACGCAAGGGGCTTGTAAATAAACACCTTTGGGCCTTATTTACAAGATTTTGCCACAGGTCATCGCTGTAGGCCTTCCTGCTGCGCTGCCCCACAGCAGAACAAAAGGGCAGGAATGCGCTGTGTCTATCAGATACAGCACATTCCTGCCCTTTTCCCCTGCAATGGTGCACAATGGGCTGCCATGCGCCAACGCAGGCACCTTTGAGCCATGTTGGAAGGGTGCCTGCGTTGCAGGGATGATTGCTTTTGTGCAGGAAGGGTTCTTGAAATCACAAGAGCCTTTTTCCTATTTCTATGTGTGCTGCATTCTAAGAATAGTGTTTGTGCAGCAAAGTATCCCTTTCTGCTCTAAAACTATTCTGACCACAAAGTGGGGATCCTTGTGTCACAGCGCAAGGGTGCCTGCTTTGGCGCTGGGCAGCCAGAAGTGCATCAGCTTTACAAGTGAGCAGGACTGGGCCATATCTTAGTAGACATGCCACTTTTCTGTCTTTCCCTTTCACACAACGCAGCACAGCAGCTTCCCTTGGTGCTCTTCCTTGCATGAAAGGTTAATAAAAATGCCCCTTAGTTAGATGCTCACCCTCTAGCCTTTCAGTGTAAAGCTAGGCTTTGTATTTTCACCCCCCATTCAACCTTTTCATCGAAACACATCTTGTTGAAAATCAGTGTCTCCTTTACCAATAAGCAGGTGAACCACAATTATACCTGAAAATGGATGCCCTTCCTACCCTAACAACCGGCATATTGGAAATACATACCTGGATTAATAATGTGAAATTAATATTCAACTCCCAGAAAGAACAATTCCTTATTTTTTCCTCCAGATAAAACTATGAGCTACCTATGGACTGGGTTGAACAACAGAATGAAATGGGGATTTCATCTAAACTACTTTATTTGGCAAAATCCCTGCTTGATTTTTTGGACTCAAAACTATAGCAATACCAAGGAGTGCAAATCACCAAGTCAAAATTAAATGTAACATAACACATTTTCATCCCAGTGTCATGAATTATCAATGTTTCTTTTCTATAGCCTGTGATCCCTCCTCCTCTGATGAGGTGGTGACAAAGTCAGTTCTCACTTATCTTCAAGGAAAAAAGGTGCATCATTTGTTCAGGGAGAAGACATTCATGACATCACAAAATATGGCGCTCCCAAAATGATATTCTAGATTCAGTAATAGGGGCAGAATGACACATACATTATTAATAAACATTCGTGCATAACTTATCTGCTTCATATTGGGAATTAATCCTGAATAATCAATGACGCAACAATATCATTCACATATTTATGTAATTTTGCATCGTTTTTACATGCATTTAATTCTTAATAAATATTTCTTAAAACTTGTTTAAAGCACTCTACAGTAAAAATAACTTCATTATTAAAATGATTTGTATCACAAAGTGTATACATTCTTAATCACACAAAATCAGGATTATCCCAACATGGAGACCACTCTTCTTAATTTTCCATTGTTGTGTCAACGCATGTTTCGGTGGATTTTATATTTTTTTGTCTACATTCGTCAGGGCCTATATCTGTATATCTTCTTCACAAAGCAAACATGTGGGGCATGTTAACATATATACTGTTCCTGTATCTGTACATCAAAGCCAACATATGTACTCCTCTACAACTTCTCATTCATTATAAAGGATCTATCCATTTCTCTCAGGTATATAGCACTGGGGAGTGAGGCCAATGGAGGTGAGGGTTCAGAGTTCGAATCTGTAATCACTCCTATCCCTTGAACATCCTGCATGCAGCTGGTGAACAATTTTCTTTTCTTTCTTATCATAATCAATACTTTTCCAGTGCTGCACTCATCTTACGGTATTCATCCTTACACGACCATACACACTGGGATTAGTGGACAGCGATAAGAAAGAGAAGAATATTATTAACTCCCAATATGAGGTTATGTGGGAATGTTTATTAATAAATGTATGAGAAGACATTAAATTACAGAAGACACTATATCAATCAACTGAGCATCCTGCATATGATCTCAGGACACCAGCATTTTAAGATGCCCTTAAGGCATTCCCTTTTCCTAATCTAAGGAGAGATATAGGGGAGTTTGATGGTTTACAACTCCTGCATACTAAAACGTCAATTATGTTATTACTGTTTACATGTCTAATTTTCCCCTGTGCTAATGTTTTTTGCTTAATTTTACAGTAATTCCCCTGCATGTCTTATGGTCTAGGTAAGTATTAAATGATGAAAAGTTAAGACTATTGTTGTGATTTTCTATTATTTCTCAGAGCAATATGGTAATCCCACGCATGCAGTCTCTCTCAAGTCTGCGATAATCTCAGGACTGTTTTCCAGACAATGCAGATTCCTTTGCCAGCTATGAGTGTCTGAGACAAAAGAAAAATGTTAGAAATGGGATTCCTGGTTGACTTAGGTTTGCAACCAGGCCAGGCAGGAACCACCACTCTAGTCAGGGTAAGTAAAATACATACTAAAAGTTTACCTGTGGTTACTTTCTGGTGGCTCGGCACAGAGGGTCAGGCTAAACTAAAGAGGCGAAGTGTAAAGTATTTGTGCAACACACACACAGAGTAACCCAATGAATACACCCCAAAAAGACTCCACACAGGCTTATTTACAAAAATACGTTATTGTATTATCAACAAAACAAGACCCAAATGATAAAAATGGAAGTAATAATTTTCAAATTATGACTTTCAGAGATTGCACGTACAAATAATGTTCAACACGCTCTTTGTGCTGCAATGAATATGGACGTCAGACTGGACCACTTGACAGCGACCAAGATCCAAGCTGGGGTCCTCCCAAGAGGTTGCCTCCCAGTGACTTTGCAGGGATATCGATGGGCCTTGGAAGTGGGTCCTGCATCGTCTCATCTTCCCAGATGGGGAATCACCAGCGTAGAACACACAGCATTGGCCATGGGACAGAGACGGGCTGACGAGCCCCGTGTCTCGAGCACGCTCCTGGTTTCCCTGGCAACGCGTTGGCAAAGAGCTGCGATGTGGCTTCGGTGGTGATCGGCACACACAGCTTTGAAGGGCTGCAGTGCGGGTCGAACCGGACACACTGGTCTTTGAACGGAGCATAGCGCTTGCCGATCAACAATACTGCTGGTGATCCAGCACGCTCCGCTCCTGGTCACAGTTTCAAATGTGCAGTGCTGATTCTGAGCAAGCAAAAGCGCTCGATCAGTAGGCAGGCAAGCTGGTGATCAGGCATGCTCTGTTTGATGCTGGACTCACGGAGTGCAGAGTCCCACGGCCAGGGTAGAGTAAAGAAGTCTTTTATGGCCCTGAGACTTCTCAAGCCATTAAGACCTTGGATATCACTTTGCAAGAGGTAGAGTCCAGCTCTCCTTCAACAGAGGCAGGGAGCAGCAGGGCAACAAGCAGTCCTTCCAGAAAAGCAGTACAGATGAGCCCTTTGAGCCACACAGCAGTTTCTATGACAGAGCTTAGTTACAAGTCCAGTAGTGTCCGATTTTAGGGGGTCAGAGACCCAGTACTTATGCCCCAAAAAGCCTTTGAAATGGAGGTGACTTCAAAGCAAAGTCTTTAAAGTCCACAGGTCCCCTTTCAGCCTAGTCCTGTCTGCCAGCCTACTGGTGGGGTGTTGATCAGTGCTTTGTGTGAAGACAGGACACTACCTATTTATGTTTATGTGTAGGACTTATAAAGCTATGGAATCACCCCCGTAGGGGTATCTCCGTGCTATAAGAAAAAGAAGGTACAAGACACGCGTAAATCAGTCCCAGGATAGTTCAGTCTTCAGGAATTTCCTGAAGCGAAGCAGGCTGGGGCATTTGCGCAGGGCCTCCAGCAGGGTGTTCCAATATTTCGGGGCAAGAAAAGCAACAGTTCTGCCACTTGTGCGTAATTTCCTGTAGCGGGGAACCACAAGCAGCCCTTTCCCTTCAGATCTAAGCAGTCTGCTTGGACAATAGAATTTAAACTTGTCTGCCAAATAGAAGGGACTTCTACCATAGAGTGCTTTATGGGCGAGGCAGCAAAGTTTGAATTTGATTCTTTGGCAGGTCGGAAGCCAGTGGAGCTGTTTCAGCAATGGCCTGGAGGCAGTACGGGGCGGCTTTTTGAGAGCCAAGCTTGCGGCAACATTCTGGACTATCTGTAGTCTGCTCAGAAGAAATTCGTTTGCTGATACTAACAGAGCGTTGCAGTAGTCAAGACCGATGCCCAATGACCAGTGCCTGGATCAGATTTTTTGGGACAGATAGAGGCAGCCACTGAAATACTCTGCGCAGAAGCCTCAGGGTGTGGTAGCAGGTCCCTGAGGTTGTCATAACTTGATCCCTCATGGATAACGATACATCCAAGCGGACCCCAAGATTTTTTGCAACAGGAGTCGGAGCGGGCGGGGCCCAAGACAGCCAGCCACCAATTAGGGGACCAGGTTGTTTGAGCCGGGCCAAACAACAGGATTTCGGTCTAGGCCGCATTTAACTGGAGACAGTTCTCAGTCATCCAGGATGATATGGCTAGCATGCCCTTAGCGAAACGATGTTCAAATAGCTCTGTATCCTTATCAAAGGACAAGAGCAGTTGGGTATCATCAGCATAGGAGTAGGGAATAAAACCATACTCCCTAATAATCTTGGCAAGGGGGGCCACATAAACATTAAACAAGGTCGGGCTCAAACAAGAGCCCTGGGGCACCCCCTTAGTAAGCTTCAAGGTTTGGGAGTGAAAGGGGCCAAGATTGATTGTCTGGGTACGTTGATCTGAGAAGCTAGTAAGCCATTTAATTGCCTGTCCCTGCACTCCAGACTCTCTCAATTGATAAACCAATTTCTGATGAGAGACAGTGTCAAAGGCTGCTGGCAGATCCAATAAAATCAGCAGCACAGCCTTGTTGTTGTCCAACTCCATTTTTATATAATCTATAACATCAATAAGGGTAGTCTCTGTAGAGTGATTGGGTCTAAACCCAGACTGGGAAGGGTCGAGGGTACCTTGAGATTTAAGATAACCCATCAACTGAGTGTTAACATACCCTTCTACCATTTTGCTCATGAGTGGCAGAAGTGAGATGGGGCGATAGTTGGCAATCGCTTCAGTGGGTAGATGAGCTTTCTTCTTGATTGGTAGCACTTGAGCGGCCTTCCAATCAAGAGGGAGTACCCCTTCATTCAAAGACGTATTAAGGATGTCACAGATGAGAGGCGCCAGGAAAGGAGCTAATAGGGCAAATACACGAGCTGGCATAATGTCTAGTGGCGATCCAGATTTCGCTGTTCTTAGCATGGCATACCTTCCCCCTTGCCCAGGAAGACCCATCAGTATGCAGAAAAATGCAGATACCCTAATGTATCCTGTGTTTGTGGCTGTCTAGAGTGAATACACAAAGTGTAGCTGCCACCCTTTCCAGATGCATATTGGAGATAGGCTATTAGGCACAAAGAGTAGTAAGTGCAAAGAAATGTCCACTTTTTCAAAGTTGCACTCCTAAACAAGTAATGTCAAATCCAACTTTCCCATTAAAAAGATTTGCCATCACCAATCCAAAGATATAAAGCATAAAGCAGCTACTCCTCTGCAATCAGGAATTCAGGATTAGTCCAATGGCCAGTCATATCTATACTCACATGCAATGATGGATTACTCACAGGTCTCACTAAGACCTGACTTGCTCCAAAAAACAGGTATGTTCTCATCTCCAGCTCTAGGAAATTAGACCACACCACTACAGTTCTTACCTCGTTGAAAGGGCTGCCTCTAAAAATATGAAGGGGCCCCATTCTCAAACTGTATTTTGTATTATGTTTAGTAGTACTACAATAGAACAACTAATGTAATGCAAAATGTTATTCACAGACCTACAAGTGTAAATCTTCACCTCTACCTCCCCTATCTTTTCTATGGGGAGATCCTCAAACATGAAAGTTTACTACTTAGGCCCTTATTATGAGTTCAGGGATATATTCTGATAGCTGTGCAAACATGTATTTATGCAAGGGTCATGATTTTGAGTTGGGTAATAACTATTAAACCTTAGCTGTTTTCCTCTGATAAATTCAGACACATCAGACCTGCGGAAATGTAGAATGGGGAAAGGCCAGAAAAAAGGCAAAACATGCACAATTTGGTGTGTTAAAACCAATTCTGCATTTTATGCAATGTTTTCCAGTTTAAAACTCAAAATTGGAGATACCGCACCCTGGGGTAATGATACCATACACTATACCGACAAATTTGCAAAGAGGGCATTAGTAGTGAATGTGAAAGGGACCAGGTGGAGGGTTTGAAAAACGGGATGCTCCTACCACAAAATAGGTTGCGTATATAGAGGAAGAAGGAGGATCTAATGGAGTTTTAAGGGTTTAGGGAGGGTCAGGCACCCACCCACAAAAGAGAAAGACCTTTGCTGTTTGTGAAGTGCAATTCTATATCTGCTACCGCTAAAAAGGTCTCTCAAAACAGTAGTAAATGTACTCCAGCTCAGAGCTGGTGTAAGTTCAGCATTACACATGGCCAACCAATGTTACTGCAACAGCCTCCCAAAGAAACCAATGGAGGTAGGGACTTAAAATAAAACCTCATAGAAAATATTCTTAAATTAAATTATTTAAACTATTTTTTAAAAAAATACATTTAACTTAATGTTATAAAAAATAAAACATATTTATTATTTAACTTAAACAAATTATAACATTTTTAATTTAACAATTATCATAAAACTCCTTTTTATCAAAATGTAATTAAATTACTTGTAATTAAGTGTATACATCACTTTTTATATTTATGAATGCAGAGTGAAATATAAATATTTTATCTTAAGTGGGATTATTTTCCAAATGTAAACCTCAGAGAAATAATTTCTATTTAATTTAATATATTTAAATTATTCAAATATGTTTTTCAAAACTAAGTTAATAGTGCTGTAGCATTATTTTTATTTGATTCTGCATTTGCAAATAAATATATAAAAATAATTGTAATTAATATTTAACTTAAAATATTTTTTCTATTCTGTTTCAAGCTTACTAACCTTTTTAATTTTCCCTATAGTCTGTCATGGGAACATCTCTGCCACTAGATCTCCCTAGCCACAAGGATAATTTATAATTTTTTAAACTTGAAAACATATGTTTATTTCAAATATTAGTGGTTTTTAAAAGACTAAATAAAGTTATATTTATTTCAAGGTTAAAAAGGGTTATAAAACGATTTTATCATAAAGTATTTTCTTTCAATATATATATTCTATTTTAAATCTGTGCCTCCATCATGTCTTATGGGAGGCTGTTGCAGTATCAGTGCTAGGCCATGTGTGATACAGGATTTCCTACTGCTCCTTTTTTGCTGTAGTGACTTTACACTAGGAAATGTGGCCTCACCCCTATTTCAGGAAAAGGAGACATGTAAGTCTACACTTTTGAGCAATTTTACACTGTAAATGGTGAATAGCTGAATGTAGTAAAGTTACTCCAAACCGTAGAAGTAAACCTATGCATGTAGATTTACGCTCGTGCGAGTTTACCTTTGTGAATAGGCCTAGAAGTGCATAAAAGACCGACTGTATCAACTAAAGGGTACCACATTCATCAACAAACTGACTGTCTCTGGAAGAAGCAAAGACTTAACAGGCGAGACCTCCCTCTGCCTTAGTCTTCCCAAGTACAAAGAAAATCTCGACTGCAAAACGCACATGTTCCAGCATTTCACAAATTTATGGAACTCTATCATTTTAATAATCATGGCACCTTAATATAATTTATTGCAGGCCAGTCTAAACTATTACCTAGAATCTGATAATGATTAACCTCCCCTGGAATCAAGGCCGGTTCAAAGCAGGATTGCAACATCTAAACTTGTTTTTCCACTTGCTTTTTTATCTGTCCTCTGTACTTCTACGTGTGGTGAAAAAAACTGATTTTCTGCAGTACTTTAAACTCTGAAGCGCTTCCTCACTCGCACGTGCATATACATCCTACTGCCAAGTTAGATTACCTCGTAGAGTCTTCCTTACAACTGGTCACTCCAACATGTGCAAGGCTCTGGCACCATTAGTTAAAGGTCACGATGCGCTGTACAAAAATAAAAATAAACAAAAGACTGTTGGGGAGGTTTAAGTGACGTATCATCTTAAGTGCAGTAGTTTCGAGCAGAAGGTAAGCGCCACATCATGGAGAGTTTGCCTGTCTCCCAGGTGTGATATGCGTTGAAAATAGAGCTCCTCTAAGTGAAAAAAAACTAAACAAACACACTCAAATATCTGGAATGAACGAATTATTTTAAATAGATTTGTTATGTGTACTTGCAGTTTAGCATGACGCTCGCAGAACACATAATATGATTCTGGCTATGCAATTTGAAGAGTTAAAAATACATTTGCTGTATTTCCGACTACAGAAGATGTACGTTTTTAAAGCTAGTAATTTATTAGGTGATATTTTTCGTTAAAGTTATCTTCGAGTGATCTTTAATTAAACATCTGCTTCCATAACACGTCTGTTTGCATAATGGAATCGGAGACAGCAGCGCTTACAGATAACGATTTCTTGAAGTAATTGATTCTGCCTGATGTTACGAGATAGCTACAGAATTGGTAAATGTTGTTTTTGAAGATGTCTTAATGGCAAAGTGTTTGCAATTGTTCAATAAATAACAAGGTAACAGAGTACTCGTGTATATATTTCGGAATAAGCATAGTCTGATGCTGCAATTCATATATCTGAACAGCCACATAATTTACAAGTCAGTAATATCCAGGCCTACTTTCTTAATGAAAGGACATTTAATACTGTCCAGTAAAAGGGATGAATTTGACGTATATAAAATATAGTACATGTTCGCGATTGTGTTGCTTACCAAATTGGACATCGAATAAATAGTATTTCCCTAAAAATGATGGGGCATATTCTCAAGGAGCTATCGCCGAGTTATCGGCACGTTATCGCAGCCAAATCCGCGATAAATTTATCTCCCCATTCCCAAGCTGGTGCTAACAGCCCATAACACCAGTTTACCTGCGATAGCAGTCGCAAAAACACATCGCCACAGATGCCCCCAGCAACTAACGCTAATGATATGCAGAGTAGGCGTACCCGTGCAAAAAGCCGCAACAACACCACTCCACAACATTCTCAATGACCAGCCCGATCCGCGATAAGACCACAAAACATGCGATAAGGCGCGTTAGCAGCAGGAAATTAACACCTGCTCTTACCTGGTGCAAAGTCGGACGACAACCTGCAACAGACAATGGAGCACAGCCCATAGCCACACATGAAGAACAACAGATGCCATGGAGCCACTCACCATGCATCCCGGAGCCCCGAGAGGGCAACAACACCCACCGCCACCACACCCAGGACCCCCCCCCGGGGCCCCCCACCCACACCTTGACAAAGATATATCACTTCAACCTCACAAAATCATGAACAAAACAATGTGCCCGATGTCGCACAATAACAACACCTAACCTACATGTGTCGTCAGAAAAATAAGAATCATACATTCATCTTAGACTCAGCAAATAATTCGTTTCATACAGAATAAACACAAAATAACTATTTTGAAGAGTCATGGCGGGTCCACCCAGGACAATCTGGAAGTCACAGCCTGCAAAACAAATTTCCAAAAAAGAAGGTGTGTCATGCGCTTATCAAAGGACAGAGAGAGCGAGCGAAAGTGAGAGAGAGAGAGAAAGAGAGAGTGAGAGAAAGAAAGGGAGAGGGAGTGAGAGAGAGAGAGAGAAATAGAGATATTGTACAAGGAGCGCAAGGCCAATCGGGCTCCTGGCTCATACATGCCAACTGTTGTGTGTGTATCGCTTTTGGTGCACACTAAGTCAAAGGCTTGGCATCAATAGCAACGCGAAGGCCACATCACATTTCAAAAATGCAAGCAGTAGTCAGACCAACATCAGGAATGAAAGCTCCATTGTCTCAATACACAAGGCTGAAGGACACCTGAACCCCTGACCTTGGTCCTGAATGCGGCTGGCACTCCCTGCGAGAGATACCAAACCAGATCATGACGACTCCCACACCACGAACTGCGTGAATGAAAGACCAACGTGTCCACACCCCACACACACTTGTCCCTGCCTGAGGCACACCTGCTTGGGATGCCCCTGACACATAAGTAAGAAACAACCCATACGCCCAAACGTTGCACACAAACACGACTCATTGCTCCGAGCAGTGGCATCTCATCCACACAACTGCCGCCTGTCAGAAGTGTGCCGGTGCTACGAGACCAACAAGAGCAATGGCTGGCAATCCCAGGCACATGCACAACCCCTGTCACATGGAACTGTACCGTGCACGAATGCTGCATCTGTTGGGATCAATGCCACTGGCAGTGTTGCGCATCAGTTACCGTCTGAGTTTCCGTCTTGCGTACGTCACCTGCTTCCAGCCCTGGTTCTACTGTCGATCATGCACATTCGAGTGGCCCATGGATGTCTGCCTATCCAACACAACGGTAGCTGAAATGGATTATGACACGTGTGTGCACCCCCTATTGGCCCACGAACAGGAGTGTAACCGTGACACCCGTGCATGAGATGTCTTGATATTTGGCGTATGTGCAGGCAGTTGGGCATGGGAGATTGCACAACTCCTCGTGTGCAGTGATCACATCGAGGCGCTGCCCTATTGGGCTGTATTGCGGATTGGTGAAACGGCGTGGACGGAGCACAGCTGCCCGGACCAGGTAATGGACTGGCTCGCCCTCGCGTACATTGACCTCGACAACGATGTACTCTTGGAACAGATTGCCCATGAAGCAGCGCTCGCATACATGGACGAGTAACTACGTTCCTGCAGCCACAATTGATTGTCAGCCACAGCACAGGTCCCCACACCTTGTAGCATCTCGGAGGAATTTCCACATATCCCACCACAACAGTGGAAATGTCTGCCTTCGCCTGGACTCAGAATGCATGTGCGTGGACCTACGCGTGTGTACACACACCTGTGCAAGGTGATGCAGTCCCGTGGGCGGAGCAGCACAGTGTCGCCTGGCAACGTTCCAAAAGCGGAGAATCTGCTGGGGGGAGAGTACACACATGGCAATGTAGCACGACATGTGACCTTGTAGGATCCCTTCACCTGCTCACTGTAAGCAGAGCACACAGTCAGCGCAGTCCGGTGCTACAGCACCATGCAGATCCCATGGGCTGTGAGTCGTGTCCCCTGACACGGGCCAATGAGCAGACGCTAAACATCACATGACTCGTCCAGCAACGCAAGGTGGGCTGAGGCCATTGACATCTGTAATGAATTGTGTGCACTTTTGCCACCCCATTACTTGCACCTCGACATGTTCCTAAGCTGCCTGTAAGTGTCTTAAACATTGGTCTGCATGTTGTGGCCCTTGCCTTGCCCATACTGACACGCACATGCTAATAAAGTCTACACAACTCCACCTGTGTACACCTGTGATGAGTGTTGATTATAATGACAGATCATGTGCCTACATGTGCATTGTCCGTACACAGGGAGGCATTGACTGACGCTTGTGAATTGGGGGTGAGTCCCTATTGCCAGCTCCACCTCTGTGAGCCAGACATTGTGGCTGGGATAGTTGATAGCAGACCTGTGCTCCTACGTGTCCCCAGCAATGTGCGTATGGTGTCCAACTTCTCGCCATGTAGAACAAGGTCATCCATCAAAACAGACTGTGTCCACACAGATGTGTGTGAGTAGGCATGCGAAGAGACGTTCTGTTGTCACATGGGATGGGGACACCACTTAAGGACTGCTACCGAATGTGACATTTCCACACACAGCCCTATTTGACACATGGACGTGGTGCTACGTTTGGGGGCAACGGTATTGTTGTCACTGTGCAATGTGGCCACAGCTAGTTCACACCTTCACAGTCATCTAAGTGGCCATGTGGGTCAGGGTCAAACATGCGCATTGATGACATCTACCAGGGTGTACCTTTTAGTGCTATCGATGTCCCTACATTCATCCAAACATTTATTTGTGAGTGAACATAGACATGACACATCTGTGTGATTTGGAATGTTTTATTCACATTCTGGGGGGTGTCGGACCTGGAGCAGTACATGGCCACTTCAAGCCCACATAACATGGTTGCCCAGTGGTGGGCCAACCAGAGTTCTTGTGGCAAGGCAAAGTTGATCTGAAGAGGGCGGGTGCAGTCCACCGCCGGGTTGCTGTGTCATTGGTACCAGAGCAGATATGGCAGTCCATGTCAGGGTCCATGTGCAGGTCGCAGAGTGTTTCGGGGGACAGTGGGAGGTGTTGGTCCAGGGCATGATGCAGAGAGCACAACCAGGCAGGGACAGGCCATAGGGCAGGGACGGATGCTACCACGTCCTTCCTCACACAGTCATTACCCTCCACATCTTACTCCTCTGAGACGTCTTCTGTGTCCGGTGTGTCAGGTGTGTGTGGTGGGGTTATGGCTGCAACACTGTGTGCCACTGACACATCAGGGTGCGAAGGTGATAGGGATGCATCACTGTGTGCCACTGACACATCAGGGTGCGAAGGTGATTGGGCTGCATCACTGTGTGCCACTGACACATCAGGGTGCGAAGGTGATTGGGCTGCATCACTGTGTGCCACTGACACATCAGGGTGCGAAGGTGATTGGGCTGCATCACTGGGGAGGATATGTGTGTGTCGAGGTTCCTGCAGCAGTGACCTGGAACAGGCTCAGTGGCAGCAATGGCAAGATGAGGATCTGCAAGGCATGGAAGATTGCAGCTACATCTCGCTGGTGTTCAGCAGTGGCAGCCATACTTCCAGCCTGCATCGGCTCCATGGTCTCCATTGACCTCCGCATCTGTGCCAACTCTGTGCTGTCATCGCTTGGGCCTGTCTGCCTAGACAGTTCTTGTAACCGAGTAATGGACCCAGCGATGTCAGCCAAGGATTGTTGGTGAGCATGGTGCGGACAGTGGGTATCCGTTAGGGACTGTAGGTGCTCCCTGATGGGACTCAGGCACCCACGTATGGCATCGAGTTTGTCTGCCATGAGCTCAAAACCCAGCCGTAGCTGATCTGCCATCTTCTCCTGGCACCCTAACACACGGAGTTTGAAATCTGTGTGTTGGTCGTGGGGGTCCTGGAAGGCAGCCGTGGTGGTGTGTGCTTCCTACAGTGTGGTCTGTGCAGGGTGTGGGCTCACCGCGATGCAGCTGGGCTGCGCTGCTCCTGGAGGTGGGGTGCAGAGGCTGTCCACAAGTCGTTGGAGGGTGTCTGTGCAAATGTGCAGGGTGTCCTCTTCATCATCACTGAAGAGATGTGTGGTCTGCTCTGCAGGAGGTGTTGATTGTCCCTCTGCAATGTGAAGGGGAGATGCAGGTTAACAGTGTGTTCCATGTATGTTGACGCATTGTAGATGTTTACATTCAGACTGCATGACGATGTACATTGTGACTGTTTTGGTGCAGCTGGCTATTTGATGGGAGTCAGTGGACATTTCGACTACATGACGGATGTGTGGTTGTACTCGTATGTTATCAGCTCACATTGTCATGCATTGCCAGTTGTGATTGGCCAGTTTCTACGCACGAGCGGCACCAGTTGTGTCCTCTGTCCTGTGGTGTAGGGGTTGCACTATGTCCCACATTGTCGTCAATGTTGATGTACTGTGATTGCTATGTGTGTGTGCTGTATTGTTGGCGATTCGCCCCTGCAGCTCTGCATTGGCAGACCCTTATCCCTTTGAGTCGGTGTGCATTTGACTTGTGTGCTTTTCGGGTGCTGGGATGTTTGCGACTTGGGTCATTTGTGCTACTGGAGATATTTGGTACTCTTGTGCATTGTTTGTCTGCAAATGTGTTTTTTACGTCATGGTTCTTAGGTGCACGTGGATGTGTCAGAGTGTGACCTGCTCCTTTACGGATGTGGTCCACACTCAGCCACCTCAGTGTCGTCTCGTGCACCATGTCATGTATTGTGACTTCAGCCATGCTATCTGTCATGCAGTGTCACTTGCATTGTCGGTGTGGCTCACAGAGCCGCTGCTTTTCGGGATTCAGCACATGTGCATGGGTAGGTTGTGGCATTGGTGATATGGAGGGGGTCCCATTTGTGCAGATTGTGGAAGGGGGACTACCTGGTGTTTCTATGTGTGCTGCAGTGTGCCAAGGGTATCAGGGACATGTTCCACAGTCATTGTGGGTGTGCAGTGTGCTGCACATGATTGTGAATGTGTGGCATTGTGCCCATCTGCCCCCGTCCCCCCAGTCCCTGGTCGTTACTCACCCTGTTGCTGTTGGGTCAGGTCATATCGGGCTGTGTCCAGACCCCCGACTCCTTGCACCGTCTCCACGCTAATGACTGTATCCACCATTTCCTCCAGCTCATCCAGCTCCTCCTGTGGCGCAGGACTCCCACCTCCAGTCGCCTTTGCTGCCTTCATGTTGGCAGCGAGTTTCTGTTTGGTTTGGCTGTGCACTTCATGCCAGCGCCTCTTGACCTCCTCCATTGACCTCCTCGACACTCCGACTGCATTCACGTTGGTGACGATGGACTGCCATATTTCCGTTTGTGTTGCCAATGACGCAGTGGAGGTGACAAACAGTTGTTGGTAGTGTTCTATCACCTCCGTGACGATGATACGGTCTTCCTGCGGACTGAACCCCGTCTTCCTCTTCCTCTTCTCCTTGCCCTTCCCCGAACACAGGGTTCCTGGCTGGTCCTCCGTGGGGCTTGTGGGGTTCGGGTTGTCCTCTGCACTCGGTCCGGGTGCATCCATGGTGCTACGCAGTTTCTTTTGTTTTTGGTGTTTATTGTATAGTTGCTCTTATAGTGCATTTTCACGCATGACGCATGGGATTTGCGGGCCTGTGGCTGGTTGTCGCTGATTTTTGTATCGCGGTTTGGGACATCACAGGTTTTTTCGCGTTCGTGTTTCGCATTGTTTCTGCGTTGCGTTGGTTTTTGGGCGGTCATTTGGCGCGTTATCCTGCTACTACCGCATGGTGCCCCAGGGTTGGGAATACCACGTTGACACTGTGTTATTTTCCCGCGATGGACTGCGATGTGAAGGGTTGCGTTAAGCAACTTTTGCGGTAGTTATCACACGTTCTTGAGAATATGCCTCGATGTGTTTTACATAGATTAGAAGTGTAATTGTGGGTTTGCTGTATTGTTCCTGTACTATATTTGATCTAATGTATAGTTGGTGAAGTGGAAAATTGATCAAGACAGGTATTAATTGCAAACTACCACAGACAGTCACAAGTCAAATCAGATTGATGACAGTATACTCAGAAAACAAAAATAAATCTCATAAACATTATTTTCCTATCTTTTAACCTGTAAAATCCCGCTGTGATGAAGTTACTGTCACTTGGAGCCAGGTAATGGTGGTTTTGGCAGCACAAAAGAGCCACATAGAAACAACCATTAATATCAGGAGCAATATTATACATTGTGGCCCGGGGGAACAACTGGCACAATGGTATTTACAGGGGGCCTCAGACGCTTGTGCGTCCCCATACTAATAGCGCTGGTGCACATGTTGCGCCAGTTCTATCACATGAGGGCATTCCTTCATTTGCATGGTGGTGTGGCCCCTTGCAATGGAGGTGATAGTTTTGCCTCCACGCCTGCATCATATTATTGACACGTGCGCAGAGGCAAACATGCCTTCAGGAGACGCAATGACAGTGCATCACAAATAGGTGGCACAATGGTATTTAGAGGGGGATGCAGATGCTTATGTGTCCTCTTCTGTAATACTGGTAGCACTAGGGGACATGTTGTGCCAGTGCAATCATAAGAGGGCATTGCCTCATTTGCATGGGGGTTTGGCCTCTTGCAAATAAGGGGATCGCTTTGCCTCTGCACCTGCACCGTATTATTTATGCAGGCGCAGAAGTAAAAATGCATTCGAGAGGTGCCCTGACAGTATTCCACAAAAAGGTGGTGCATTGTCAGTGTGCTCCTGGAGGGCATCCCTCTCAAGTGATAAAAGGGGGTCCCATGGACCCCCCAGATATCCCCTTGCAGGCTGGCACAGTCACTCACTGTACCCGTCTGCAGGGGAATCTCTAATCCCTATTGAAAGTGCAGGCCTGTCACCACCTGCATCGTAACATGGAGCGGATTTGAAGCAGCCGCTCCGTATTTCACTTAAATGCGATGCCCTCAGGACGGCACAAGTTTACGACAGCCCTAAGGGCAGTGCATTCCCCATAATAGAGTTCACTGTCCCTGGTTGCACCCGGTGCACGTGTTTGAAGGTGTGCCTTGGTGCAAACAGGGAAAGTGTGCCTTCATTGTAATACGGACCCTGGTGGATGGTCAATCATTAATTTCAAATATCAGCAAACATTGCACTTGCTTGTTGTGCTGAAATCATATTGAACTCATGCCCAGGTACCACCCACCTTAAACTCAGCTGACCCATACATCCCAGGTTGTGACCTGTGCTCCAATTGAAATTTTCTAACAAGTAAAAGCCACAGAACTCTAAATATGTGAGACTGGAAGTGCAGGATTTCCATGTACTGCTCTGTAAAATTATGACCTCTAGATTCGAAACCTCAACAATAATTGAAATCTGACTAACACCTAGCATTTTTATTTCTTCTTCCTGACCTTCAATTGGTAGCTCCATTCCCTGTGTTCAAATGGGAACGTTAAAAATCCAATTGGAACCTCTGCATTCCATTTTTTCACAAAATGCAAAATCGTAGATTTGGAGGATTCTTCCTCTTGTTTCACCCAACTAGTGACTTCCAGTTTATTCATGAATGACAATAAACCCCCTGATTTGCAAGCATGATAGCATTTGCACACTTTTTAAAAATGTCCTCCAGAATCCGGATTACAAACTTTGCAGGAAAACATGCACCTTGAGGTTTTATCCAGGGCACATTTCACATGTGAAAAGCAGGCAGATTTTATCGGATATACAACATTACAAGACATGCAATAACCATGCATGCCTTTACCACCCATGTTTTACAATGCATGCCTTTACCACTCATCTGCCTTTACCACACAGGTAAGTATAAATATGGTAAGTAAAAAAAATATCTATATCTATATCTACATCTATATCTATGTCTATATCTATATCTATATGTATTATTAACTACTGGTGGTCGTCAGTAGGTAGTTATAGTTAGGACCTAGTTTCCATAGAAAAATCATTTTTTGATTTGCCAATAACGTTGATGCTGTTTGTCAAATCTTTGCGAAATTTTCAAAACGAATGGGCCACTCACTTTAGCTGCTGTGTTGGAGGTTTCAGGATGATCCGTCAAGTGGGGGCCGAGAAAAAGGGGTGGTTCCAAAACGTTTTTTCTCCATGTTAATTTCCATAGGACACTTTAGACACGGCTACAGGCCGAACTGATAAACGGAATTACACCAAATTTGGCAGAAAGGTAGCTCTTAGTCCAGAAAGCACTATTTTTGTTAAATGGTGTAAATCCTTTCAGTAGTTTCTGAGAAATGTAAAGATTTTTCAGATATTCAACTGTGGCCGCGGTGGATCCGCGACCCCTCCTGATCTCGTGCCTGAGCTCTGATTGGCTGCCAACACTTCAAATCAGGAAGTGTTGGCAGCCATCTTGTGACTCAGTTGAACCGAGAAAAAAGAGAAGGGGGCAGAGTAGAAACACCCTGACCCCCTAGGCCTCTTGGGGCGGGTCACACAGGGACCCCCCAGGGCTAAAAAAGCATTTTTTTAAAATGTTTGGTGGAATTTGCAGTGGATCCGCGAATCGGTATGAATTTTTTTTTAAAACGAAGTGCAGGCTTCGTTTACTCTAGGCCCCTGGGTGGGCCAGGTCCTGTGGGCAATTAAAAATAAAGATGCAGGGGCCCGCATGGCCCCAGCAGCCCCGGTGACTGCCACCTCCCTGAGCTAATTGATGGAAGTGTGGGGGGGACACGCACCTTCCCCACAGCCCCGGGGACCACCACCTCCCCAGGGCTATATTTTAGCACAATGTGTGGGGGCCTCTAGCCCTCCCATGCAGTCCCAGGGTCCTCCACCTGCCCGGGGCTAATTTTATGAGATGCTTGGGGCCACACGGCTCCCGCAGACCAAGGGACCTCCACCACCCCATGGCTATATTGAAATAAGATGCATGGGAGGGCTCTGCCCCCCACACGCAGCCCTGGGGATCGCCACCTCCCCGGGGCTTCTATACATAAATGCAAGGGGCATGCGCCGCCCTGCTGCCCCTGGGACCACCACCTCCCCGGGCTATTTTCAAAATGAGAGGGAGGCTGCGTGGCCCCCCTACTGGGAGCCGTAAATGGCCCTTGGTCCGCCACCCCCAGAGCCAGCTCCAGCAATGTCTCGGGGTGCCTACCCCCGGGACATTACAGTTTGATATGGGATGGCGGGAGCAGTCCCATAGCAAACAGTGTGCTCCGCTTTGAACAAGCGAGAGCATTTTGCTCTTGCTTGTTCAAAGGGGAGCACACTTTGCTTTTTACACCCAGAAAGCTGCTTGTTTGCAGCTCCCTGGGTGTAAAAAGCAATGCTGTCTCTGACAGGAGGTGGGAGCCGGCAGGGACCGCGGGGGGAGCCTCCCCCCGCGGTCTCCAACCTGCTGGCCATGCCCCAGGAAATGGGATCCCCAGGGCAAAAAATGGACTGGGGAGGGGGGCCCCCTTCCTTTAAAAAAAAAAAATGGCTGTGCCCCAGGTGATGGGGTCTTTGATGCCGAAATCGGCCTGGGGATGGGGGGCACTCGGCCCCCTCCCTTTTAAAAAATAAAATAAATAAATGGCCAGGCCCCAGGGGATGGGGTCCCCGGGGCCAAAATGGGCCTACCAAAAGAGTCAAAAGAAGGGGGTCACACAGCCCCCCTTCCATACAAGAGAAAAAATCAAAAGCCGGCAACTTGCCGGAGGCCCTGTCCCCTTTCTCTAGTACTCTGCAAACGCACCTCATGGTGCGCTCTTGGTTGGGGGATGATGTCCCCTTCGCTGCTGAGGGTCCTTAGGGACCAGCAAGCCTACCTGTTACCTCCAGTAAGCCCCACACAGTGGGATGGCTGAAAGGTGGTTGCAGGCCACACCCCTTTCTCCACCATTCTGCAAACGAGCCTCTTGGTGCACTACTGGTGGGGATGAGGTCCCCTTGCCTCCTGAGGGCCTCAGGACTAAAATGGACTTCATCCCCCAAGCAGCAGTGTGCCAGTAGGCGTGTTTGCAGTGTGGTTTAGAAAGGGGGCATGGCCACTGACCACCTCTCAGCAATCCAGCTGTGTGGGACTTACTTGAGGTAAAAGGAGGACTAGTTGGCCCCCAAGGACCCTCAAGAGCCAAGTGGACTTCATCCCCTAAATAGTAGTGCGTCAGGAGGTACTTTTGCAGAGTGGAGGAGAAAGTGGGCATGGCCACCGAAAACCTCTCGGCAAACACACTGTGTGGGACTTGATGAAGGTAACAGGAGGGGTAGTTGGTCCCCAAGGACACTCAATAGCCAAGGGGACTTGCAGGCTTCGTTTTGTTTTAATTTAGGAAAAGGGGCTGTGTGGCTCCCCTTCCCTTGGCGCTTTTGGGACACAGGGACCCCATCCCCGGGGCCTGACCCATTTTTTTCATTTATATTTAAATAAAACGGGAGGGGGGCCACTCGCCAGTAGGTAGTTATAGTTAGGACCCTGTTTCTATAAGGTTTTTTGTGATTGGCCTATATCTTTGGCACCATTTGATGAATCGTCACAGATTTTTCCCAAAACAGTGCACCAGTGAATCTTGTTGTGCATGGAAAGTTTAGGGGCAATCTTTGAGGTTGGGGAGGCTTGAAAAAGTGGGAGTCAAAATAAGTGAGTTTCCCATGGTAATTTCCTCAGGGCCTTTAGTCATACCTGCAGCCTGAAGCACTGGAATGAATTATACTATATTTAGAAGAAAGGAAGATTTGATTACACAGATCATGCCTTCAGTTATTTGGTGTAAATCCATTCAGTATTTGTTGAGAAATTTAAGAAAATAAAGATAGTGATATCTGTGGCCGCGCATCCTTCGCGACTAATCGTGAAAAAAGGTGAGCTCGTGCAGGGACATGCAGAGCTCTGATTGGCTACCAACACTTCAACCAGGAAGTGTTGGCAGCCATCTTGGGACTAGACTTCAGCCAAGCACTAAAAATAACCCTAAAAATAAGGAAAAAGAGGCAGGGTAGGAATGCTCTAACCCTCAAAATATGGTCTTGGGGTTCTCCTGGTACCCCGTCACTGCATAAAGGCATTTAAAAAAGAAATTGCAGAAAATTCACAAAATTCACAAATGTGTGGCAATTTTTCCTTTTAAAAAAGCAAGCGAGGGCTCCTGCAATTGTTTTCAAAAGGGGCCCCCTTGGTTGGCCACGTCTCAGGGGCATTAAAAAAAAAAAGTAGGGTGGCACACGGGGCCCCGCTCCTAAGGCTTGTTGAGCCCCGGGGACCACCACCTACTTGAGGTTTTATTAATAAACAAGGATTGGGGCGCACAGGGCCCCCCTCAATGGGTTTTAAAAGGCTCGGTGACCACCACCTTCCTTGGGCAATCACACATTGTTTAGGGGCCACACAAACCCCTGAGCCCTTTGGCCAAATACATTTTGCCAAGAATGGGAGACGGGCTGAGTGGCCCCCCTCCCGGGCTGTTTTCGGCCCTGGGGGCACCACTTCCCCAGGGCAGCCAATGCACAAGAAAGGAGGGGGGTCATGCGGCCCCCCTACCTGGAGCCATACATGGCCCTGGGAACCACCAAGCATAAGCAAACACTCTGGCTGCAGTGGGCGGGAGATGTTAAAGTGCTCCTGCCCGCTATAATTGGAGGTTCATCTCTTTTTCTGCCCACAGACATGCAGGCAGCGAATGAGATGTAACTGATTGCTCCTGCTTAAAGGGAGCTAGCTGCCTTTCCAGCAGATCCCTCGGTACAGCATCAAGGCTGGCTCCCACAGGAGATGGGGAGCTGGCTGGGGTGGCTGAATCCTTTAGGTTCCCCCCATGGTCCTGGGGAGAGCAGAAAGAGGCAGAATAAAGGTGAGAAATGAACAGAAAGAGGCAGAATAAAGGTCAGCAGCGAGCAGAAAGAGGCAATATAAAGGTGGGAAACGAGCAGAAACCGGCAGATTTGAGGTCAGTAACGAGCAGAAAGAGGCAGAATAGAGGTGAGCAATGAGCAGCAAGAGAAGTCATCAGTGATGCCACTGACCCTGTCATGAGTTATGTAATATGTGAGGTCATAAGCAGTGCATTGTGTGAACGTGAGTTATAGTTAGCTCAGGTAACTATAACTACTGAATTTCTCTGGTTGTGTAGAAAAGAAATGTGAGCCTAACTGTAACGTCCCTGCAATCTTTGTTTTTTCAGTGAATTTCTAAGGTTTTTTAAATTCTATTTCATAACTATAACTTCCCATTAACCTTTGGTTTTTCATTGAATGTAAATATATATATATACACACACACATATACTTACTGTAACTATATACTTACCACCGTGGTAGAGGCATGCGTGGTAAAGGCATATGCATAGTAAAAATGTGTGTAGTAAATGATGCATGGTAAAAGCATTGTGTGGTAATGCCTGAATTGTAAAAGCTGTTTCCCACTGTTTCCAATGAGGGCAAATGATGCAGAATTTGGTGCAGAAATATGAATTACCTTGGTAATTTCTCATTACAAGGATTAGAATGCTGGAAACTGGTAATGGTGAAGTAATACTACACCTAGTAACTATCACACCCCATGGTTTTGATAATTACAAGTTGAGTTGAAAGTACTCAGAGATGAATTTTCCAGTCCAAATTCCACATGGAATTGTTTATTCAAAGGGGTTTAACAAACACATTTACCACCTGCCCTACGCAAATGGTACATCTGTACGGGGTTCATGTAAGGTGAGGTAAGTAAACAGTGTTGGAGGAAATTGGAGAAAGATGGTTTGTAAGGGGGGACAGTACATGAACCATATGCCTTGACTGAGGGTTGGGGAGGTCTAACCCTTAGGCAAGTCCTTTCCCTTGCAATTTTACTTCCTGGATTTTCCATCTTGTAAAATTGGACCTGGGGCTCCCACACACACAATATCTGGGTGAGGAAAACCAGCCAGCCTATAGTTGAGTAGAGTGGAATTCCACACAGAAATTCTCCTCCACTCAACTTCTATTTAGGGACCAATGGCCAGTTTCACAAAGGTAAACTGACACTTTTGTGTAAGTTTATGGTGTTTTTTGGTCTTCACAAATTACAAGTTAATAGTAAGTTTACGATTGTGGAGACTCCACTGCACTGTGTAACCATCCTGGGGACTTCTGCTTTTCCACACAGTTCAAAGATGTGACTATAAGGATTTTCATTGCTTACATGTGGTTTCATGCATACTGACCTCCTTACAACGAGAAAGATTGAAGTTTTGAATTCTGTACAATCAATTGTGTTGTGTCCTGATGATGGAGGAAGTGGAATCATTGGGTTCCACCTAAACATGCGTCAATGGGGCATATTTACAAGGGTGTTGCACCACAGGAACATCACTTTGACATTCCTGTGGCGCAATGCCCTGCTCCATATTTACAAACCTTTTGTTGCTTAATTCCGCCTGGTACATATAGTACCCTTTCATGCAGGAATCTGTGTGAAAGGAGCGTGCAATGGTTGTTGCTGTAGGCGTTCCGCCACAACACCCATTGCATAGCTGAGGCAGTGCCAAAAACTAACGCCCTGCAAGACCAGTCGTTAGAATGGTAAAATGAGGAGACGCGCGAGCGCGCGATTCAAGATGGCCACCGCGTGAGAGCCTTCGCGCTAATTCAGCCCGTTTTTCGGGTCTAAACGACGAATTTTGGTCAGAAAAGGCATCCTAGTGGAGGTCGCTGCATTCCTAGACAACTTACCTTTGTTGTGGAGCTTTTTTCTACGATTCTGCGCAGCGGAAGTGGGTTTTTTCATCGCCTGGTTCCTGTTCCTTGCACTGCTTTCAGGTACAGCCAGGCTTTCTGTCAAGGGGGCGGAGTGAACTTTTAGGAAAGGGCCTGGCTTGGGCCTAGCCACTCCCCCAACCCATTTTAGCTGCTGCACCAGTCATTTCCTGGTTATTTCCACAGCTTTGGCTTTTCCATACACTATTTTGCTTCTGCAAGTCTAATTTTGTCTCTTTTTACTCAAAATGGAAAATAAAAGTGCTATTAATAATAAAAGGAGGCAGCAAATTTCTCCTCCTCCTGCTAAATCTAAAGTAGTGGAGTCTTCTGAACCCTCACTATCTTTAATATTGGAGGAAATTCAGGCACTTCGTGTCAATACAGACACTATTGCTTCTGAAGTTAAACATGTGCGCAAAGAAATGGCCAGTCTGTCAATGAAAATATCGGATAATTCCATCAAAATACAGGATAATAAGGTCAAAATTGACACATTTACTCCACTTGTGGCAAAAATTTCACCTATGTGCTCAACATTATTGGACATGGAAAACCGTAACAGACAATATAATCTACGCATATTTAATTTGCCTGAAGATGTTGAGGGAAATAACTGTAGAGTATATTTGGAGAATTTATTGCCTGGTCTTTTGCAAATTAAATTCTCAGAAACGTTTGAAATTGATAAGGCTCACAGGATTCCCTCACATAGGAACCCTCTACACACAAAACCGCGACAAATGATTTTTAAAGTTCTTCGACACCACCATTTGGTTTTAATCAGAAAAGCAGCTAGAGAAATACCTTCATTGATGGTAAATGGAAATAAAATATTTATTCATCAGGACTTCGCCAAAGAAACTGTCTCAATTCGCAAAGAATTCACTGCTCTTCGTCCTCAACTACGAAGTCTAGGCTACAAATATGGTCTTTTTGATCCATCGACGATGCGCATTTGGAAGGATAACTTCTCAAAATCTTTTCAGCGCCCAGAAGATTTGAGACATTTTTTGGTTCATCAGTCACAGCTCTCAATGGATACCAATGACTCTGCTACATGATTTTTACCAGTTATGATTTTTACCAGTTATGTCTTTTCTGACACAGTACTGAAATTTCTTTGTAAAGGGCTCCAGCGGTTCCGGTCATGCTTGTAAAGCGTGTGTGCGTTTCACATTTCACATTTATGTCTTCTGTTTGTCGTTTTTTCCATCTTTTTTAATTTTTCCTTTCCTTCTTCCTTATTTGGAGCTACCTTTTTCTCATTCTCTTGATCTTCTTTTATCTTCCTCTTTTTGATCTCTTTTTCTCCTTTCTTCTATTATGGCTAATACACATAATTTTAAAGTAGTTTCATTAAATGTTAAAGGATTGCGCCATCCAGTTAAACGTACAAAAATTCTAGATTATCTAAGTAGTTGCAAAGCGGATGTTTGTTTTATGCAAGAAACTCATATAGATGATAACATTTTAGATTATATGAAGAAGAAATGGGTAGATGTTATTGTTTCTTCCCCTGCTAATGGTTAAAAAAATGTTGTAGCTATTTTGTTTGCAAAAAACTTCACTGTCAAATTTTGAGTAAAATTTCTGATAAGGATGGTAGATTTATACTCGCTAAAATTAAAGTTCATGACTCAGTTCTATTTTTATTAAATGTTTATGGTCCTACTGCATATGACCCAGTTTTTTGGACTAATCTTACAACAGAGGTTCTAAAGGTCGGTAATGCCCCTTTAATTGTTGGAGGTGATTTTAATGTTATCTCTGACCCTTTATTAGATAGATTATCTCTTACTAAGTTTCACCCTTCTAAAGTTTATTTTGCTTTCAAATCATTTATTCAAGCCACTAAGTGATTTGATATTTGGAGATTACATTTTCCTACAGAAAAAAGTTTTACATTCTTCTCAAATCCTCACAATTCCCACTCTAGAATTGATTGTTTATTGGTTTTTAGGCAACTAATTGGTTCAATAACTACTCCTACTATTGGTAACATTGACATCTCAGATCATGCTATGATTTCTTTGGTTTTGAATTTGGAATCAACTTTTACTGAACAATCTAGATGGCGTATGAACACTGGTATAATTTTAAATGAGTATAACAAGCCTAAACTTTTAACCGCCATTCAAGAATATTTTTTACTCAACCCTGAAGGTTCTACTTCTATGATTAATAGATGGGATGCTTTTAAAGCTTATATTAGGGGTGTAACTATATCTATTATGGCCCACGAAAATAAAACCTTTCATGCAAATGCTAAAAATCTTCAAAAACAGATTGCGAAATTTGAACGACTTTTTATTACATCCAACAATGCTCAATATAAATTTAAGCTACAAAAATTGCGTTATGAATTTAATTCAATCCTTAGTAAAAGAGCAGGTATCCAAATCTCTAATGCTAAAGCTAGATTTAGTTTTAATACCAATAGATCTGGAAGGCTACTAGCTAATTATTTACGTATAAAAAAGGATAAAACTCAAATCAATTCAATTCATGGTTCCCATGGTAAAATTGCTCTCTCTCACAATGAAATTGTTAATGAATTTTTGAATTTCTATTCTGCATTATATAATAAACCCGATTTTCAGGATGTTTCTTTAATCGACTCATTTTTAAATTCCTGTGAGTTACCCAAGATTCCACAATCAGATAAAATTGGACTTGATGCACCTATTACCAAAGATGAAATCTTATCAGCTATAGAATCCCTTAAAAAGAACAAATCTCCTGGTCCTGATGGGATTCCAGCGGAATTCTACAAAGAATTTCAGTCATACCTTTTACCTTTTTTACACCAACTATTTACGTTTTCGGATCCACAGGAACCACAAGAACCTCTGGTTCTGGAACCACAGGATCCACAAGAACCTCTGGTTCTTTTACAGAAGCGTTAATTATAGTACTTCCGAAACCAGATAAAGATCCCACTCTTGTGTCTAATTATCGCCCTATATCCTTAATTAATCAAGATTGTAAATTATATGCTAAAATACTTGCTACTAGATTGGGCCCCATATTAGATTCTATTATACACCCGGATCAATCTGGTTTTATGAAGAATAGATATTCTGCTCATAATACAAGAACTTTGCTATATATTATTGAACAAAGTCCTACTTTAACGTTGCCATCTGGAATTTTAGCCTTAGATGCTGAGAAAGCATTTGATAAAATCCATTGGCAATTTTTATTTCATACGTTATCCTCATTTAATTTTGGAGATACTTTTATACGCATGATTTCAGCTCTATATTTTGCTCCTACTGCTCGTTTATTTATTAATGGACAAGTCTCAAATCAATTTTCGCTTTTTAGAGGTACAAGACAAGGATGTCCTCTTTCTCCTCTCTTATTTTTAATTGGCATTGAACCTTTTCTTACCTCTATAAGAAAATGTGACAATATTAAAGGAATCAATATTAAGGATGTTATTGTTAAAACTCCTGCTTATGCGGATGATGTGCTTTTATTTGTTAGTGACCCTATATCTTCGTTCCCCTCATTAATGGATATTATAACAAATTATTCTACAGTTTCGGGTTACACTTTAAATACCAACAAAACTGAATTTTTTCCCTTAAATGTTTATTGCACTCATGATATGCTTCCCATGCGTGAAATTATTTGGCAAAAGAATAAGTTAAAATATCTTGGAATTTTATTTTCCTCATCCATAAAATCAACAATAAATTTAAATTGTGATTTCATCCTAAATTACATTAAAAATAAAACGTCTAAATGGGCGTCATTACATCTTTCATGGTGGGGCAGAATGGACTCTATCAAAATGACTATTGCTCCCAAAATCTTTCAAACCCTTGCCATGATCCCTACTCAATTTCCATTAAAGTTTTATAAAGAGGTTGATAAATGTTTGTCAAAGTTTTTATGGAACAACAAATCTCCTTGTATTAGTTATAAAAAGTTAAAAGTGTCTAAACGTAATGCTGGTTTCGGTATCCCAGACTTCTTTCTTTATCATAAAGCTTTTATTTTAAAACAAAGTTCATTATGGTTTAACCACTCCTTTTTAAATAATCCTCCTGCATGGCTATGTATTGCGAAATCAATAGTAAGTCCATTTCCATTACCTACTTTGGTGTCTATGCATAACAATGCTACATTTTTTCAAAAATCAGTTATTATTAAATCTACTAAAATGTTATTTAATGATCTTGACTTAATTTTTCTCTTTCCCATGAATAATACTGATGAGTTATCACTGTGGTATAATAATGTTATTCAATTAAACAGGAATATTAGTTTTTGGCTTTCATGGATTAAAGCTGGTATTTTTTATCTTAAAGATGTGTATTCCAATAATACCTTTATTTCTTTTGAAACGTTGCAAGCAAGATTTGGTTTACTTAAATCTGACCTTATTAAGTATCAATATTTGTGCAATTCAATCTTAGATTCCTTCCCCAATGCTATTCCTTCTAATGTTACAGCAGATTTATCAATTTACATTCAAACAGTCTCTAGATCATCTCATGGGGTTTCCATTCTATATAAAAAATTATCAGATACTCTAGGTAGCAATTTAGAGATGATTTCAACTTTTTGGAACAATGAACTTTCGCTTTCTTTATCTATTGACACATGGAAGGATATTTGGCTTAGTAGTATATCTGGTTGGCTGCCTGTTTCGATCTACCAAACCAACTCTTATATCCTATACAATTGTTTATGGACTCCATCACGTTTATTTAAGGCTAAACTTCTTCCCTCTGCAGATTGTTGGCATTGTAAATTACATCCAGGTACATTACAACATATGCTTTTTGATTGTCCTATGGTTTTTAAATTTTGGTCTGAAGTTTGGGTTATCATACAAAAGATTTTAAAACTCCATATTGATGTTTCCTATCAATTAATAATATGTAAATCTGCTATTATTTCACAAAACTTACATGATTTAGAAAGCAAACTTTTCAATTTCCTAATCTCAGCAGCTATAAAAGCCATCACTTTTTGTTGGAAAGATGTTTCTATATTATCTGTTAATGCTTGGTGGTCGTGGGTTATCTTTACTAGAAGAGGTGCTCAATTATCCATGAATGGGATTTCACATAATTCCCTCGCTTATCAATCTTTTTGGTTACCTGTTGATGTATATTTATCCTCTTAATGATGTATTTATAACTTTAATTTTGATTTTAACTCAAATAGACTATACGTATTATAAAATATAGTAGCTCTGTGTAAATCTTATGCATTAGTTGTTATATTTGTCCCCTCCCTCCCCTTCCTTCCTTCTCCCCTTTATGTATCTTTTCAATATGTAATATCTCAATACCTATTGTAATTTTAAAAAAACAATTTTGGTCAATTTATGAATTGTTATTTAGGTATTTTTTTGCTAAATAATAATATTTTATGTAATGTCTTTATTAGTTGTCTATAAACAAAATAAAATAAAATATTTTGAACTCAAAAGAATGGTAAAATGAGGAGAAATACTTTTATTTCTCCTTGTTTTTGCTTTTTCTATGTGTGCTGCATTCTGCACACATAGAAAGAGCAAAACATTATGAATGATTGTTTACGTGCAGTAAGGTGTCCTTTCCTGCACATAAACCATCATTAACTAATGACAATTTGCTACTTCTATGTGTTGTTCATTCTGCAGTACACATAGAAGTAACAAATCACCATTATTGATTGTTTATGTGCAGGAAGGGAGACCTTCCTCCACATAAAAAATAATTCCCTGCAATGCAGGCACCCTTGCAGTATGGTGCAAAGGCGCCTGTGTTGGTGCTAGGCAGCTAATTTTAGCACCATAGCTAGGGAAAACAGAAGTGCGCGTATTGTTGTAAATGCGGTTCATCTCTTCGTTTTAGAAATGTCGGAGCGCAGCACTGCCAAATTTGGGGCAGCTCCATGCTCTGACATTTCCTTGTACATATGCCCCAATGTCTTTTAAAACTACTACAGCTATGACCCATACAAGGCTGAAAATATTAAATCTGCTCCATAACGTTTGGACTTTGTGTTTCCAGCTAAGGCCTTGTCTTTAATTTAGGACAATAATTTTTTGTGTTGAATTCAATTAGTGGGTTTGGGGGAAAATTTGATTGTGCTGCATTTAGTGTGTCTTGTGTGATTTTGTTTTATAGGAGATTTTAGATTTATGTACTTATGAAGTAATTTGTAACCAATAAAACGCTGTATTGATGAAGTCAAGATTTTGATGATTAATTTATTGATTGGGCAGGGAAGAGTGTTGTTTTTTGGATTTAATTTTCAGTGGGTACTCTCCTGCCCATCAATTCCCACTACCTACTGTTTTTTCCATAACGGTCTGCAAAGCAAAAGAAAATGTAAATGCATCATGAGGTAAGGACAAAATAGAAGCCTGAATGTTCCTGAAGCATTCTCGCCATGCCCACAAAACCAAAAAGAAGCATCAGCCATAGGACAGATGTGTAAAGGTTGTGGGAAAGAAAACCATTTCATAACGGTCTAAAGAGCAAAAGAAAATTTAAATGCATCACGAGGGAAGGACAAAATGGAAGCCTGAATGTTCCTGAAGCATTCTCGCCATGCCCTCAAAACCCAAAAGGAGCATCAGCTATGAAAAATGGAAACATGACCAGACCAATCGTCATCAAGCTCATCATGCAGAGGCTCTTCTACATCACTATCAAGTGATATTGAAGAAGACGGGTGTGCGTTAATGGTAGCCACCAAGGAACTACGGGGCATATTACCAAGGATTTGCGATAATTATCGCAAAGCGCGCTGTTTTTTTTATCGCCGGCTATCGCTGGATTTCATCGTGGAGATAACGCGTTATTATCAACGCTTATCTCCAAGGCGATAAAAAATCCAGCGATAGCGACGAAGCCCAGCAATAGCGCGAGAAATCCCGCAATAAATTCACTGCGCTAATGAAAAGCTTGCTAATAGGCAGGTGAGGACTTAACCTTACAATCCACCTCCCATTGACAAGATGGTTAAGTCAAGTTTTTATCAGGTGTTAAATTCCAGCGATAATCGCGGTTAGCGCAACTTTTTTATCGCTTCGCGGGCATTGATAATAGGGGAAGTTGTGTTTGCGACTGTTTGCAGTTGCTTTTAGTTGGGAACGCCTACTTTGCATGTCATTAGCGATAATTATCGCTGACATGCAAAGCGACAACAAAACGGCCGCTATCGCCATTAAGCTGTCGCTAACAGCTGTTAGCGACAGCTTGCTAATAGGGCGATAAAAATATCGCCGCTTTATCGGCAAAAAGTGCAGCTAAAGTGGCGATACTGCCCTTGATAATATGCCCCTACGTGCTCATGCTGCTTGCAAAGAAGACCGCAATTCAAAAGAAACTCACCAAACGAAATGACAAACTGCATTTGGACGCTGTCCCATAATCACACTGAAAGTGTATGATCAACCAATAACTTTTATCATTGACAGTGGTGCTTCAATTAACATCATGTCCTTGGAGAAGTGTAACAGCTTGTTCCCTGTGCCTCGCCCAACTCCATCAGGCACAAAGGTGGACACATTGGCTGCCTCTGAACCATTACAAAGCCAAGGATCATTTATAGCAACCATGCAACACAAAACAACGTCAGTTCAAGTGCCAATCCATGTATTCAAGGATCTTCATCCAATGCCTGTCTACTCAGTCTTGCCACAGTTGCTGACATGGGACTAATATCACTCAATTACAACCTTCACACTCAGTCAGAGATTGTGAATAAGTTCCCATTGTTGTTTTACGGTTTAGGAAGACTCAAGGCAATGACAGTGCAACTTTCAATCAATGAGAACATTTGCCCTGTTGTTCAGTGACTTCACAGAAGTGCCTTTCATTTGCAAGAAGCTATTGAAGCCTGTTACACATGCTTACAATTACAGTGATGACATATTGGTGTTTAGGATAACACAAAAAGAACACAACAATGCTCTTAAGTGTGCCAGATACTTGCTGTGCAGGTATCACTCTGAAAGCAGCAAAGTGTGAAAGTCACAAGAACAAATTCAAGTTCTTTGGGCACATATTCTCAGAGGGAGAAATTTCTCCTGACCCGTATAAGGTGCAAGCATTGTCATCTACTTGCCCCCCACAAGATGTAACCATGCTGCGAGCCTTGTTAGACATGGCAAGTTATTGCTTAAGGTATATTTGTGACTTTGATACAGTGAGTGCCCTATTTAGAGATTTGACAACGTGAAATGTCCAATTCCAATGGACCCCTGAATGTGATTAAAATTTCAAAAGAATAAAATTTGCAATTGCAAATGCAACTGAGATGGCCTACTGAGATTACAGTTGATGTGACCCCGGTGTAGGTGGGAGCTATTCTATATACCAGCATTTCTCAAAAGAGACAATGGTCCGCCTTTTAACAGAAAGGAGTTCAAGAAATTTCTGAGTCAACTCAGCATAAAGCATCAAAAGAGCTCACCGCTCTGGCCTCAGGCTGACGGTGTTGTTGAACGATTTATGGACATCCTTAAAAGAATAATTTAGCTAGCGTTGTTGGAGAAAATCGATCTGAAACAAGCCATGTGTCAAGCTCTTCATGCCTGTCGGACAACTGCTCACTCCACCACCTGTGAGAGTCCTGCCACCTTGCTATTTGGGAAAGCCATCGAAACTAAGCTACCAGAGTGGACATCATCAGACCGATCAACAAGTACTGACTAGGTTCCTGTCACAGACACTTCTCATAGTGCAAAATTAAAACTTATGCTGATCGGTGCAGACGCACCCAGGAAAGAGTATTCAACAGAAGGGACTGGGTACTCGTCAATCGGAAACGGATGCGGAAAATTACCACTCTGTTTCCTGTTGACTCACTGAGAGTTGTAAAGACCAACGGACACATGGTGACTGCAAGTCATCCCGGAAAGTCCATCACAAGGGACTCGTTTCACTTTAGACATTTGACTTGGTTATCATCTTCTCCTGAGAGCTTGAGTGAGGTAAATCTGCATGTCCAGATCAAACATCTGAGCCTATGTCATCGGCGAATAGTCCATGTGCCTCTCAACTACCTAAAACTACCCGAACTGGCAGACCAGTGCGAGCACCTTGACGACTCATTTAGGAAATATGATGTTGATTTTGTTTGTACTTTTTAATTTAAGAAAGTGGTAGATGTAGAGTCTTGATGTTATGAGCATTATGACCCTTGCGGTTCTGAAAGGACTTCAAACAGGAATTACGTAAGCTGCTGGGAGTTGTTAAAGGGTGGTTATTAAATCATGACGTAATGCATACTGTTAGGGAGTTTGTGATTATGTGCTGAATAATAAAGATGTCTGTTATGGAGCTCTGTATGTGGAGTGTTTCATTTACATGCTCCCGGGCTGGGGAGGACTAAATAAAAGCCATCTCTTTACTTGGCAAGAATCAATATCATGGAAACCTGAAGCTACAGAAAAAGGTAACTGATGGACAAAACAAAGTGCTTGTGCAATGATTAATACTTTGAACATCCATACCAGGTCCTTTTTCTTCTGAATTCAGTACCACTTATAAGGAAGTATATATCTCTTCAAACAATATTGGAATCAGACATCAGCTATTGTGAAGAATTGATCAGCTACTTATAGTCTGGTAAGTTCCAGTAGGTAACTAAAACAACAGTTAAAGAAGGACAGGCTTAGAAGCTGAATAAATAGATAGCTAAAATCATTATGGCTGGATCAGTGACAAGACTATAACCATGGTGGGGAAGGATCGGTATTCAAATAAACAACTGAGAGCCTCCTTTATCTAGCACAAGCTCTGTCCTAGAAGTATTCTATTCTAGCACAATTCCCCACATTGGATGAGTGCTGTACAGTGCAGCACACATGCAATACATGAACTGTTTGAAAAAAATAAATATGTTTTCTCTTTGTGCCTGGCTGAAGAGGTGTTATAAAACCCTGTCTGCTCATTTTAGCATAGTGGGTTTTACATCAAAAACACATGGGTGCTTGGGCTGAACTGCCTAAGTCACTAACTCTAATATAACGGCTCCCTGACAAAAAGTGGTGCAAAGCAGAACAAAGCATTATTGGCACTAATAAAGACAAATTTCTAACGCAAAAAAAGTTTTGTACTGTAGAGTTGCAAAGTCTTTCAGGATATTGAAACATTTTGGAGGATATTTACAAGAAAACGCCGGAGTGCAGTGTTACGCCAAATTTGGCAAGTTAAAATATCTGTAATAAATTATGTCATTCTCAGTTATCTTGAACATAAGTATTGCAGAACACAAAAGACTACTTACCTCGGGATTGTATATTGACAAAGGACACTTATCTATGATGATGTATGTTAATGATATGAAACATATTATCGTTTTCATATTGATTTTATTATTTTGCTGATTGGTGAGTTGATATTCTCTTCGAATTATGTGAAAGAGTCCCTTTTGCATGCGCAGAATGAGAAAGCAGGCGGAGGAAACAGCATTGATATGTGATTTCATTGTGATCTTGTTGTCAATGATGATTCTGAGGTTACTGACGTTCACGAATGGAGTGGGTGGGTGTCCGAGGTCTGATGGCCACCAGGAGTCATTCCAAGTGTTGCTGCTGTTGCCAAAGATCAGTACTTCTGCTGTGTCTGTGTTCAACTGCTGGCAGTTGTTCTTCATCCAGTCTGCAATGTTTGTCATTTATCTGTGGAAGTTGATTCTGGTGGTTGTAGTGTCTTCGGTGACTGAGAGGATGAGTTGGGTGTCGTCTGCGTAAGAAATTATGTGGAGACCGTGGGATCTGACGATGTTGGCTAGCAGGGTCTTATATGCATTGAAGCGCGTGGGGCTGAGGGATGAGCCCTGGGGGCACCGTAGGTGTTCTCCTTGGGTTCAGAGTTGAAAGGTGGGAGAAGGATCCTCTGGGTTCTTCCAGTGAGGAAGGAGGTGATGCATCTGACACATCCCTTTCGATGCCGAATCATCCTTCTAGGTGGTCCTAAACCTGAGTTAGCAGAGTTAATCATTTAATCTATACTCTAGTTATCTAATGAAACCAGTGGTGCAGCAACACTTGAGATGGACCCCTGCAAAGTACAGGAAGGGCCCAGCAACGCGGGGGCTGCAGGGGCCTATGTTAATGCCACTGCATTACATTTCTACATATCATATTTTCAAAACTCCCCATCCTTCCTTCTGGGATATAAGGCTATATAGGGGTGCCTTACTAATATTAAAAAGGAAGGTTTTTCTTCTGTTAAAAGTGTTATTTTGATGGGACGGAGTGCAGGTTTAAGCTGCAGATGTCAGTCTACACTGGCAGAACTGAAGAAAGGTTTTCCTGTGCCGAACTCGTGGATGGCACAATCAGCTCCTCAGTCCACAAGTGACATTTAACTTTGCATGCCATGGGGGTAGTTTTTACACCATACGCTATATAGGAGAGTTAAACATGGCAATCAGAGATTAGCCAATTTCTACATGTTTTACGGGTCGGAACAAATACACAGTGCCCCAGTCTACAGAGTATAAAAAACAGCAATAAAATTCCGCAAAACATGGGTGTTGTTGAGCTAAAAGGGATATTTTCTCACAATCTCTCTATAATACCCTGAAGTATCATGTTTCTCTCTGTTCTGGATTGCAATTAATTGTGCCTATTTTATTTGTGAGAACTCTTGTCTTATCCAGCTTATTATCCCACCAATATATATACTTTAAGATGCAGAGAATCTCTTGCCACCCATCCTGGCCATTTTAACACGTTATCTTTAATTTATTAACTGTGCTTCCTGTAGGAATGCTGAATACATCTTGTGTGTGTGTATTACTGCTAAAGCCTTTCTGATGTTTTTGATGTAATTCAGTCCTTTTTTTTTTTTTTTGCAATTTACACAGCTCGAACTCGACCGAAAGTATCAGAGCCTTTTACATGAGCACCAGTTGCATTACAGAGGGACACATTTATTTTTTAATATTTTTTTAGGTATAGGGGAGATTAAGTGATTTGCCCAGAATCACAGGATTTTATAGCCTCCCGCCAGACTCGAACCTGGTTCTCCAGCTTCAAGGTGAGCCCCTCTGGCCGTTAAGCCACAACGGAGTGTTAGTCGATTTTGCACATTATTCAAGGTTTCTCTAATTCAGCTCTATTAGTGCCGATGTCTGTGTGCTGCCTGTTGGAGTCTGCGCAAAATAATGGCCCTTTGCTAGATCTGCTTATGCCATTATGTAATCAAACTGAGTACCTTCCCCATCCTCCTACCACACTGAATTACCCATCTGTCAGTCACACCCATATTTAAACTTGTCATAACGTCCAAGTAAGGTGTAGCCCGCAGGGTCCCAGGGGGTGGAGGTAGCGTGCCCTGCTTCCCCACCGCATTCACACACTGATGGCGTCAGGATTATGCTAGTATCCTCCAGGTGCAGACATTCATTTGTCATGATCTAGGTTATAACATGGGTTCTAATCTAATGCAAAATTGGATTCTAGCTCCTTCTCATATCAACCAGTTCTCTTGCATCTTCACAAACATCAAAAAAGACAAAAAAAAACATACCGAATTTTTTTTTCTGATAAATTAGTATTGTGTTGTTTTGCTAGCTTTTTGCTCAGTTCAAGGTTGCATGTAGGAACATATCAGTTACCCTTAAAACGCTAATAAGTAAATCTAGTTTAGACCCAGTAAAATATGCCGCTTGCCAACATTTCATGGAAAAGCTAAGGTCCATATAATGTTAGATTTAAGGCCCAAATACCCAGCAATTTACAAGACAATTGGGGACTGAATACTTAAATAATGATGCATTTAACAATTAGTTCCATTAAGCTAATTAGGCAATGAAATTACATGAATGTTTGACTTCTTGATTTTTTCATTTATTATTTACTTAGAAATGTGTGTGAAACTGATGCTTGATGACACACAATATGGGAATTCAGGTGAGCTGTAGTGGCAAATCACCACGTACAAATCCATCAGGTTGCAATTTCCCAAAATTATGTGCAATTTAACAGAGGACAGTCTCCTGTTTCAACATGGGAACATGTGTTGTGCAATAATGCTTGCTGGTAATTACTTTAATTGATATCATATGCATATCTATAAATGTTCATCAGCTCTACCCACCAATCTTTCCTTTCCATTAGGTGGTTACATTGTAACACAAACAAGGTCATGTTAGACAGTGTACTGATATATGACAGAAATTATTCAGATCTGGGAATTTTGCAATTTCATGGTCTAGTAACTTTCCTCCAAAGTTAATCACTAAATTATTGTTTTTCATGTAATGAATATGAAATTGCCAAACATATCATTATTTTCTAATAGAAACAACAGTGCATATTAATTAACAGAAAAAGCCTAGCTAACAATGTAATTATAAATACGTGGGAATGGAAAATAGATTAACATATTTTTCTAGGTATGCTATAATAAAAGCCTGCTTAAAAAAAGCATAGTTATTCCTCGAAGTAATAATAAAGTGGGGAATGACGCTTCCATTCAAATCACTATGCATAGCACATTTTTTTAATATTCAAATAATGCTGTTTTCACTCCAGTGTCACTATTGTACCCCGGAAAAATTGATAACAACTTCACTGTTGTGGCTGACACCTTCCACTGTGTTGTGTAGGAAAAAAGAAGAATGATATGCCCTCACACCATTGCTTTCCATAAATTGCTAAAAGGAATATTAACCCCTATCACAGCACAGATTCCGGGCTGAGTGGGACAGTAGACCTGCTCACTCAGCCCACACACATGTGTACATGCTTGTGCACCCAGTGCCTCTAACTCTAGCTGTGTAGCACCTGAACTTGTTTGTAAAGGTTGGCCTAGGCAGCTAGCACCCACAATCTATATTAACAGAGCTTGCAGTGCGTGAAACTCAGGCAGACTCTCTCACAACACAGAGTGCCAAAATTAACAAGCATTTGCAATGCAACAGGTCTCGCATTTACGCGAGTTGGAGCTATCGGCATTGTAAATGATAATGCCTTTTATTTATGTTTTGGGTTTTAAAACATAAATAAAACGCATTGTCATTTACAATACTAATAGTTTAAACTCTCACACATGTGGGACCTATTGCATTGCAATAAAGGGTCTTCTCGACCGCATGATAGTTTGTAAATATCAGAGGAAGAGACCGGCCTGCGACGTCTTCAAAGTAGTGATAAATACTGCTGTGAATTAGATGTGTAAGTGTTGCAAATTACACAGACACAAAGTGTGAAGTGAGAGTTACATATGATCAGAGCTATAAACACTAACAAAGCGCTCCAACATTTTCGCTCTGTGATTATACTGTCATGGCTCAGGAGGAAGAGCGGGAGGGTGCTGCCATTTCCTGCCCTCTCTGTGATTTGAGTGTGCAGTGTGGCATTGCGTAATGTCATTGCTATCTTTGGCCTAATAAAAACACTCCAGCTGTAGTAGGGCCCTGGCTTCACCTCCTGGTGAAGGCGGGCTGTGCATTATGGCAGGCATGGAGGGAGAGATGGATGGTCTCGGCTGCAGCTCCGGCCTCGTACTGTGCCCCTGCTATTACTAGTGAGCGAGAGACGCTGAGGTGGTGGTATTGGTATTGGTGGTGGTGGTATTGATATTGGTGTTATTGGTGGTGGTGGTATTGGTGGTATTTGTGGTGGTGGTGGTATTGGTGGTGCTGGTGATGGTGGTATTGGTGGTGGTGGTAATGGTGGTGGTGGTATTGGTGGTGCTAGTATTGGTGGTATTGGTGGTGGTGGTATTGGTAGTATTGGTGGTGGTGGTGGTGTCATTGGTGGTATTGGTGATGGTGGTATTGGTGGTGGTGGTGGTATTGGTGGTGGTATTGGTATTGGTGGTGGTGGTATTGGTATTGGAGGTGGTGGTGGTATTGGTGGTGGTGGTATTGGTATTGGTGGTGGTATTGGTGATGGTGGTACCGGTATTGGTGGTGGTGGTATTGGTATTGGTGGTGGTGGTGGTGGTATTGGTATTAGTGGTATTGGAGGTGGTATTGGTGGTATTGGTATTGTTGGTATTGGTATTGATGGTGGTATCGGTATTGGTGGTGGTGGTATTGGTATTGGTGGTGGTATTGGTGGGATTGGTGGTATTGGTGATGGTGGTGGTGGTATTGGTGATATTGATGGTATTGGTGATGGTGGTATTGGTGGTGGTGGTATTGGTGGTGTTGGTGGCGCTGGTATTGGTGATATTGGTGGTGGTGGTATTGGTAGTATTGGTGGTGGTGGTGGTGGCATTGGTGGTATTGGTGATGGTGGTATTGGTGGTGGTGGTGGTATTGTTGGTGGTATTGGTATTGGTGGTGGTGGTGGTATTGATATTGGAGGTGGTGGTGGTATTGGTGGTGGTGGTATTGGTGGTATTGATGGTGGTGGTATTGGTATTGGTGATGGTGGTACTGGTATTGGTGGTGGTGGTATAGGTGGTGGTGGTATTGGTATTGGTGGTGGTGGTATTGGTATTGGTGGTGGTATTGGTGCTGGTGGTACTGGTATTGGTGGTGGTGGTATTGGTATTGGTGGTGGTGGTGGTGATATAGGTATTAGTGGTATTGGAGGTGGTATTGGTGGTGGTGGTATTGGTATTGTTGTTATTGGTATTGATGGTGGTATTGGTATTGGTGGTGGTGGTATTGGTATTGGTGGTGGTATTTGTATTGGTGGTATTGGTGGTATTGGTGATGGGATGGTGGTGGTGGTATTGGTGATATTGATGGTATTGGTGATGGTGGTATTGGTGGTGGTGGTATTGGTGGTGGTGGTGGTATTGGTAGTATTGGTGGTGGTGGTGGTGGCATTGGTGGTATTGGTGATGGTGGTAATGGTGGTGGTGGTGGTATTGGTGGTGGTATTGGTATTGGTGGTGGTGGTATTGGTATTAGAGGTGGTGGTGGTATTGGTATTAGAGGTGGTGGTGGTATTGGTGGTAGTGGTATTGGTGATGGTAGTGGCATTGGTAATGGTGATGGTGGTACTGGTATTGGTGGTGGTGGTATAGATGGTGGTGGTATTGGTTTTGGTGGTGGTGGTATTGGTATTGGTGGTGGTATTGGTGATGGTGGTACTGGTATTGGTGGTGGTGGTATAAGGGGTGGTGGTATTGGTATTGGTGGTGGTGGTATTGGTATTAGTGGTATTGGAGGTAGCATTGGTGGTGGTATTGATGGTGGTGGTATTGGTGGTGATATTGGTATTGGTGGTGGTATAGTGGTGGTGGTATTGGTGATATTGATGGTATTGGTGGTGGTACTGGTGGTGGTATTGGTGGTGGTGGTATTGGTGGTGGTATTGTTGGTGGTGGTGGTATTGGTTGTGGTATTGGTGGTGATGGTGGTTTTGGTGGTGGTGGTACTGGTGTTGGTAGTGGTATTGGTGGTGGTATTGGTGGTGGTATTCGTGGTCATGGTGGTGGTATTTGTGGTGGTGGTGGTATTGGTGGTGTGGTATTGGTTTTGGTGGTGGTGGTGGTATTGGTGGTGGTATTGGTATAAGTGGTATTGGTGGTGGTGGTATTGGTAGTGGTGGTATTGGTGGTGGTATTGGTATTGGTGGTGGTGTTATTGGTGGTGGTGGTATTGGTGGTGATGGTAATGGTATTGGTGGTGGTATTGGTGGTGGCATTTATGGTGGTGGTGGTATTGGTGGTGGTGGTATTGGTGGTGATGGTGGTGGTATTGGCTGTGGTATTGGTGGTGGTATTGGTGGTGGTGGTATTGGTGGTGTATTGGTGGTGGTGGTATTGGTGGTGGTATTGGTGGTATTGGTGGTGGTTGCATTGGTGGTATTGTTGGTGGTATTGGTGGTGTTGGTGGTGGTATTGGTGGTGGTGGTATTGGTGGTATTGGTTGTGGTGGTAATGGTGGTGGTGGTGGTATTGGTATTGGTGGTGGTGTTGGTGGTTGTGGTATTTGTGGTGGTGAAGGTGGTCGAATTGGTGGTGGGATTGGAGGTGGGATTGGTGGTGGTGATATTGGTGGTGGTGGTGGTGGTATTGGTCGTATTAGTGCTGGTATTGGTGGTATTTGTGATGGTATTGGTGGTGGTGGTATTGGTGTTGATCAGTAGCGGTCGGTGGTGGGAGTGCTGCTGGGCGCTGATGTGGGGTGGGGAGGGCAGGGTGGGGGGTAGTAAACTACGGATTACGGCCGATTACAGGTAAGTACACATATAAATAAATAAAACAAAATTCGTTTCTCACGCTTCATCACCAAATGCAATGCAGCGCGAGAAACAACATTTGTTTTATTTATTTATATGTGTACTTACCTGTAATCGGCCGTAATCCGTAGTTTATTACCCCCCACCCTTCCCCTCCCCTGCCCCACATCAGCGCCCGGCAGCACTCCCACCACCGACCGCTACTGGTGTTGATATTGGTGGCGTTGGTGGTGGTATTAGTGGTGGTATTGATGCTGGTGGTGGTGGTGGTGGTAATGTTATTGGTGGTGGTGTTGGTGGTGGTAGTGTTGGTGGTGGTGATGGTATTGGTGGTGGTATTGGTGGTGGTACTGGTGGTGGTGGTGGTATTGGTGGTATTGATGGTAGTGGTGGTATTGGTGGTAGTGGTATTGGTGGTGGTGGTATTGGTGGTGGTGGTGGTATTAGTGGGTGTATTGGTGGTGGTATTGGTTTTGGTGGTATTGTTGGTGGTGATGGTATTGGTGGTATTGGTATTGGTGGTATTGGTGGCAGTGGTGGTATTAGTGTTGGTGGTATTGGTGGTGGTGGTATTGGTATTGGTGGTGGTGGTATGGGAGGTAGTATTATTGGTGGAATTAGTGGTGGTGGTGGTATTGGTGGTGGTGGTAGTATTGGTGGTGGTGGTGATATTGGTAGTATTGGTGGTGGCGGTGGTGGCATTGTTGGTATTGGTGATGGTGGTATTGGTGGTTGTCATGGTGGTGGTATTTGTATTGGTGGTGGTGGTATTGGTGATGGTGGTGGTGGTGGTATTGGTGGTGATGGTATTGGTATTGGTGGTGGTATTGGTATTAGTGATGGTGGTGGTGGTATTGGTGGTGGTGGTATAAGCAACGGTTGTATTGGTATTGGTGGTGGTGGTGGTATGGGTATTAGTGTATTTGGTGGTGGTGGTATTGGTGGTGGTGGTACTGGTATTGATGGTATTGGTATTGGTGGTGGTTTTGGTGGTATTGGTGGTGGTGGTATGGTGGTGGTGGTATTGGTGGTGGTGGTATTGGTGGTGGTATTGGTGGTGGTGGTATCAGTGGTGGTGGTGGTATTGGTGATATTGGTGGTATTGGTGGTATTGGTGGTGGTAGTATTGGTGGTAATGGTGGTGGTATTGGTGGTAGTGGTATTGGTTTTGGTGGTATTGGTGGTGGTGGTATTGGTATTGGTGATATTGGTAGTGGTGGTATTGGTGGTGGTGGTATTGGTATTGGTGGTGGTGGTATTGTTGGTGGTAGTATTGTTGGTGGTATTGATGGTGGTGGTGGTATTGGTGGCAGTGGTATTGGTGGTTGCATTGGTGATATTGGTGGCAGTGGTATTGGTGGTTGCATTGGTGATATTGGTGGTATTGGTGGTGGTATTAGTGGTGGTGGTGGTATTGGTGGTGGTGATATTGGTGGTGGTATTGGTGGTGGGGGTATTGGTGGTGTTGGTATTGGTGGTGGTGGTATTGGTGGAATTGGTGGTGGTGGTATTGGTGGTGGCGGTGGTATTGATGATGGTGGTGGTGGTATTGGTATTGGTGGTGGAGGTATTGGTGGTGGTGGTGGTGGTGGTATTAGTATTGGTGGTGGTGGTATTGGAGGTAGTATTATTGGTGGAATTAGTGGTGGTGGTGGTATTGGTGGTGGTGGTGGTATTGGTGGTGGTGGTGATATTGGTAGTATTGGTGGTGGCGGTGGTGGCATTGTTGGTATTGGTGATGGTGGTATTGGTGGTTGTCATGGTGGTGGTATTGGTGGTTGCGGTATTGGTATTGGTGATGGTGGTGGTATTGGTGGTGATGGTATTGGTATTGGTGGTGGTATTGGTATTAGTGATGGTGGTGGTGGTATTGGTGGTGGTGGTATAAGCAATGGCTGTATTGGTATTGGTGGTGGTGGTGGTGGTATGGGTATTAGTGTATTTGGTGGTGAGGGTATTGGTGGTGGTGGTACTGGTATTGATGGTATTGGTATTGGTGGTGGTTTTGGTGGTATTGGTGGTGGTGGTATGGTGGTGGTGGTATTGGTGGTGGTGGTATTGGTGGTGGTATTGGTGGTGGTGGTATCAGTGGTGGTGGTGGTATTGGTGATATTGGTGGTATTGGTGGTATTGGTGGTGGTAGTATTGGTGGTAATGGTGGTGGTATTGGTGGTAGTGGTATTGGTTTTGGTGGTATTGGTGGTGGTGGTATTGGTATTGGTGATATTGGTAGTGGTGGTATTGGTGGTGGTGGTATTGGTATTGGTGGTGGTGGTATTGTTGGTGGTAGTATTGTTGGTGGTATTGATGGTGGTGGTGGTGGTATTGGTGGCAGTGGTATTGGTGGTTGCATTTGTGATATTGGTGTTATTGGTGGTGGTATTAGTGGTGGTGGTGGTATTGGTGGTGGTGATATTGGTGGTGGTATTGGTGGTGGGGGTATTGGTGGTGGTGGTATTGGTGGTGGTGGTATTGGTGGTATTGGTGGTGGTGGTATTGGTGGTGGCGGTGGTATTGATGGTGGTGGTGGTGGTATTGGTATTGGTGGTGGAGGTATTGGTGGTGGTGGTGGTGGTATTGGTGGTATTGGTGATGGTATTGGTGGTGGTGGTGGTATCGGTGGTGGTGGTGGTGGGATTGGTGGTGGTGATAATGGTGGTGGTAGTACTGGTGATATTAGTGATGGTATTGTTGGTATTTGTGATGGTATTGGTGGTATTGGTGGAGGTGGTATTGGTGTTGATATTGGTGGTGTTGGTGGTGGTGGTATTGGTATTGGTGGTGGTGATATTGGTGGTGGTGGTGTTGGTGGTGGTATTGGTGGTGATGGTATTGGTGGTGGTGTTGGTGGTGGTGGTATTGGTGGTGGTATTGGTGGTGGTATTGGTGGTATTGATGCTGGTGGTGGTATTGGTGGTGGTGGTATTGGTGGTGGTGGTGGTATTGGTGGTGGTATTGGTGGTGGTGGTATTGGTTTTGGTTTTGGTGGTATTGGTGGTGGTGGTGGTATTGGTGGTGGTGGTATTGGTGGTGGAGGTATTGGTGGTGGTGGTGGTGGTATTGGTGGTATTGGTGATGGTATTGGTGGTGGTGGTGGTATCGGTGGTTGTGGTGGTGGTATTGGTGGTGGTGATGATGGTGGTGGTGGTGGTAGTACCAGTGATATTAGTGATGGTATTGTTGGTATTTGTGATGGTATTGGTGGTGGTGGTATTGGTGTTGATATTGGTGGTGTTGGTGGTGGTGGTATTGGTATTGGTGGTGGTGATATTGGTGGTGGTGGTGTTGGTGGCGGTATTGGTGCTGATGGTATTGGTGGTGGTATTGGTGGTGGTGGTATTGGTGGTGGTATTGGTGGTATTGATGCTGGTGGTGGTATTGGTGGTGGTGGTGGTATTGGTGGTGGTGGTATTGGTTTTGGTGGTATTGGTGGTGGTGGTGGTATTGGTGGTGGTGGTATTGGTGGTGGTGGTGATATTGGTGTTGGTGGTATTGGTGGTGGTGGTATTGTAATTGGTGGTGGTGGTATTGGAGGTAGTAGTATTGATGGAATTAGTGGTGGTGGTGGTATTGGTGGTGGTGGTATTGGTGGTGGTGATATTGGTAGTATTGGTGGTGGTGGTGGCATTGGTGGTATTGGTGATGGTGGTATTGGTGTTGGTGGTGGAATTGGTGGTGGTAATGGTATTGGTCGTGGTGTATTGGTATTGGTGGTGGTGGTATTGGTGGTGGTATTGGTATTGGTGGTATAGGCAGTGGTTGTATTGGTATTGGTGGTGGTGGTATTGGTATTAGTGGATTTGGTGGTGGTATTGGTGGTGGTGTTATTGGTGGTGATGGTACTGGTATTGGTGGTGGTGGTATGGTGGTGGTGGTATTGGTGATATTGGTGGTATTTGTGCTGGTAGTATTGGTGGTGGTGGTTTTGGTGGTGGTATTGGTGGTATTGGTGGTGGTGGTATTGGTGGTGGTATTGGTGGTAATGGTGGTGGTATTGGTGGTAGTGGTATTGGTTTTGGTGGTATTGGTGGTGGTATTGGTGGTGGTGGTATTGGTATTGGCGGTATTGGTGGTGGTGGTATTGGTAGTGGTGGTATTGGTGGTGGTGGTATTGGTATTGGTGGTGTTGGTATTGTTGGTGGTAGTATTGGTATTGGTGGTGGTATTGTTGCTGGTTGTAGTATTGATGGTGGTGGTGGTATTGGTGGTGTATTGGTGGTGATAGTGGTGGGATTGGTGGTTATATATGTGGTGGTGGCATTGGTGGTATTGGTCATCGTGGTATTGGTTTTGGTGGTGGTGGTATTGGTATTGGTGGTATTGTTGGTGGTGGCGGTGGTATTGGTAGTGGTGACATTGGTGGTATTGGTATTGGTGTTGGTGCTATTGGTGGTGGTAGTAGTGATGGTATTTGTGGTGGTGATGGTATTGGTGGTGGTAATGGTGGTGGTATTGGTGGTGGTATTGTTGGTGGTGGTATTGTTGGTGGTGGTATTGGTGTTGGTGGTATTGCTGGTGGTGGTGGTGGTATTGGTGGTGGTATTGGTGGTGGTTGTATTGGTGGTGGTGGTGTTTGTGGTATTGGTGGTGTTATTGATGGTATTGGTGGTGGTGGTATTGGTGGTGGTATTGGTGGTGGTGGTGTTGGTGGTGGTATTGGTGGTGGGGGTATTGGTGGTGGTGCTATTGGTGGTGGTGGTATTGGTGGTATTGGTGGTGGTATTGTTGGTGGTGGTGGTATAGGTGGAGGTGGTGGTTCAATTGGTATTGGTGGTGGTGTTATTGGTGGTGGTGGTATTGGTGGTGGTGGTGGTTTTGGGGGTATTGGTGGTGGCATTGGTGGTGGTGGTATTGGTGGTGGTGGTGGTATTGGTGGTGGTATTGGTGGTGGTATTGGTGGTGGTGATGGTGGTGGTATTGGTGGTATTTGTGTTGGTATTGGTGGTATTAGTGGTATTGGTTGTGGCAGTATTGGTGGTGGTACTGGTGGTGGTTGTGGTGGTATTGGTGGTATTGGTGGGGGTATTGGTGGTGGTGGTGGTATTGGTGGTGGTGTATATAGTAGAACCTTGTTCAGCACTCTCATAGGTAAGTAAAATTAACCATCAAGTCATGGATAAGTTAGCAACACGAATACAGTTAATCAAGATATCACTTTTAGCAAGACAATTCGGAGGTCAATGATCTCTCTTCTCGAGAACGAAGACAAACACAAAAGTCCATAAATTCATGTTCCACTGTTGGTTTATTCATTGGTACTTCCAGCATAGATCAGCCAACCCGTGGTCATCTATTATAGACTTTTTCAAGGCTGGAATGTAAATATAATACATGTTGTCTTTGTTCATACAAAGTGATGGTGAGATTAAAACATTAGTTTGACATAACAACTAGCCATTCATTTCAAAGATTAAATGGCATAAAGATAATTATCTAGTGATGAGAGAAAGGTACTATGGATACTTCCATAAAAAGGGGAAATGGAAAAGATATGCTGTTCTTGACCCAAAGTTTCACAAAAAGAGAAAAAGGAAAAAGAAGAAAAAGGATTGTCTCTGATAGGCACCAAAAGTAAAATCCATCCTTCACCTAAAGTCATGTCGAAAAGTCTCACACGTGATTCCGCTCACATGTTTGTGAAATGGTAATATAATTATGAACCCTCCAGTTCTAAATTAAGATGTCTAGACATTCTTGATAATAGGTTTTCACCGCCATGACGTCATAAAATCTGAACAAGTATATGTAAAATAGAATCTGTAACAATGAGAGTAAAATAAGTTAAAACCGCTGGCCTGTCGTAGGTGAGAGCCATAATGATCACAAGATCGGTGCCAAACTTTATTAAAAGTTGGGACAAAAAGTCATATGATGGTTCAATTATAGAGTCCATGAATTACTCATGATACTGAACATGAGCCCATAGTGTCGCTCGATATATGGTTAAATCGTGTCAGGTTCACGTACTTGTAAATAGTTGGAAAATCACTCCTACATCCCAGTATAGCATCCAAGTTCAAATAACCAATCTGTGGTGTCTGTGATAAATCACTGCTGCCTATAAAAAACGAATAATAACCATGAAAACGCATACTATGCATCCTGTCATGCCCCAGAGTCTCCCCAAAGTGGAAATTATACCACACATTCATGTCATTAATTAATGGCATCTAATTTTTTAGCTTGACCAAGCCATGGAGTCTAGGTTAATGCATCGTGAAGTAAACGGAGTATCATAGTTACCGTTCGGAAAAAGTACAAACCCATGGCAGTTATAGCCTGTAGTATAAAAACACGATCAAGAGAAATGTGTTATACACATGGTGAGGAAGTCCCTGATAAGCTTCCTCGCTGTAAATGAAAATGGTGGTGGAAGAGGTATTGGTGCTAGTGGTGGTATTGGTGTTGGTGGTATTGGTGGTGGTGGTAATGGTTTTGGTGGTATTGGTGGTGGTATTGGTGGTGGTGGTATTGGTATTGGTGGCGATGGTATTGGTAGTGGTGGTATTGGTAGTGGTGGTATTGGTAGTGGTGGTATTGGTGTTGGTGGTATTGGTGGTGGTGGTATTGGAGGTAGTAGTATTGGTGGTGTTGGTGGTAGTGGTATTGATCGTGGTGGTATTGGTAGTATTGGTGGTGGTGGTGGTGGCATTGGTGGTTTTGGTGATGTGCAATTGGTGGTGGTGGTATTGGTGGTGGTGTTATTGGTGGTGGTATTGGTATTGGTGGTGGTGGTATTGCAGGTAGTAGTATTGGTGGAATTAGTGGTGGTGGTGGTATTGTTGGTGGTATTGGTGGTGGTGGTATTGGTGGTGGTGATATTGGTAGTATTGGTGGTGGTGGTGATGGTGGTGGCATTGGTGGTATTGGTGGTGGTATTGGTATTGGTGGTGGTGATATTGGTGGTGGTGGTATAGGTGGTGGTGGTATTGGTGGTGGTATTGGTATTGGTGGTGGTGGTGGTATAGGTATTGGTGGTGGTATTGGTGGTGTTGGTATGGTGGTGGTGTTTTGGTGATATTGGTGGTATTGTTGGTGGTACTGCTGGTAGTATTGGTGGTGGTGGAGGTATTGGTGGTGGTGGCATTGGTGTTGGTGGTGGTATTGGTGGTGGTGATATTGGTTTTGGTGGTATTGGTGGTGGTGGTGGTATTGGTGGTGATGGTATTGGTATTGGTGGTATTGGTGGTGGTGGTATTGTTAGTGGTGGTATTGGTGGTGGTGGTGGTATTGGTGGTGGTAGTATTGGTGGTATTGGTGGTGGTGGTGGTATTGGTGGTGGTGGTATTGGTGGTGGTGGTGGTATTGGTGGTGGTGGTATTGGTGGTGGTATTGGTGGTGATGCTGGTGGTATTGGTGGTGGTATTGGTGGTGGTGGTATTGGTGGAGGTGGTGGTGCTTTTGGGATTGGTGTTATTGGTGGTGGTGGTGATGGTATTGGTGGTGGTGATATTGGTGGTATTTGTGGTGGTGGTGGTGGTATTGGTGGTGGTGGTATTGGTGGTGATGGTGGTGGTATTGGTGGTGGTGATGGTGGTGGTAATGGTGGTGGTATTGGTGGTGGTGGTGGTGGTATTGGTGGTTTTAGTGGTATTGGTGGTGGTGGTATTGGTGGTATTGGTGGTGGTGTTATTGGTGGTGGTATTGGTGGTGGTGGTGGCAGTGGTATTGATGGTATTGGTATTGGTGGTGGTGGTATTGGTGGTGGTGTTATTGGTGGTGGTGGTATTGGTGGTGGTGTTATTGGTGGTGGTATTGGTGGTGGTATTGGTGGTGGTGGTTGTATTGGTGGTTGTGTTGGTGGTGGTGATATTGGTGGTGGTATTGGTGGTCGTGGTTGTACTGGTGGTATTGGTGGTGGTTGTTTTGCTGGTGTTGGTGGTATTGGTGGTGGTGGTATTGGTGGTATTGGTGGTGGTGGTATTGGTATTGGTGGTGATGGTATTGGTGGTGGTGTTATTGGTGGTATTGGTTGTGGTGTTATTGGTATTGGTGGAATTGGTATTGGTGGTATTGGTGGTGGTATTGGTGGTGGTGGTATTGGTATTGGGAGTGGTGGTATTGGTGGTGGTGCTATTGGTGGTGGTAGTATTGGTGGTATTTGTGGTAGTGGTGGTATTGGTGGTGGTATTGGTGGTGGTGGCATTGGTTGTGATGGTGGTGGTATTGGTGGTGGTATTGATGGTGGTGGTGGTATTGGTGGTATTGGTGGTGGTATTGGTGGTGGTGGTGGTACTGGTGGTATTGGTGGTGGTTGTATTGGTGGTGTTGGCGGTATTGGTGGTGGTTGTATTGGTGGTGGTATTGGTGGTGGTATTGGTGGTGGTGGTATTGATATTGGTGATGGTGGTATTGGTATTGGTGGTGGTTTTATTGGTGGTATTGGTATTGGTGGAGGTGTTTTTGGTATTGGTGGTATTGGTATTGGTGGTGGTGTTGTTGATATTGGTGGTATCGATGGTGGTATTGGTGGTGGTGGAATTGGTGGTTGTGGTATTAGTGGTGGTGGAGGCAGTGGTGGTATTGGTGGTTCGTGGTATTGTTGTGGTAGAGGTATTGGTGGTGGTGGTGGTATTGGTGGTGGTGGTATTGGTGGTGGTGGTGGTATTGGAGGTGGTATTGGTGGTGTTGGTGGTGGTATTGTTGGTGGTGGTATTGGTATTTGTGGTGGTGGCATTGGTGGTATTGGTGGTATTGGTGCTGGTAATATTGTTGGTGGTGGTGGTATTGGTGGTGGTGGTGTTATTAGAGGTAGTATTGGTGGTGGTGGTATTGGTGGTGGTGTTATTGGTGGTATTGGTATTGATGGTGGTGGTATTGGTGGTGGTGGTATTGGTGGTGGTGGTATTGGTGGTGGTGCTGTTGGTATTGGTGGTGGTGGTGGTATTGGTGGTGGTGGTGTATTGGTGGTGGTGGTATTGGTTTTGGTGGTATTGGTGGTGGTGGTGGTATTTTTGGTGATGGTATTGGTATTGGTGGTATTGGTGGTGGTGGTATTGTTAGTGGTGGTATTGGTGGTGGTGGTATTGGTGGTGGTAGTATTGGTGGTATTGGTGGTGGTGGAGGTATTGGTTGTGGTGGTGATATTGGTAGTGGTGGTATTGGTGTTGGTGGTATTGGAGGTAGTAGTATTGGTGGTGTTGGTGGTATTGGTGGTGGTGGTATTGTTAGTATTGGTGGTGGTGGTGGCATTGGTGGTTTTGGTGATGGTGCTATTGGTGGTGGTGGTGGTGATGGTTTTGGTGGTGGTGGTGGTATTGGCGGTGGTGGTATTGGTGGTGGTGGTATTGGAGGTAGTAGTATTGGTGGAATTAGTGGTGGTGGTATTGGTGGTATTGGTGCTGGTGATATTGTTGGTGGTGGTGGTATTGGTGGTGTTATTAGAGGTAGTATTGGTGGTGGTGGTATTGGTATTGGTGGTGGTGTTATTGGTGGTATTGGTATTGATGGTGGTGGTATTGGTATTGGTGGTGGTGGTATTGGTGGCGTTATTGGTGGTGGTGGTATTGGTGGTGGTGGTATTGGTGGTGGTGCTGTTGGTATTGGTGGTGGTGGTGGTATTGGTGGTGGTGGTGTATTGGTGGTGGTGGTATTGGTTTTGGTGGTATTGGTGGTGGTATTTTTGGTGATGGCATTGGTATTGGTGGTATTGGTGGTGGTGGTATTGTTAGTGGTGGTATTGGTGGTGGTGGTATTGGTGGTGGTAGTATTGGTGGTATTGGTGGTGGTGGTGGTATTGGTGGTGGTGGTCGTATTGGTGGTGGTGGTGGTATTGGTGTTGGTGGTATTGGAGGTAGTAGTATTGGTGGTTTTGGTGGTATTGGTCGTGGTGGTGGTATTGGTGGTGGTGGTATTGGTAGTATTGGTGGTGGTGGTGGTGGCATTGGTGGTTTTGGTGATGGTGCTATTGGTAGTGGTGATGGTGGTTTTGGTGGTGGTAGTATTGGCGATGGTGGTATTGGCGGTGGTGGTATTGGTGGTGGTGGTATTGGAGGTAGTAGTATTGGTGGAATTAGTGGTGGTGGTGGTATTGGTGGTGGTGGTGGTATTGGTGGTGGTGGTATTGGTGGTGGTGATATTGGTAGTATTGGTGGTGGAGGCATTGGTGGTATTGGTGGTGGATGTGGTATTGGTGGAGGTATTGGTATTGGTATTGGTGGTGGTGATATTGGTGGTGGTGGTATAGGTGGTGGTGGTATTGGTATTGGTGGTGGTGGTATTGGTATTGGTGGTGGTATTGATATTGGTGATGTTGGTATGGTGGTGGGGTATTGGTGATATTGGTGGCATTGGTGGTGGTACTGGTGGTAGTATTGGTGGTGGTATTGGTGGTGGTAGTGGTATTGGTGGTATTGGTGGTGGTGGTGGTATTGGTGGTATTGGTTTTGGTGGTATTTTTGGTGGTGGTGGTATTGGTGGTGATGGTATTGGTATTGGTGGTATTGGTGGTGGTGTTGGTGGTATTGTTAGTGGTGGTATTGGTGGTGGTGGTAGTATTGGTAGTATTGGTGGTGGTGGTGGTGGTATTGGTGGTCGTTGTGGTATTGGTGGTTTTGGTATTGGTGGTGGTGGTATTGGTGGTGGTATTGGTGGTGATGGTGGTATTGGTGGTGGTGCTTTTGGGATTGGTGTTATTGGTGGTGGTATTGGTGGTGGTGGTATTGGTGGTATTTGTGGTGGTGGTGGTATTGGTGGAGATGGTTGTGGTATTGGTGGTGGTGGTATTGGTGGTGGTGGTGGTGGTGTTGGTGGTTTTGGTGGTATTGGTGGTGGTGGTATTGGTGGTGGTGTTATTGGTGGTGGTATTGGTGCTGGTGGTGGTATTGATGGTATTGGTATTGGTGGTGGTGGTATTGGTGGTTGTGTTATTGGTGGTGGTGGTATTGGTGGTGGTGTTATTGGTGGTGGTATTGGTGGTGGTGGTATTGGTATTGGTGGTTGTGTTGGTGGTGGTGGTGATATTGGTGGTGGTGGTATTGGAGGTAGTAGTATTGGTGGTGTTGGTGGTATTGGTGGTGGTGGTGGTGGTATTGGTGGTATTGGTAGTATTGGTGGTGGTGGTGGCATTGGTGGTTTTGGTGATGGTGCTATTGGTGCTGGTGATGGTTTTGGTGGTGGTGGTATTGGCGGTGGTGGTATTGGTGGTGGTGGTATTGGAGGTAGTAGTATTGGTGGAATTAGTGGTGGTGGTGGTATTTTTTGGTGGTGGTGGTATTGGTGGTATTGGTATTTGTGGTGGTATTGGTGGTATTGGTGCTGGTGATATTGTTGGTGGTGGTGGTATTGGTGGTGGTGGTGTTATTAGAGGTAGTATTGGTGGTGGTGGTATTGGTGGTATTGGTATTGGTGTTGGTGTTATTGGTGGTATTGGTATTGATGGTGGTGGTATTGGTATTGGTGGTGGTGGTATTGGTGGCGTTATTGGTGGTGGTGGTATTGGTGGTGGTGGTATTGGTGGTATTTTTGGTGATGGTATTGGTGGTATTGGTGGTGGTGGTATTGTTAGTGGTGGTATTGGTGGTGGTGGTATTGGTGGTGGTAGTATCGGTGGTATTGGTGGTGGTGGTCGTATTGGTGGTGGTGGTATTGGTAGTGGTGGTATTGGTAGTGGTGGTATTGGTGTTGGTGGTATTGGAGGTAGTAGTATTGGTGGTTTTGGTGGTATTGGTCGTGGTGGTGGTATTGGTGGTGGTGGTATTGGTAGTATTGGTGGTGGTGGTGGCATTGGTGGTTTTGGTGATGGTGCTATTGGTGGTGGTGGTGGTGGTTTTGGTGGTGGTGGTATTGGTGGTGGTGGTATTGGCGGTGGCGGTATTGGTGGTGGTGGTATTGGAGGTAGTAGCATTGGTGGAATTAGTGGTGGTGGTGGTATTGGTGGTGGTGGTGGTATTGGTGGTGGTGGTATTGGTAGTATTGGTGGTGGTATAGGTGGTGGATGTGGTTTTGGTGGTGGTATTGGTATTGGTGGTGGTGATATTGGTGGTGGTGGTATAGGTGGTGGTGGTATTGGTATTGGTGGTGGTATTGGTGGTGGTGGTATTGGTATTGGTGGTGGTATTGATATTGGTGATGTTGGTATGGTGGTGGGGTATTGGTGATATTGGTGGTGGTACTGGTGGTAGTATTGGTGGTGGTATTGGTGGTGGTAGTGGTATTGGTGGTATTGGTGGTGGTGGTGGTATTGGTGGTGGTGGTATTGGTTTTGGTGGTATTTTTGGTGGGGGTATTGGTGGTGATGGTATTGGTGGTATTGGAGGTGGTGGTATTGTTGGTGGTGGTATTGGTGGTGGTGGTAGTATTGGTAGTATTGGTGGTGATGGTGTATTGGTGGTGGTGGTATTGGTGGTGGTGGTATTGGTGGTGGTATTGGTGGTGATGGTGGTGGTATTGGTGGTGGTGGTATTGGTGGTGGTGCTTTTGGGATTGGTGTTATTGGTGGTGGTATTGGTGGTATTTGTGGTGGTGGTGGTATTGGTGGTGGTGGTATTGGTGGTGATGGTTGTGGTATTGGTGGTGGTGGTATTGGTGGTGGTGGTATTGGTGGTATTGGTGGTGGTGTTATTGGTGGTGCTATTGGTGCTGGTGGTGGTATTGATGGTATTGGTATTGGTGGTGGTGGTATTGGTGGTGGTGTTATTGGTGGTGGTATTGGTGGTGGTGGTATTGGTATTGGTGGTTGTGTTGGTGGTGGTGGTGATATTGGTGGTGGTGGTGGTATTGGTGGTGGTGGTTGTACTGGTGGTATTGGTGGTGGTTGTTTTGGTCTTGTTGGTGGTATTGGTGGTATTGGTGGTGGTGGTATTGGTGGTGGTGGTATTGGTATTGTTGGTGATGGTATTGGTGGTATTGGTGATGGTTTTATTGGTGGTATTGGTGGTGGTGTTATTGGTATTGGTGGAATTGGTATTGATGGCATTGGTGGTGTCATTGGTATTGATGGTATTGGCAGTGGTGGTATTGGTCGTGGTGTTATTGGTGGTGGTGGTGGTATTGGTGGTGTGTTATTGGTGTTGGTATTGGTGGTGGTATTGGTGGTGGTGGTGGTATTAGTGGTTGTGTTGGTGGTGGTGATATTGGTGGTGGTATTGGTGGTGGTGGTTGTACTGGTGGTATTGGTGGTGGTTGTTTTGGTGGTGTTGGTGGTATTGGTGGTATTGGTGGTGGTGGTATTGGTGGTATTGGTGGTGGTGGTATTGGTATTGGTGGTGATGGTATTGGTGGTGGTGTTATTGGTGGTATTGGTGGTGGTGTTATTGGTATTGGTGGAATTGGTATTGGTGGTGGCATTGGTGGTGGTTGTATTGGTATTGGCAGTGGTGGTATTGGTGGTGGTGGTATTGGTATTGGTGGTGGTGCTATTGCTGGTGGTAGTATTGGTGGTATTTGTGGTAGTGGTTGTATTGGTAGTGGTATTGGTGGTGGTGGTATTGGTTGTGATGGTGGTGGTATTGGTGGTGGTATTGATGTTGGTGGTGGTATTGGTGGTGGTGGTGGTACTGGTGGTATTGGTGGAGGTTGTATTGGTGGTGTTGGCGGTATTGGTGGTGGTTGTATTGGTGGTGGTGGTATTGGTGGTGGTATTGGTGGTGGTAGTATTGATATTGGTGATGGTGGTATTGCTATTGGTGGTGGTTTTATTGGTGGTATTGGTATTGGTGGAGGTGTTTTTGGCATTGGTGGTATTGGTATTGGTGGTGGTGTTATTGATATTGGTGGTATTGGTATTGGTGGTGGTATTGGTGGTGGTGGTATTGGCATTGGCAGTGGCATTGGTATTGGTGGTCGTGGTGGTATTAGTGGGAGTATTGGTGGTGGTGGTATTGGTATTGGTGGTGGTATTGGTGGTATTGGTGGAATTTCTGGTTGTGGAATTGGTGGTAGTGGTGACAGTGGTGGTATTGGTGGTGGTGGTGGTGGTATTGTTGTGGTAGAGGTATTGGTGGTGGTGGTGGTGGTATTGGTGGTGGTGGTATTGTTGGTGGCGGTGGTATTGGTGGTGGTATTGGTATTTGTGGTTGTGGTATTGGTGGTATTGGTGGTATTGGTGCTAGTGATATTGTTGGTGGTGATGGTATTGGTGGTGGTGGTGTTATTAGAGGTAGTATTGGTGGTGGTGGTATTGGTATCGGTGGTGGTGTTATTGGTGGTATTGGTATTGATGGTGGTGGTATTGGTGGTGTTATTGGTGGTGGTGGTATTGGTGGTGGTGGTATTGGTGGTGTTGCTGTTGGTATTGGTGGTGGTGGTGGTATTGGTGGTGGTGGTGTATTGGTGGTGGTGGTATTGGTTTTGGTGGTATTGGTGGTGGTATTTGTGGTGATGGTATTGGTATTGGTGGTATTGGTGGTGGTGGTATTGTTAGTGGTGGTATTGGTGGTGGTGGTATTGGTGGTGGTAGGATTGGTGGTATTGGTGATGGTGGTGGTATTGGTTGTGGTGGTGGTCTTGGTAGTGGTAGTATTGGTGTTGGTGGTATTGAAGGTAGTAGTATTGGTGGTGTTGGTGGTATTGGTGGTGGTGGTGGTATTGGTGGTGGTATTGGTAGTATTGGTGGTGGTGGCATTGGTGGTTTTGGTGATGGTGCTATTGGTGGTGGTGGTGGTATTGGCGGTGGTGGTATTGGTGGCGGTGGTATTGGAGGTAGTAGTATTGGTGGAATTAGTGGTGGTGGTGGTATTGGTGGTCGTGGTGGTATTGGTGGTGGTGGTATTGGTGGTGGTGGTATTGGTGGTGGTGATATTGGTAGTATTGGTGGTGGTGGCATTGGTGGTATTGGTGGTGGTGGTGGAATTGGTGGTGGTATTGGTATTGGTGATATTGGTGGTGGTGGTATAGGTGGTGGTGGTATTGGTGGTGGTATTGGTGGTGGTGGTATTGGTATTGGTGGTGGTATTGATATTGGTGGTGTTGGTATGGTGGTGGGGTATTGGTGATATTGGTGGTATTGGTGGTGGTACTGGTGGTAGTATTGGTGGTGGAGGTATTGGTGGTATTGGTGGTATTGGTGGTGGTGTTGGTATTGGTGGTGGTGGTATTCTTTTTGGTGGTATTTTTGGTGGTGGTGGTATTTGTGGTGATGGTATTGGTATTGGTGGTATTTGTGGTGATGGTGGTATTGTTAGTGGAGGTATTGGTGGTGGTAGTATTGGTGGTGGTGGTGGTGGTATTGGTGGTGGTGGTGGTATTGGTGGTGGTGGTATTAGTGGTGGTATTGGTGGTGGTATTGGTGGTGATGGTGGTGGTATTGGTGGTGGTATTGGTGGTGGTGGTATTGGTGGTGGTGGTAGTGGTGGTGCTTTTGGGATTGGTGTTACTGGTGGTGGTATTGGTGGTGGTGGTATTGGTGATATTTGTGGTGGTGGTGGTATTGGTGATGATGGTTGTAGTATTGGTGGTGGTGGTATTGGTGGTGGTGGTATTGGTGGTTTTGGTGGTATTGGTGGTGGTGGTATTCACGGTATTGGTGGTGGTGTTATTGGTGGTGGTATTGGTGCTGGTGGTGGTGGTGGTATTGATGGTATTGGTATTGGTGGTGGTGGTATTGGTGGTGGTGTTATTGGTGGTGGTGGTATTGGTTGTTGTGTTGGTGGTGGTGGTGATATTGGTGGTAGTGGTGGTATTGGTGGTGGTATTGGTGGTAGTTGTTGTACTGGTGGTATTGGTGGTGGTTGTTTTGGTGGTGTTGTTGGTATTGGTGGTATTGGTGGTGGTGGTATTGGTGGTGGTATTGGTGGTGATGGTATTTGTGGTATTGGTATTGGTGGTGGTGTTATTGGTGGTATTGGTGGTGGTGTTATTGGTATTGGTGGAATTGGTATTGATGCCATTGGTGGTGGCATTGGTGGTGGTGGTATTGGTATTGGCAGTGGTGGTATTGGTGGTGGTAGTATTGGTATTGGTGGTGGTGCTATTGGTGGTGGTAGTATTGGTGGTATTTGTGGTGGTGGTGGTATTGGTGGTGGTATTGATGGTGGTATTGGTGGTGGTATTGGTGGTGGTGGTTTTATTGGTGGTGTTGGCGATATTGATGGTGGTTGTATTGGTGGTGGTGGTATTGGTGGTGGTATTGGTGGTGCTGGTATTGATATTGGTGATGGTGGTATTGGTATTGGTGGTGGTGTTATTGGTGGTATTGGTATTGGTGGAGGTATTATTGGTATTGGTGGTATTGGTATTGGTGGTGATGTTATTGATATTGGTGGTATTGGTGGTGGTATTGGTGGTGGTGGTATTGGTATTGGCAGTGGCATTGGTATTGGTGGTGGTATTGGTGGTGGCGGAATTGATGGTTGTGGTATTGGTGGTGGTGGTGTTGGCAGTGGTGGTATTGCTGGTGGTGGTATTGTTGAAGTAGAGGTATTAGTGGTGGTGGTGGTATTGGTGGTGGTGGTGGTATTGGTGGTGGTGATGGTGGTATTGCTGCTGGTATTGGTGGTGTTGGTGGTGGTATTGTTGGTGGTGGTATTGGTGCTGGTGGTATTGGTGGTATTGGTGCTGGTGATATTGTTGGTGGTGGTGGTATTGGTGGTGGTGGTGATATTAGAGGTAGTATTGGTGGTGGTGTTATTGGTGGTATTGGTTTTGATGGTGGTGGTATTGGTATTGGTGGTGGTCGTATTCGTGGTGGTGGTATTGTTGGCGTTATTGGTGGTGGTGGTATCGGTGGTGGTGGTATTGGTGGTGGTGCTGTTGGTATTGGTGGTGGTGGTATTGGTGGTAGTGGTGTATTGGTGGTAGTGGTGGTATTGGTATTGGCGGTGGTATTGGTATTGGTGGTATTGGTGTTGGTGGTATCGGTGGTGGTGGTATTGGTGGTGGTATTGGTGGTGGTGGTGGCATTGGTGGTGGTGGTATTGGTGGTGGTATTGGTGGTGCTATTGGTGGTGGTGGTGGTGGTGGTATTGGTGGTGGTACTGGAGGTGGTATTGGTGTTTGTATTAGTGGTATTGGTTGTGGTATTGGTTGTGGTATTGGTGGTGGTATTGGTGGTGGTATTGGTGGTGGTGGTGGTATTGCTGGTGGTATTGCTGGTGATGGTATTGGTGGTGGTAATGGTGGTGGTGGTATTGTTGTTGTTAATAAAACAGGCTTTTGAAAACAACCCGTCAGGTGGCTTTAGTACAGATGACATGTAACACAGATGTGCTGTTGTCAGCTTCAGTCCATTAGCACAGGATTATGTGCTACCTGGAATTCACATTACTTAATTCACTAATCTAAATCCATTTTACTTGGGGGGTTGAAACAGACACGAGATAATGCCGGGTTAAAGTGATTAAAAGCAGGCACCCATGTTACGGGGCGGCCCTGCTGCTTAAAGAAACACAAGCCATTTCAGCTGAAGCAGCGCATGTCCGGTTTGCAATAAGAGAAACTCAACAAAGTAAATAGTGCTCACAGACTAAATAACAGGTCCTGTGTAACAACCGAAGTAAAGGAGCCAGTAGCCATGGGAGGTTGTAAATGAAGACAAGGCTGTACTAAGGAGGGACTAACAAGCCTATTAATGAATCCGAAGGCACTATTTACAAAAGACAATGACGCAAGCCAATGAAAAATATGGGCGGAGAGTGGCGCAGCTTCTCTGCCATACTCTAATGGTGGTGGTATTGGTGGTGGTGGTGGTATTGATGGTGGTATTGGTATTGGTAGTATTGGTGGTGGTGGTATTGGTGGTGGTGGTGGTATTGGTGGTGGTGGTGGTATTGGTGGTGGTATTGGTGGTGGTGGTATTGGTATTGCTGGTGGTGGAATTGGTGGTGGTGGTATTGGTGGTGGTGGTATTGGTGGTGGTGGTATTAGTATTGGCGGTGGTATTGGTATTATTGGTGGTGGTGGTATTGGTATTGGCGGTGGTATTGGTATTGGTGGTGGTGGTGGTATTGGTGGTGGTGATGGTATTGGTGGTGGTGATATTGGTGGTGGTGGTATTGGTGGTATTGGTTGTGGTATTGGTGGTGGTGGTGGTATTGGTGGTGGCGGTGGTATTGGTGGTGGTAGTGGCGGTATTTTGGTGGTGGTGGTATTGATGGTGGTGGCATTTGTGGTGGTGGTGGTGGTGGTATTGGTGGTGGTGGTGATATTGGTATTGGTGGTGGTGGTATTGGTGGTATTGGTAGTGGTGGTATTGGTATTGGTAGTGGTGGTATTGGTATTGGTAGTGGTGGTATTGGTATTGGTGGTATTGGTGGTGATGATATTGGTGGTGGTATTGGTGGTGGTGGTTGTATTGGTGGTGGTGGTGATATTGGGATTGGTGGCGGTGGTATTGGTGGTATTGGTAGTGGTGGTATTGGTATTGGTAGTGGTGATATTGGTGTTGGTGGTATTGGTGGTGGTGGTATTGACATTGGCAGTGGTATTGGTTGTGGTGGTGCTATTGATGGTGGTATCGGTGGTTGTGGTCTTTGTGGTGGTGCTATTGGTGGTGGTGGTGGTGGTATTGGCGGTGGTGGTGGTGGTAGTGGTATTGGTGGTGGTGGTATTGGTGGTGGTGGTATTGGTGGTGGTGGTGGTACTGGTGGTGGTGGTGGTACTGGTGGTGGTGGTGGTACTGGTGGTGGTAGTGGTATTGGAGGTGGTGGTATTGGTGGTGGTATTGGTATTGGTGGTGGTATTGCTGGTGGTAGTATTGGTGGTGGTGGTTTTGGTATTGGTGGTATTGGTGGTGGTATTGGTGGTGGTGGTATTGGTATTGGCATTGGGATTGGTGGTGGTGGTATTGGTGGTGGTCATGGTATTGGTGGTGCTGATATTGGTGGTGGTATTGGTGGTGGTGGTGGTTTTGGTGGTATTGGTAGTGATGGTATTGTTGGTGGTGGTATTGGTGGTATTGGTATCGGTGGGGGTGGTATTGGTGGTGATGGTATTGGTATTGGTGGTGGTGTTATTGGTATTGGTGATGGTATTGCTATTGGTGGTGGTATTGGTGGGGGTGGTGGTATTGGTGGTGGTGGTATTGTTAGTGGTATTGGTGGTGGTGGTGGTGGTGGTATTGGTGGTGGTGGTTTTGGTATTGGTGGTATTGGTGGTGGTGATGGTATTGGTATTGGTGGTGGTGGTGGTATTCGTGGTAGTCGTGGTATTGGTGGTGCTGATATTGGTGGTGGTATTGGTGGTGTTGGTGGTATTGGTGGTATTGGTGGTGGAGGTATTGTTGGTGGTGGTATTGGTAGTATTGGTATCGGTGGTGGTGGTGGTGGTATTGGTGGTGGAGGTATTGGTATTGGTGGTGGTGTTATTAGTATTGGTGATGGTATTGCTATTGGTGGTGGTATTGGTGGTGGTATTGGTGGTGGTGGTGGTATTGGTGGTGGTGGTATTGGTGGTGGTGGTATCATTGGTGGTATTGGTGGCAGTGCTGGTATTGGTGGTGGTGGTATTGGTGGTGGTGGTATTGGTGGTGGTGGTGGTATTGGTGGTGCTGGTATTGGTGGTATTGACAGTGGTATTGATGGTGGTGGTATTGGTATTGGTGGTGGTATTGGTGGTGGTGGTATTTGTGGCGGTATTGGTGGTGATGGTATTGGTGGTGGTGGTTTTATTGGCTGTATTGGTGGCGGTGGTGGTATTGGTGGTGGTATTGGTGGTATTGGTGGTGGTGGTGGAGGTGGTGGTATTGGTGGTGGTGTTGTTAATAAAACAGGTTTTTGAAAACAACCTGCTAGGTGGCTTTAGTACAGATGACATGTAACACAATCAATCAGGGAATTGTAAGCGCGCTACTCACCCTTGAGGGTCTCAAGGCGCTGGGGGGGGACCGCAGTTCCGTTCAGTCGAAAAGCCAGGTCTTGAGCGCTTTCCTGAAGGTGTTCAGGGAGGGGGGTGCATCTGATGCCGATCGGTAGCTCATCCCCGGTCTTGGCCGCGATGTAGGTGAAAGCTCTTCCCCCTGCTCTGGCTCTGCGGATGCGTGGTGTTTTGGCGAGGACGAGGTTGGCGGATGGGAGGTTTTTCTTGGGTACATGGAAGGTGATTCTCTCATTGAGGTATTGGGGTCCTGTGTTGTGGAGGCATTTGTAGGCGTGGGTGAGTATCTTGAAAGTGAACAGATGGGCTGTTGTCATCTTCAGCCCATTAGAACACGATTATGTGCTACCTGGAATTCACATGACTTAATTCGCTAATCATTTCTAAATCTATTTACTTGGGGTGTTGAAACAGACATGAGATAATGCTGGGTTAAAGTGATTGAAACCAAGCGCCCGTGTTACGGGGGCAGCCGTGCCGCTTAAAATAACACAAGCGGTTTCAGCTCAAGCAGCGCATGTCCGGCCTGCAGTAAGAGAAATTCAATAAAGTAAATAGTGCTTACAGACTAAATAACAGGTCCCGTGTAACAACCGAAGTTATGGGGCCAGTCGCCATGGGAGGTTACAAATGAAGACAAGCCCGTACTAAGGAGGGACTAACAAGCCTATTAACGAATCCGAAGGCAGCATTTACAAAAGACAATGACGCAAGCCAATGAAAAATATGGGCGGAGAGAGGGCGCGGCTTCTCTCTCATACTCTACTACAGCAGTCTTGCAGAGCAAGCAGCGCATGCGCGCTGCCGCTAGGCTCAACCTAAAAATCCCCAGGGCGGTGCTGAATGGATTGGAACCCATTTTCCTACACCAACATATGCACACGTTTGTGGGTGTTCACAAACCCCTCACGGCAAACAATGCCTTGATACACACACTACCCACTCCTTGCATTGAAGTTACTACTGTGTAATTGTACACGGTTGGGCATACAGTTTACCCCTGCCAGGTGTCCTTTTATGAATAGCTGACAGTCATACATTGAGCCATTTTCAGCAATAAACATAGGCTTACTGCCGCAAATAGTTTTGTGAACGGTTTACCGCTGCAAATAGTTGTGACATTAGCCATCTCACTGTAATTTAAATCCTGTTATGTTAGTTGCCTTGGTTCCAAGTGATACAACTCCAGAGTGCCTCTCGCATGTGTTTCAGGTAAATCATGCATTTTCTACTGGGTGTGATTACATAAGGCAGTCAACATTGAGGAAATAAAGTTAAAAAAACAACTTACATAGAAAATGTCAACTTCAGCCTCCTACAATTGATCTATTCTAATTTCTCTGCCATTAAATTAGAACTCCCTTGAAAATACAGTAAGGGCAACAAAATAGCAATTAAGTCTTTCTGCCTTGTTGTGAAATCAACAGACTGCTGCAAGAGCAAGATGAAAACTTGTAGCTGATGCCTTTGCTCGGGTTTGTCCAGTATAGTGCTGGTGTTGTTTTTGGACGCACTAAAGTATGCAAAAAGTGATAGATGGATTGGGTTCCATGGGTCCTGTGCACACTGAATCATTAAAGTTTTTAGTAAAAACTAGCGCCTAAAGGATCAAAGTGACAACCACAAACATCTAGTCATACGAGACTGGGGCAAAGAAGGAGGCATCGTCGTCGTCGAGCCGCTGGACTAAGTTGCTTTAAAGATTCCTTTATTCGGACTTAGTCTCTTTTTTTGGAGTCTAAAATCTCCTGTGGGACAAAGCTGCAGGCTGTAGCTAATGAGAGCTTCAGGAGGCTGGATAAACTTCTGTAGAGGAAATGCTGAACAGGATTTGCTGCTGCATAGAAGAACATACTGTGAACTACCTTGAAGTCAGGCTGACTGGCGATGCACCTTGGGTGGATCAGCGAGCATATAAATCCCAGTCTCCAGTCGGTTTTCAGAGCAATTTTTGATGGAAAATTTTCTAAATCCCAAAGCTGTATTTTGACTGTTTTGGCACCTTTTGCACCACTTCCAAGGGTCCAGGACTGGGGGGGGAGGTCACCATTTGGGAGGTGGAACTCACTCCAGGCAGGGTCAGGATGCATGTTCAAGGTTGTTGGAGCTATTTATGTTCCGGTAGCTCTGGACAGAAGGCCAGCAAACTAGCCCTTGGAATCACTCCAGTAGTCCGGGGACCAAGCAGCAAGATAGGCCTCAATCAGCACGGCAGTTCTCTGAGGGTGTAAGGCAGACTTCAAGCTGCAGGGCAGTCTTCTGGTAGCAGTAGGGTAGTCTGAAGTAAATTTAGGCATCAAGCAACAGGGCATTCCTCTGAAGTACAAGGCAGTCCTTCTGGGGGTTTTCTGCAGGTCCAGGAGTGTAGTCAAGACTTAAAAACAATGCACCCTGCCCTATGGGCTGGTTAGGGCCTGCCCTAGGGGTGACTGCCATGTATTAAAAAGGGAGGTTAAGGCCTGGCAAAAGGTTTATTTTGCCATGTGAATTGACAATTTAATACTGCACACAGGCTACAATGGCATACCTGAGACATGTTTTAAAAGGCTACTTAAGTGGCTGGCACAATAAGTGCTGCAAGCTCACTAGTAACATTTAATTTACAGGCCCTGGATACATGTTGTACAACTTTACTAGAGACATATTAGTAAAGTAAATGTGCCAATTAGGTATAAGCTAATTTGTGTAAACAAATGGAGAGAGCGAGGATTTTAATGGGGTACGTCCCTATTCCCAGAATAATGTATAAAAAATACAGTGGGCGGACCCACTAACAAATTCGACTCACTAGTACTTTTATGAGTGCCAGAAACCCATTAGGTTTGTTAAAAGACCCCTCACCCACCAACCTAGTTGGTGGCATGCTTCATCATCGGGGTCCCAACTGGGTAGCCGAGTGCCACTCAGTTGTGCTACGACGCCTGATTACAGCGGAGCTGGATTTGTGTGATTGTGTGATGAAAAAGTGATGAGGAAGTGGTGCAGATTAAAATTGTCTCTGGGAGTCCTTACTGAATAACACTTTATTCCCAGCGGCCCTGGACAGGGTTAAAAAGGGAGGAGGGACAACATTAAGATAAATTGATCTTAGTTGTCACTGTGGTCTACATGTTTCAGCCTCATTAAAAAATTGTGAGGCTTTCTTCAGGACCAGGTGAAATAAGTGAAGGTGTGGCAAAAACACGCCACGTGTATAGTTGTTCAACACACACGCTAAGGTGTGTTGTGCATGCAGTGGTGTCTGTGTACTTAAGAACCCACTGGAAAAACCTGTAAGAGAAAAAGAAGAGGGTAAGACTAGTAACATAAAATGCAATCTTATATACAGTATTATTGTGCCACCTTCTTTGTCTCTATCAGTGTCTATGGCGATGTGGCACATGCGTGAGTCGATCAATACTACCAACCGGGTGGTCAGCGGTAAGTGCATACTGTTCTGGTATACTGTGCTCAGCTGGCATGCATGGTTATGCTATAAGAGTTGCTGTCGTGGTGCTGTTGTTGCATGCCGTCCAGTATACTGAAGGAAATGAGAGGACTAAAGAGGCACTGGGAGGTGCCACATGTGTGAAATATACTGCCATTAGCTCTACGTTTATCTGTTGAATCGTAAACACTTAAAATACTATCAGCAGAACAACATATTTACACTCGCTACGTGTTTGTTGTAGCTTTTTGCAGGACCCGGGAGGGGCGCCCGTCTATAGTCACACACTGGGGGCAAAAAGAAAGAGAGGTGAGAGTGTTCAAGTAACGGGGAAGAAAACAGAAATTTCTAAAACGTAGAGCATCACACATTTCTCCAGTGGATCAACGGTTGTGACCCCAATTTGAAGTTCACCCACAGCATGCACAGGGAAAGCATCATCTTCCTTGACTTGGACATACAAGCTGCAAACGGCAAACTAAAAACCAAGACACATTTCAAGCCCACAGCAAGAAACTGCCTGCTACATTATACAAGCTTCCATCCCAGAACACTACGGGAGAACCTACCATTCGGGCAATACCTACGCCTACGCAGAAACTGCAGTGAAGTTAAGGATTTCAAGGATCAAGCACAATCTCTGACCACAAAACTGCAGGAATGCGGCTACCCGGACAGGATCATTGAAAAGGCAAAAAAACGAGCCTGCAACCAGAACCGGGATGGGCTGTTGGAACAGACACATCGTACCGCAACCACCATCCCCCAACATGTGTCATCACGTACAATTCAATCTCAAATAAAGTTTCCCGTATTATACAAAGAAACTGGAGAATACTTAACACCGGTAAACTAAATTGGGAGAAACCTCTCTTCTCCTACAAACGGGCCAGAAGTCTCAAGGACACATTAGTGTCCACACGCCTCTCACAACCATCCAGACCCACTAACACTGTACTTAATGCCTGGGGCCTCCCAAATATCATGGGCCACTTCCCATGTGGGAACTGCAGTGTATGCCACTTGACGGAACCTACCAAAAGACTGCATCTTGAATCAGACAAAACATGGCATATCCGGCAACATACTAATTGCAATACCATGAATGCAATTTACCGCATCATCTGCCCATGCGGATTGACTTACATCGGCATGACCAGCCGAAAAATTAAAACTCGCATATGTGAACATCGGAGTAATATCCGATGTAAAAGAAATACTACACACATGACCAATCACTTTTTAGAAGCTGGACACACCACCAATGACATGAACTGGGTGGTGATTGAAACATTGGAAACCAACATGCCGAACCTCCATGGCTGCCTCCTAGAGAAAGAACAGCGGTGGATTTACCGTCTGTCCACCCATTTAACTGGCCTTAACGACAACATTCCGTGGAATGCCCTTAATAAACCCCCATAGTACCACCCAAGGGGGCCAATACTGGGACCAGTCCCCCCAGCTTTAGGGACGCCCATAATTACCCCCTATCCTTACTGGGTGCACACACTGTCCACCTGACAGATAAATAAATTCCCAAGACCAATCTGACTGCAAAAAAGTTTGGCTAACACCTCTCCACCCTAGGGGCTCCTGCCACCAGGACCGGTGGCGTAAGATGCCTATAATTGCAGGGCAGCATGCTTAGCCCCCATTCTTTTTGGTCATCATAACACCAGACCACATCCCAATGTAAATCCATAGTATGCTGCATACAACATCTTATTCGTGGTTCCCGAAGTGACTCACTCCTTGTATATTATTACCTGGCTTTATTCACTATCATAATACATGGTCTCCCTGAGCCTACGGTTATGCACTAAATTACTGCTTTCCTGACAAGACTGAGTACATTTACCCACGCATGCTTACTTGCTCCCAGCACTATAGTGTAACACACTCATGTCTGCCAATCTCAGCTCCTATCCTTTATTTAACATCAAGCCCATCCCCGTTCAGTTGCGCCACACCGTGCACATGCGCACAAACTACCACTCCTCCTCCCAATACCCGCAATTCAAAGAGGTTAGCATTCCAGATAACAGACGGTCACCGCGTCGCACGCATCGGAATGGACGCAATGACGTCAGTACGCTATGGCTCGACACAGTGCCCGGGTCTCCCTACTTTAAAACAGACACCAACCGGCGGTACCATCAGCATCCAGGACCGCGAGGAGACCGCAATAGGTGCAGACGGCGGACACTTTGTCTTGACGAAGTAAGATCTTTCTAAAACTTCCTCAGCCACGGTACAGCCTTGTGAGCTGCTCAGTGGAATGCGAGCCACTCAGAGTCTTGACGTGATGCTCTACGTTTTAGAAATTTCTGTTTTCTTCCCCGTTACTTGACCACTCACACCTCTCTTTCTTTTTGCCCCCCAGTGTGTGACTACAGACGGGTGCCCCTCCCGGGTCGTGCAAAAAGCTACAACAAACACGTAGCGAGTGTAAATATGTTGTTCTGCTGATAGCATTTTAAGTGTTTACGATTCAACAGATAAACGTAGAGCTAATGGCACTATATTTCACACATGTGGCACCTCCCAGTGCCTCTTTAGTCCTCTCATTTCCTTCAGTATACTGGACGGCATGCAACGACAGCACCACAACAGCAACTCTTATAGCATAACTATGCATGCCAGCAGAGCACAGTATACCAGAACAGTATGCACTTACCGCTGACCACACGGTTGGCAGTATTGATCGACTCACACATGTGCCACATTGCCATAGACACCGATAGAGACAAAGAAGGTGGCACAATAATACTGTATATAAGATTGCATTTTATGTTACTTGTCTTTCCCTCTTCTTTTTCTCTTACAGGTTTTTCCAGTGGGTCCGGAAGTACACAGACACCACTGCATGCACAACACACCTTAGCATGTGTGTTGAAAAACTATACACATGGCTTGTTTTTGCCACACCTTCACTTATTTCACCTGGTCCTGAAGAAAGCCTCATAATTTTTTAATGAGGCTGAAACATGTAGACCACAGTGACAACTAAGATCAATTTATCTTAATGTTGTCCCTCCTCCCTTTTTAACCCTGTCCTGGGCCGCTGGGAATAAAGTATTATTCAGTAAGGACTCCCAGAGACAATTTTAATCTGCACCACTTCCTCATCACTTTTTCATCACACAATCACACAAATCCAGCTCCGCTGTAATCAAGCGTCGTAGCACAACTGGGTGGCACTCGGCTACCCAGTTGGGACCCCGATGATGAAGCATGCCACCAACTAGGTTGGTGGGTGAGGGGTCTTTTAACAAACCTAATGGGTTTCTGGCACTCATAAAAGTACTAGTGAGTCGAATTTGTTAGTGGGTCCGTCCACTGTGTTTTTTGTATAAGCTAATTTGACCATGTTTAGAGTGAGCACAAGCACCTTAGAACTGGTTGGCAGTGCTAAAGTGCACAGAGTCCTAAGGCCAATATAAATGAATTTCAGCAAACAGGACAGGAGAAAGCAAAACGTTTAGAGGAGATCACCCTAAGGGCTGTCAGGTCTAAAAACATGCAATTTGAATAAACTTGGGGGCAGGTGGTAAGCAACTGTTCAGTATATTATGCAAGAAAGTGATGTTGAGCAAAGGATGGATATACATAGAATTTACCTCCATTTTTCCTCAGTGGTGGCCTGTGTATACCCCTTAGAGAAATGACACTGAGGGGCATATCTACAAGGGCTTTATCTCCGCTTTTTGGCTTCTAAAGCCAAAAGCGGAGATAAAATCATCGCCCTATTAACAAGAGGGTGCTAACATGCATTGGCGCATGTTAGCACCCTTTACCCGACGTCCCCCTTTGCATCTCTAATGAGATGCAAAGTGGGCGTCACTGGGCAGTACAACCTTGTAAATATCGCTGATGTGCACATCGCGATATTTACAAGGCTGCTAATGTATTTTAGCAGACGTTAGTTTTGGGCGAAAACCGCTGTTTTCGCCGAAACTAACGTCTGCTAAAATGCAGACTTAGGCATACCTATTATGGGGGTGGATTATGCTGATACGACCACAGGGTCGTATCAGCAAGGTTATCGCCGTTTGCAGGGAACATCGCTGGAAAACCAGCGATGTTCCCTGCAAAATGGCGATTTACCCCGCTATCGCTGGTAATTATATCGCCCTGGGGAAAAGCGTTGTAGATAACGCGCTACCAGGGCGATATAATCAAGCGATAGACGGCGATAAGTAGGAAAGCGATAAGCGCGCTTTGCGTTGACTTATCGCCGTCCTCGTAGATATGCCCCTGAGTCATTAATAGAACTACCCTACTCCTGTCTCACAATGTCAGGAAACCATTTCTACACAGGGAGCCTGGCCTTGTTGTCCAACCGGTGATGACCACTAGAGAATGGTAATTGATCTTTTAGAAGGAAATAAGTGAACATAAATAGTCACACTTTTTACATAAAGCAAAACATTGTAATGCATTCCTTCCCTACAAACTAAGGGCCTGATTTATAACTTGGTGGACTGAAGTAGAGGTTGTCAGGTTGGAGGAGGGCATTACATCTGCCATCCCAAGGGAACTCCACCCACCAAATTTAGAGGTTACTGCTGGCCCTGTGGTCATCTGTGGACATTGAGAAGAACCTCCATTTCAGTGGTTCCTTTCAATGAATAAAAGTTTGATGTAAGGCCTGCCTTTGGTTTTGAAGGCCATAAACCAAATTAATGACATTTTATGTTTTTTCAAAGAGGGACTTGGTTTTTCAAAAACAGGAATCTAATGGCCCTTACACACTCGGAGTGTTCTCCCAGGGCTTGGGGGTCATTATCGGTTTTTCCTGTCCTTCACTGCTATGTTTTTCCTTGCAGTGACAGATGGGAAAAAGGCTTTGCCCCATCCAACCTAAATAGGATGGATAGAGTAATGTTCTTCCTCCAACAGCCTCTATGCTGTCGGGCTGTCAGAGGAAGTATTCCATCAACGAAGTCAATAGGCACTCTCTTGATGGAATTCTTAAGGTCTAGCCAGCTCTAAATGTCGCAGGAGGAAATTACGTTTGACAGACAGGATGTTCTGTTGCCTTAGTACTCAAAGTACCCTGGGTGCTAAACTCTAAGCCGCATATTTACAAGCTGCATGCGCCGCCAGTGCGTCACTTTTCGTGGCACACCAGGGGCGCATTTTGCTGCCCCATATTTACAAGGACACGTAAAGCCACCCTGCGTGGCTTTTGTGTCCTTGTAAATATGGCCCCTTTTCAAGCAGCACTTTGCGTGAAAGGGGCGTGCCATGGTTGTTATTGTGGGTGTTACAAGGACAATAAAGCTGGACCCTTGGGTGGCTCCAGGAACTTGAAAGAGCTGTGGAGGATATTCCTCTGAAGAATCCCAGCTGACCAGTAGCAACTGGTACTGGACTGGACTTTGCTGTTGCCCTCTCCCTGGCACCCTGAGATTCTCTAAATGCTCCCCATCAGATCCTGGGGGCCTTGGAAGTGTAGTACTGTGGTTGTTTGGGCACCAAAATAAGTTTGGGAACTTCTTCAAAACGTTTGCTTCAGAGCTCCAGAGATTCAAGGGGACTGACCGTTAAAGTATCCTACCATATCCGATCGAATTTCAGGTTGGGACTTGGAAACTTCCCTACTTCAAGGCCCTAGCAAATCTTACATATTAGTGTACATGACTCACGCTACATCGTGTTTGGCCTCAAATTGAGCCTAAGTGCAGGTCTACGGCGACCATTGACTATAATAGGCAGTTTGCGCTTTTTGGTGCTATTTTCACTTACATTTTAAAAAGTCACATCTCCAGTTCCCCTTACTGCATTTTTGATATGTTTAAAATTGGAATGGAATTATTATTGTATTGTGTTTTAGACTTTTTATTTGTTTTGGTAACACTAAGGGGCACATGCATCAAGCTTTTTACCGGTTGCAAACGGGCTGATTCGCAGAATCGGCCCATTTGCGACTGGTAAAATGGCATTTCCAATGTATCAAACCAAAATGCATTTTCAAAATACGTAATCACAATTTTTGCGATTACCTATTTTGCGAATGCATTTAGGGAATTGCAATTTGCGATTCCCTAAATGCAATGCACGAAGCATTTGAAAAATGCGACTTTGCATTAGGGCCCTTAGGGCATGTGTGTGCACCACATGTGCACACTTACCTGTTTTGGGGGTGCAACAGGGGGGCCTTAGGCCACCTAGCACCCTTAAAATTGCATTCGCAATTTGCGATTACCTATTTGGTAATCGCAAATTGCGAATACTTTCCCATTCATTCCTATGGGCCTCTAGGCCCATAGGAATGAATGGGAATTCATTCCCTAATAGTGAATCGTAATTTGCGATTCGCTATTAGGGAACGTGTAGGAATCGCTATTTTTTTTGCGATTCCTTCAAGCATAAGGAATTGCGACTCCTAATTAGCGATTCCTTAAAAATCGCTTTTAAGGAATCGCAATTCCTTATCTTGATGCATGTGCCCCCAATGTGCGATTCCCAAACAGCGATTTTTAACGAATCGCTATTTGAGAATCGCAAAATGCGATGTAAATAAATATTCGCAAACATTTAGCGAATCGTTAATATTCGCAATCGCAATTACCGATTACCAAAATTGCGATTTCCTAATGGCGAATTCGCTATTAGGAAATCGCAATTTTGCAAATCCTCTATTTTGGAGCAGATTGATGACATCACAACCAGGAAATGTGACTGCCCATGCTGTTCCTGATTGCCTGAGGCTGTGTCAGAGGCTGGGAGCAGGAGCACACCACTCAGAATTTCAACACCATCCAAAACACAATGGATACACAGGAGAAGGAAAAGGAGGCAGCTGGAAGGAAAAGAAAACATCAATTCAGTGAGAAGGAACAGGAGGTCCTCATTGAGGAGATGGTGAACAGCCATGAAGTGCTTTTTGGCAAGAAATCCCTGCACATCCCAGAGTCTGAGAAGCGCAAAATCTGGCTGGACATACAGGCTAAGGTAAATGCCATAGGTGTTACACATCGCTCCATTGGTGACCTACGCAAGCCCTGGTACGACATGCGCTCAAGGTCTAAGGACAAGGTTGCCACCAGGCTTGCGGAGGCGAAGAAAACTGGTGGGGGTCCATCCACAGAGCCTGCATCCACACCCCTTGAGGATTTAGTGGAGTCCACCCTATAGCCTGAAAGCATCAGCGGGGTTGCAGATATTGACAGCTCCGCCACGCCCAACACCAGACAAGGTAAGATGCATGCTAAATCAGCCCTGACACATTACCCACTTAAGAACACAGTCAGGAAAGCCCCAATTTAGAAGTAACAATGCTACTCCATTCCACATTTTCCTGGCCACCCAGCAATGCATCATGGGAGATGTAGTCACACACATAACACAGTTGAACAAAGAAACACTGCAATGAATCTGCAGTTGACACAAAATAGTGAAACCAAAAATGTAACACAGCACTTAGGTACCCAAAATGCAACCAAGTTTATTCAGGGAACAATGGAAAGCAGGACACACAATAAGTAGTGCTTTTGTATTTACAGGTGAAGCTGCTACACAGGGGGACAACACAGAACCTGAGGAGGCACCACAGCCACAGGACCAGGCAGGAGGAGAGGACACAGATCAGACAACACAGCCAACACCTGTGCCAAACAAACGCCGTCACAGTGTGCCTCCACTCCCGGAGTTGGAGGGAGAACTCAAAGGCATACAGGATGAGGCACATCCAGAGCAAGAAGAGCAGGCACGGCAGGAACATGAGCTGCCCCCTATTGTTAGGTTTTAAATTCCCATCTCTGCAACGCACTCGTTTCATGCTATATTAGGTTAGCAATGTGTGGCTAAATAGATGCCATTTGTATTCACGGTATGCAACCCCCTGAGTTATCCCCATAATGCGCAGGCTTCAGTTCGTGAGTGTGACTCCATTTTGCATTTCGTAATCCTTATTAGGCTGCTTAGACTGTGCCTGAGTTAGGTCTCATTACTCGTATTGCTTGCCTCAGCAGAACACTGTATTTCGTTATTATTTTCTCTTCTGTTCAAGGCTGTTTCTCGACTTACTAATGAATAGGCCATTCTGCCCTCGCATACTTATCCGAATGTGTAGTTTCTGCTCCCACGTTAGGAGAAGCTGAGACCCAGCACCGTGGCCTTGGATTCCTGATAAAATGTACCCATCAGGCAGGTGTTAGCTCATCCTACTGTGCCTCTTTGTTCATGTTCGGCCCAGGCCGGTAGTTTTCCATGGTGGGCGGGGTTGGAGGCTTCTGGTGAAGAATGATTACTCACTGTAGACGGTTGGGGGGCCAGTCCCTCAGCAGACATCTTAGGGTGCAGGTCATGATGGACTCCTCTGCAGAGCATTGCGAATAAAATGTAAGTTTGTATTCTCTACTGTCTGACCGACTCTTCATTCTTGGGAAGGCATAGCAGGTGGTTGTAAGAAAACCCGAGTGGCCCTTGAGGGCCACTTCCTTCAGTTGATGCCCGAACAGGGACCCCGCAAGGTGATCCGACTCGCCCGTAATCGGGTTGTAGGGTCGGGCGGTGCGTTTGGTCGGTTGGGTGGATCGGGGTACCCCACCCAAGACCGAGCTTGGTTCTCGCAGCTGCCCCGCCCGGCTGATTGGGCGCCCCTTCGTCTAATGGTCACAGGCTGGGGTCCTGAGAAGGCGAAACCTTGGAGTTGACCGTTTGGTCCGAAGAGTCGGCAGTGGAGAATAACTTGACTCGACCTGTGTGCACCAGGTGAGTGATTTGATTCTTGGAAAAATGGCGCCATTCTTGGACGGCACGCGCCTGCAGGCTGTGTCCTGATACAGTCTCCGGACTGTCTTGTCTGCAGTTTTCAAACTGCTTTGCTTGAACGACACAAGTCGACGGGCTGTGTCTTGGTATGGTCTCCGGACTGTCTTGTCTTGAACTTGGTGGGTTTGCGGACTCTTGAAAAGGCACAGAGTGTTTGCGAGCAGTTTACCGGACCGCCTGGAAATTTGGCCCGCGCTTGAAAAGGTCCGGGACTGTTCGCAAACAATCTGCCAGACCAACTGGTAATTTGGCTAATGCTTGAAAAGGTCTGGGGCTGGAGCCTGTCTTCTTGAATTTGGTACAGTCCCCGGACTGTAGGGAGTGGTCTCTGGACCGTTTGGTTTGGTTCGTGAATAATATTCGTTATTTTATTTCTTTCCGTTATTTACCATTGCTGGTGTTATACTTGTCCGTGAGGGACAGTGCATGTGTCTTATATTTAGATGCCTTGTTTAAGCAAATTGGGGTGTTTTGGATGTCGATGTTGTTCTACTGATGCTCGATTGGAAGAGAGCCAGCCTGCACCTCCGGAGGGTTCTCCAAATTTCGACGTATACGTTAAACATGGTATTGGCCCTCTTATGTTTAGCACATTGTGGCATAAATATACGAGGGACAATGCTGAGTTACAGTGTCCGCTTACCTGCTCATTTGATGAACAGAAATTGAATTTCTTGCAGGACAAATTGTTCGCTAAAAAGAGCAGTCAGTCGATGTTTGATTCTCTAAGAGTATGGCAGAAACAAGCAAAGCAGCGATGAATGAGAGCAGAGAAAGAGGCCCGGAAGAGGCAGACGCAAACTATAACACAGAAAGCAGTAGCCTATGAAAGAGGAAAGATAGAGAAGGGCATAGAATGCGTGGATAGAAAGTTTTGGTTACAGACAGATAAATGTTATGTTACTAGAGAGGAAGGTGATGATTATGTCAAAGAGCTATTGGATTCTCGCCCTCCTACTCCTTATGCCCCTGAATGGATATACCTGACAGTCCCAGTCTCCGGCCCCTAGTGCCGCCCCTTCTAGTGTTTCTGTTTCTAGCGCTACCGCATCAGCCCCGGCCCCACTTGCTTCTCCTCTACTTACACCAGTCACCGGGGCGGGTGCTGTTAGCTCCCCCGCCCAGTCTATTAGTTCTGTATCGACTGCTACTCCCCCTTTCACCCTACCACCCTGTCTCCCTACATGATGGTACCTGTCTCTGTGTCTGCTCTTTCCCCCGTGAGTGTGACACCCCAAGCACAGTTGAATGTCGAAACTCCTGTGCGTGGGGTACATGAAGTGAACTGGGCAGCAGCGAGAGACCGAATGGATAAAGTGTTGGTGCGTTCTGCTGTGGGTGATGAGGAAAAGCAAATGGTGGCGAATCAAGCAGCTCAGTGGGCTCGGAATCCGATCTATAATGTGGAGGATGTGTGGAGTGTGATGAAAGATTACGAGCCGTTTATACAGCAGCTTGCCCTTAAGCACATGTCAGCCACGCTGATAGGGTTGTGGGAACAGTGTTTTCAAGTGGTTTCCCCGCAAATAATCTATGACATACGGGATAGGGTATATGCTGAAGGTATGGCTCCCAATGAGGTTTTTAGAAATGTAACGACACTAGTGGGTTACCAAGGCAGATTGCTCCAGAAGGATCCGACAATGGGGACGCAGCATCCCATGAGGGAAGTCCATCCCATTTACCACCCTGAAATTCCAGAACTGCGCAATTCCACCGACACTGTGATTAGACCACGAGTCGACGCTCGGTTTCAGGAACAGTGGATCTATACTCCTTGGAAGAGGAGTGAGGTCCTATCCCTAAAGAGCCAGCTGCCGGACCCCCTAAAAAACCCTACTGCAAATTATAAAGAATTGACGGAGGCGGCCTCCTCCACAGTGATGACGCTAGTTGTTTTTCGGTTTGTTGGTACCGGTGGATATATGGAGGCAGGTTCATATGCAGGATCATGCACTAGAGTTGGGGGGCACATGGGATGAGATCAGGGCTTGGGATAAGGAGCGTAAGCCCGGCGACTAGCCGAAAGCGGAGCTCCTAGCTTTGCCGGGGCGTATTATCACTTACATGCACTCCCTTATCCCACCGAAGCGAGTGGACTGGGACAAGTTGACTGCGTGTCACCAAAAGAAGGATGAAAGTGTTTCGGATTTCTTTACCAGATTTGAAGGTGTGTTTTTAGATTTTAGTGGTCAGGACCTGTCACAGGAGGGTGGTGTTTGTTTGTTTGTTAACAGATTTGTCACTAACTTGCTTCCCGAGATTGCAACAGGGTTGTAGGCTTCGGAAAGTACTTGGACGACCCCATCCCCGTCAGTGATATTGAGTATGGCACAGTACTACGAACATAGAGAGAATGAGGACAAGTAAAGTGTAGAGAAAAAGTCAAAGGATTTGAAGACGAGGGTATTGATGCAGCAAGTTGCGAGGGGAAGTGGACGAGGAAGAGGTTCGGGTTCGGCCCAATGGCTGCCTCGGTCTGGCAGGGTTGGTGCTTCAAGTGCGCCCCTCGGGCTCAATCAATGTGCGTACTGTAAGCAGGGGGGACATTGGAGGAACAAGTGTCTGGAGTTGTTGCAGAAAGGTGAGGCCCCGAAAGGTCAGGGTTCTCGAGGATGCGGACGAGGAGCAGGAGGTAGAGGGGGGATGCAGTCAGAGGATACATCACACAATAGGCAGAGCGGGAATTATTTTGACGACCCCCGAGGACGACAGTACTATCATGACCACTATGACATGGACGAAGTGACAGGGTTGTCTCACAGCTAGGACAGCCGAGGACAGGGCGAGGGACAAGTTCCGGTGCCTATAGATCAGCAAGGACGTTATGTTACAGGGTACTACCGAAAATGTTTTAGTTGATACAGGGGCTATGAAAAGCTCTGTTTCCCGTTCACTGGTCCCGGGGGCAGCTCTGTCTGACCAAAACAATGTGTCGGTGGGTTTCTCAGGCGTGCTGGTCATTAGCCCCATTTCCAAGCCTCTTGCTTTGACTATTGGCCCCTTTACGGTCGATTCACCATTTTTACTGACGTCAAATTGTGGGGAAAATTTGTTAAGACTGGATTTGTTAAAAAAGTTGCATGCAACAATCATTTGTTCTCCAGACGGTGTTTACATGACTATTGGACCGCAGGTGGCCCGTGCCAAACAGTGCTTCACAAAGCATGCCCCCCTTCCTGCTGAGTTCAGAGATGTGCCACGTACGCTATGGGCTACAGGAGACACGGATGTGGGGTTACTCCAGATCCCACCAGTATCTATACAGATCAAGGACAATGCTAAATTGCCACGTATTCCCCAGTACAAGATATCCCAGGCAGGTGAAAAGGCCCTATTACGAATAAAACAGGATTTGATTAAGTCTGGTGTGGTTGAAGAGACTGTGGCGAATGTGTGTAATAGTCCTATTCTTCCTATTCTTAAAAAGACACCCTTGGATTCTTCTGATGCCCACCCTGACGTTTACCGTTTTGTGATCGACCTTAGAGAGGTAAATAAGATCATAGTTCCTCAGTACCCTGTGGTCCCAGACATTACCACGATCCTGACAATGATCCCCCCATCAGCAAAATTCTTTTCCGTAATTGACTTAAAGAATGCTTTTTTCAGCATACCAATCCATACAGATAGCAGATATCTATTTGGATTTACAATAGCCGGTCGGAGCTTTAGATTCTGCCGTGCTCCACAAGGCTATACTGAAAGTCCAAGTATCTATAGTCAAGCCTTGAAAGCTCAATTGGATTCTTTGGAGCTTCCCCCTGGTAATGTGCTATTGCAGTACGTTGACGACCTCCTTGTGGCTTCGGATAATGAGGACGGTTGCAAGGAAGCCACAGTTAAATTATTGTTGCATTTGGCACATCATGGACACAAGGTGTCACTTTCGAAATTCCAATATTGTCGACAGGAGGTCACCTATTTAGGTCACCTACTGTCGAAGGAGGATCGCAGACTAACACCTGAGCGCATAGCTGCTATTACTAATATGCCTGTTCCTAAGACCCAACGCGAGGTACGCGCGTTCATCGGGATTACTTCGTATTGTCGGCATTGGATCCCTAACTATTCCCTACTAACAAAACCCCTTCTTTACCTGACCACCAAAGATGTGCATGAACCCCTGCCTTGGACACCAGCATGCCAGCAAGCTTTTGAACAATTAAAGGTTGCGCTTTGCTCTGCCCCGGTGCTTGGTACTCCTAATTACCAGAAGCCTTTTGTGCTCTACGTTCATGAGGTGGACGGTTGCGCACTGTCTGTTCTAACACAGGGTTTCGGTGGTAAGCAGAGACCCTGCGCCTATTTCTCTGACATGCTTGATAATGTCGCCAGAGCGCTCCCGAGCTGTCTGAGAGCTGCTGCAGCGGTGGCAGTTTCTATCAGACAATCGGCAGGGCTCGTCCTTGATAATGATCTCACAGTAATGGTACCTCATGCTGTGGATACGCTATTGAATAAGACGAAGACGCAGCACCTTACTAGTGCGCGTCTGACTGGCTATGAATTGACCTTGTTTGCTCCGCACATTACCATCAAACGATGTGCTACTCTGAACCCAGCCACGTTACTACCCCTCCCTTCGGAAGAAAAGGACAATGATGTCCATGATTGTTTATTTCGGACTAAGGAAGAAACGAAAGGACGGGTAGACCTGACTGATGTTCTTTTATCTTACCCCCAAGGGTAACTATATGTCGATGGCTCTTGTTTCAAATTACCAGATGGCACCACCACTGCAGCCTATGCAATCACAACGTTACACACTGTAGTTGAGACATCCCGTTTGCCACACCAATCGGCCCAAGCTGCAGAGTTGGTTGCCCTCCTCAGGGCTTGCGAGTTGAGTGAGGGACTGGCTGTTAAAACCTACACCGACAGCCAGTACGCCTTTGGGGTGGCCCATAATTTTGGGCACCTCTGGGCGGAGAGAGGGTTCTTGACCTCCCACGGGCTGCGAATACAGAACGGCCCACTGATACATAGATTGCTGTCCGCATTGACACTTCCCAATAAGTTAGCAATTGTGAAATGTAGCGCTCATAAAGCCATTACAGATGATGTTGGGAGGGGAAATGCTTTCGCAGATCAGACAGCTAAGGAGACAGCTCGATCAAAGATGAAAAAGATGTTGGTGGCAGGTCCCACTAAGTGGGTCCCAGACAATGGAATGTTCGAGGACACATTGGAAAATGTCAGGTAAATCCAGGGTGAGGCCACTCTAGATGAATTGGCAATGTGGGAGGAGAGAACAGGTCGTTTGGATGAGGATGGGTGTTGGACTGACTTGTCTGGGAAGCAGCGATGGTTGCTGCCTAATTCATATGTGCTCCCTGTTGTTACCATCGCCCATGGCCCAGCGCATATTAGTGCCAAAGGAATATGCAAGTTACTGGACCCAGTATTGCAGAATGATAATATCGCTAAGGTAGCCACACACCTAGTAAAACATTGCATCATTTGTTTGAAGCATAACCTTGGGAAAGGTACTCCTACACCCGCTGGTAACTTTGCACTGCCTTCCATCCCTTTCGAGGTTCTCCAGATGGATTTCATCGAAATGGAACGAGTCAACAACTTAAAGTATGTGCTAGTAGTGATTTGGCATTCAGTAAATGGATTGAGGCTTACCCCACTAAAGAAAATACAGCCATGGCGACGGCGAAGGCACTTCTAAAAGAGTACTTCCCGCGCTATGGATTGCCACGCGTGATTTGGAGTGACAATGGAAGTCACTTCAATTCAAAAGTCATTGAATTGGTGTGCACAGGTTTGCATATTAAGCAGAAGTTTCATGCAGCGAATCACCCCCAGTCAGCAGGTCTGGTTGAGAAGTACAATGGTACTCTCAAGCTGAAACTAGCAAAAATTCAAGAAAGCACAGGATTGCGATGGCCAGATGTGCTACCCTTGGCTTTATTATCTACCAGAGCGACAGCGCATTCTAGAATAGCGTTGTCACCGTATGAAGTGGTCTTCAGGCGCCCTGCTAATGTGTGGGGCGTCCAAGACCCAAGCGCTTCTCCGAGATTGAGTACCCCCTGCTTGTAGACTATCTGTACGAGTTGTCTAAAGATCTTCGTTCTCTTCACCAACAGATACAAGCCACGCTGCAGCCAGTACCAGAGGGGCCTGGGCATCAAATACAGCCCGGAGATTTCGTGCTCATCCGAAACTTTCAACGAATAAGCTGTTTGGAGCTGAGGTGGAAAGGACCATTCCTTGTCCTTCTTGCCACCCGCACAGCGGTGAAAGTAGACGGCAGAAAACACTGGATCCATGGTTCACATGTTAAACGGATACCTCTACCGCTCCCGTAGGACCGTTGGGTCAACAAAGGCATCGCTGATCAGGAATGTGGGAGGTTGCCACGCTTCATTCCCTTCTCTGACGCCCGATTGAGGTGGGTGCAGATGGACGAAGAAAGTGACGCAGCCCTGTTCGAGGCGATCCCACTAGAGATAAGGGCCACCCCGGATAACATCGTTTCTAATACACTGGAATCTGAGTCTCAATGCCCATCTGATCCCGAGTTTCTGCCCCTTTTTGTTGATGAAACAGTGCCTGGAATAACGAAATATGATCTGAGGCCCCAAAAGAAGGACGGTGCTTCAGCCGAACAGTCTAGGAGTTAGGGAAGGACTTGAGCTTAGGGCGCAGGTGCTGTGCCTAAGGTGCCTGTATTAGACTAGGGTGACATACACTGGTGCACTGCCCTGGACACTGGACAGGATAGTTGAGGGTATTTGCCCAGGAGGGAGGGTGCCCTATCCTGAAAGAAAAAGGATTTGTTTTTCTGCAAGGGCTGCGATCGCGCAGCTCCTCCGTGGGAGTGCTTCCTACCACCGTCGTTGATGAACAATAGGAGCCTGCCAGCGAGGCTCTAGACGGACGCTGGGTGATTTGAGCCCCACTGGTACTGTTGTTGCAATAGTGGCTCTAGCCCGTGAATTTTTCTTTCCCTTGTGACACCTATAAGTTGCCCTTGAAATTTTCTAAATGTATCCCTTTGGTCGTCCTATCCCTGATGAGGAGCAGCCCTTTGCAGCTCCACGTCCAACCTCAGATGGGCCTGTTTGGTCCTCTTGGTCCACTAAGAGTAATATAGTATTTGTTGTAATAATTTTGCTTTCCCTGCTAGTCGTATTTGGGGTGGTCTGGTACTTAGAGGAACAACATCCCGTGCACAACTTGATAGGGACTACCCCAGCTCCAGCTGAGCACTCGTTTGTTACACTGGCCCCACATAAAGAGAGACATAGACAGACTTATGCCCAAAATGCTTTTGTTCAGATGCTTCATCAGGTACACAGTACTACTAATGCCACGAATTGCTGGGTGTGTGGGCTACTTCCCTCAGTTATGTACAAAAATGATTTGCTAGCGTCATTGCCCCTGTCATATTTGGGTAACTGTGAAGCCTGGTTTCAACTGCTCTCTATGGTATACATGCACTATTATGCGGACACTGTGAAAATGGTACGGGCTGATTACGAAGCAGTATTGGAGTATATAGTGGTACACCAAGGATATACACCTGGGGCAGATGGCAAGGAGGGTACCCTGCACCCAGATGCTTGCATGAACATTTTTGAGGCTAATGAAAATGTCACTTGGTAACGAAATGAAATGCTAGATTTCCAAGGATTCAATGTCACTGAATACTTTAAATGTTTCCAGGAACGCAATATCACTGAAGACAAAGCCATGCCTGTCCCTGTGATCAATGCAACAGCTAGTTTCTGTGTTGAAGGATCAGGGAACATTTCGGTAGGAGAGAGCCATTGTAACTACACATACCGATTGAACACTACTAGCAGCCCACCTTTGCTTACACCTCCGAATGTATGCTTCACCTGTGGGGAACAGGCTTATACATGGCTTCCTAGGGGATGGTCTGGCCGGTGTTATGTTTCCTTCCTCTTACCTCCCATTTACATTGCACCGTCCAATTACCACAAGGATCATAAGCTACAGCGTAGGGATCTCCAGGTACATCGAGTTAAGAGAGTTGTCAATCCAGACGATATTGCTCAAACAGATACCTCCCTACAGCAATTTACTGACATAATGAAGGACATTCTGCCGTTCTGGGGTCCCATGTTCAATAGTCGTAATATTCGTCGCCTTGCTAGAGTAGTTGAGGGAGTTATTAATACTACTGCCGGTATACTGACTAATATTACAGTCGAGCTTCAGGCTACAAGGCTTGTTTCTCTTCAAAATCGGATGGTTTTAGACATCATTCTGGCTGATAGGGGTGGAGCCTGTCGCGTCATCGGCAGCAGCTGCAGTGTGTAGACATTACTGCAGTGTTAGTGCCCCTAATGTGTACTCCGCAATACAGAAATTACACAGACTTGCTTCAGATATCCATCAGGATAATGGTTCATGGTCCCTCACAGGGTGGCTCCGGGGGCTGCTGACATCATGGGGTTGGAAGATATTACTTGTCCTAATAGCCATCGCAGGAGTCATCTTTACTTGTTGCTTGTGCATTAATTGCCTTCCAGCCTGTTGCACCTATTGTGTGAATAAACTCACCCCTACCCCTACATTGCCAAGACGAGATAACAAGATCTCTGCTATTATGATGCAGGAAATTCAGGACATAATGCTCATTGATGAGGGCATCTTTGAGTATTAGGTGATTTCAATGCTCATGTGTTGTTTTGTTTTCCCTTGCAACATGAGTGACCATGCAATTTCTTTCTCCCACTTAGAATTGTAAAGACCCTACCAGATAGCGAATAAAGCATTTAGCCACCCATGCTAAAAGGAGGGTCTGTTAGGTTTCAAATTCCCATCTCTGCAACGCACTCGTTTATGCTATATTAGGTTAGCAATGTGTGGCTAAATAGATGTCATTTGTATTCACGTTATGCAACCCACTGAGTTATCCCCGTAATGCGCAGGCTTCAGTTAGCGAGTGTGACTCCATTTTGCATTTCGTAATCCTTCTTAGGCTGCTTAGACTGTGCCTGAGTTAGGCCTCATTACTCATATTGCTTGCCTCAGCAGAACACTGTATTTCGTTATTATTTTCTCTGCTGTTCAAGGCTGTTTCTCGACTTACTAATGAATAGGCCATTCTGCCCTCACATACTTATCCGAATGTGTAGTTTCTGCTCCCACATTAGGAGAAGCTGAGACCCAGCACCGTGGCCTTGGATTCCTGATAAAATGTACCCATTTGGCAGGTGTTAGCTCATCCTACTGTGCCTCTTTGTTCATGTTCGGCCCAGGCTGGTAGTTTTCCATGGTGGGCGGGGTTGGAGGCTTCTGGGGAAGAATGATTACTCACTGTAGACTGTTGGGGGGCCAGTCCCTCGGCAGACATCTTAGGGTGCAGGTCATGATGGACTCCTCTGCAGAGCATTGCGAATAAAATGTAAGTTTGTATTCTCTACTGTCTGACCGACTCTTCATTCTTGGGAAGGCATAGCAGGTGGTTGTAAGAAAACCCGAGTGGCCCTTGAGGGCCACTTCCTTCACTATGCACCGTAGGGACGACAGTTGCAGGAGACACAGGCCAAGGGCACAAACCAACACAGACGTAGGAGAAGATCCTTCCGTATTTTCAGGCCTGGAAGGCACAATGGTGAAGGTCCAGCGTCTGCAGGCAAAAAGCATGCGATCAATAAACAGGCAGCTGGTGTCTGTCAATCATAACCTCACAGACATGAAGGAGGGCATCAGAGAGCTCAATCACACAGTTGAAGAGGGCAGTAAGGCATGTGTAGACAGCATGAAGGAAATGACTGGAGCAATCAAAGAGTTCTGTGCCATGATGCAAAGGGACCATGCATCCAGACGCAGGGAAAAATAACGCCTGTTCACCCGTATGGATCAGTACAGTAAGGCGGTCAACCATTTGTGCAATGCCACATCTGTACTGTCAAGACGCACAGTGTCGATGCAGATAGAAATGGCACACTGCAGCCAGGATGTTGCCAAAGGTTTGGTGCAGATCACCAATGCAGTTGACCAGCTGCAGACAGCAAACATAGGTGTCACAGGTCTCCTGGGGGCAGGGGATAGTGAGGAGGTCTCCAACCGCAGCAGCATCACCCCACCAATTACAGAACCCAGATGGCGTAGTGTGAGGCAAGGAACACCATCAGATGCCTCATCAAGGGAGGGCAGTCAGCACACTGAGCGTGCAACTGCAGGATGTGGACGTAAGAAATAGACAGAGTTGCCACAGCTGAATGCTAATGGGTGAATTAACCCATGGCACGCGTACATTTGTCATTCTATAACTCATGTCCTGTGTACATGACATGTGCATCAGCAAGAGCCACACATAATGTGTGTTTGTAGGCTGTGTGAATGCAATTTACCTGACGCTAAGGTACATTAAAACACATCATTCTCCGATCATCATTTGCTTTGTGTCATCATTACTCACCTAGAAATAGTTGTGTGTTATTTCTTCACGTCGCTATCGGCCATCAGCTGCCCCTACACCACCTGCTGGTCTGCGACGTGGACCTGGTACGTCTTCCTCATCTGATTCTGTATCTGTGAGTTCTACTGGTATGCCTTTTCTTGTTGCAATGTTGTGCAGCATGGCACAAGTAGCCACAATCTTGCAGCAGGTCTCTGGGCCATATTGCAGTGCTCCTCCACTCTTGTGCAGGCAGCGGAACCTGCTCTTCAGTATACCAAATGTTCGCTCGATTACGCAGCGCGTTGACTTGTGTGCACGATTGTATCTTCACTCACTAGGATTCGCCTGATTGAGGTACGGTGTGAGGATGAATGCACGCACAGCATATGCACTGTCACCTACAGGTTGAAAGACATACGGTTAATCACTGTCCTGTCACTTCAGCTCTAAACTGTATTTCAGAGTGGTTGACATGCATTTACCTAGCAGGTATCCCTTGCCAAATTCGCCCCCAGTGAGACGTGTGTATATCCCACTGTGCCTAAAAATGAAGGAATTGTGTGTACTGCCAGGATATTTTGCCACTATATCAGTTATGATGTGTTTAGCATTGCATATGACCTGTATGTTGATTGAGTGGAATGATTTCCGGTTCCTGAATACGTACTCATTGTCTGAGGGGGGTGAGAGGGCTACATGTGTCCCATTTATGCAACCAATGACATGGGGAAACTGGGCAATCTGGTAGAAGTCCAGTTTGGTCTGCTGCAATGCCTGTTGTGTGATGGGGACTATGATGTGATGGTGCATCCTCCGTACCATTGCATCCAAGAATGCATGGAAGAAGCGCGACAGGCAACTCTGGGACACCCCTCCTGCTGTAGCTATCACCCCCTGGAAGCTCCCTGATGCCAGTAAGTGCAGTGAACAGAGGACCTGCACATGTGGTGGAATTGTTTGGGTCCTGCGGGTTGGGTGTTCAAGCATAGGTTTTAGCTCAGAAATCAAGTCTAGTATAGTAGCTGAGTCCATTCTATACTTCTCATGTATCTCTTCCTCTGTCTACTGGAACAAAGTGATGCGCACTCTGAAGACGCGTTCCTGTCTCCTCCTTCTCTGTGCTGCTGCTTGAATCCGCATCATCCTGGCTATGACATACAGCGCTGCCATTGTGGAAGTCCCTGAGGGATTCTGGGCCTGTTTAAATAGGTTGCACCTGGTTACCACCTGGTTTGAGTTGGTGGTAAATTGCATGTGCAAAATTGCGATTTTGGCATATTCGCAATTTGCGAATTTTTGATACATAGGTTTGCGAAGTCGCAAATTGCGAGAATCATTTTTGCGTATTCGCAAATGGTATCACGGTAACTGCGAATTTGCAATTGGTTTTTTGCAAATTTTGGGCCTCGCAAAATTGGTATTCGCTATTTTAGCGAATATCTATTTTGCGATGCAAAACACTGTCATACATTGGAGAAGGCTATTTTGCGATCGCAAACACTGGTTTTTTGTGATTCGCAGCATTTGTGAACTCAAAATAGCGTGATACATATTCCCCTTAGTATCTAAGGACTGCCACGTAACCATTTGTCAGGAGAGGTCCTTCGCCCAGATTATCGCACAAGATTCTGCCAGAGACAGTGTCACCTACTGCCAGCGCACTTCGAAGATGCTGCTTCCCACATGATGCTGATAAAGTGGAGTACCAGGGAAAGGCTGGTACAGCAGCGTGTTTGCCCTTTGCAGGGAACTCTACCTTCACGCCACCACTGATAACGGCAGCTCTTACTGTCAACAAGGTATGCAGTGCTTCTCCCAAAGAAACTCTAGACTGCAAGCTGTTCAACACTCCATGTTCTCCTAGTGTAGCGCATTGAAGTAGGTTTTAGGATGTTAGGTCTTAGATGATATTTTAACCATGTTTGAAATGTTTATTTTATTCTCATTTACAATGTGCCTTCTTACTGTTTTTAATGATATCCTGTGTAGTTTTTTAGATGTGCTGAGAAACAGGTGTTCCTTATTGTAATAAATGCTTTTAGTTAAAAGTGTCTATTCTTCTTAGTGCAATGTGTAGGTGATATTTTGAATAATGAAATAGTTTTTTTTCTGTTACCACGGTGCCCCTGATCCCATTGCAGGTTTTGTTAGTAACCCAAAAGCAGTACCTCTACTTCAAAAATGTATTGGGTAGGGTTCTGCAGGGCTACAATAACCTGTCTTTCACATTCAGAGTTGATGCATTTAATCAAGCTCACCTGTATCACCCGTGGGTGGGAAAGTAAACCTTGTAGAGCTACACAAAGTCATAGTTTGCACAACAGTTGGCGCCCAACGTGGAACCTATATCTTAAGGTTACACCGTAAGTAGTTCTTTTACTATTCACACTCGTGAACCACTATTATGTCATTACAGAGACATCTGTAGTAATTACAATTACCTCCTACTGGGCATAAGGGAGCACCTAGTACGGTAGGGTTGTCAAGTTTGACTCATAAATGTTATTCCCCATTCTGTGGGTTTTCAAATTCTTTGATTCCAATTTCAATTGAATCTGTTCACCATGGTGGCACGAATTGTGATAGCAGGAAATTACAGGGAGGCAGTCACTCAGTGAAAGCTGAAGGTATCCCTGATGAAGGGGCAGTTACTTTTGTAATAGCTGCACACACCATGAATGCCTTTTAGATATTTTAAACATGGGTGGAATTTGAGCCTATTAATCCTTCCTGAGGGCAGTTTTGTAGCTACACAACTGTAGACCCGCCAGCTCACTATAGGGCGTAACAAGATTTGGAAATCCCTTTGATTTACCAGGAACACATGAACAGGTTCGCTGGTCAATTGCCGCACACACACAAAAATATCAGTTTGGGGCCTCTGAGCAATAAAGGGGCTACCTGGCTAATCTTGGCTGGCTACACACCTGTTCCTCACCTCGACAACCTAGCACCTGTTCAGGTGTTTGGGGTTTTGAACTATAATGTTGCCTTATACAGGAGACTCGTACAGTTCGCACATGTACTTTGAGCTCGAGTCCTGCTCTTACAGGGGACCAGCCGCTCCTACACAAGTACAAGCTATTAGTCCACACACTATTAATGCTATCATGGTAAAAGCACCCATGAAGCATGACGAAATGGCCTTCTGGATTGCTCGCAAGACCAACCAGTTAGAAGCAGTGTATCCAATCACTACACCCCAAGGCAAACATGGAATACTGACTATGTGTCTTCCTCTTGGGATGGTGTGCCTGTAGAAGAGAGTAATACCTGGGAAAGAATCTTTGCATGCATTTACACCAGCAAGCATGGCACGCCTACATTGGCAGTTCTCCCTCATAAACGTAAGCTGGTCTAGAATGAGCATGAAGCTGTATCAACTCTGGACTTAGGAATGAAGATAATGAGGAACTTTTCTATAGTTTTCTCTATCATCCTAAGCAATATCAAAGGGAGAAACTTCGGTTCTGGCTATTGGTCAGAGACTGAAAGCAGTTTCAGTTCAAGATCATGAATGGTAACTACTGAAAATAATCGCATATGTTTTTACCTCTGTGAATCAAGATATTTTGGGTGCACAACCTGTTAAGCCACATCTAAAACCTAAAAGTGACACTGAGAGTTCTGTGAAATAAAAATCTGCAACAGAAGGGAAGAAGAAAAAGAGGGACAAAGAGAAAAGACAGACTGGATTGCCCTCTTCTCAGGAATCCTGTACTGGTATCAGTATTTTGATAACTGCTCTTCATGTGTTTTTTCAGGACACTGATGGTAAATGAACAGAGAGAGGAAGTTGATCAGAGTACTGAAGAAAGGAGGAGCATATTAGAAAAATTGAAGCAGAACATTAGACTGACGTCAGTGTAAAGAGGGAGGAGAAAGGATTGAACTTTAAATCCCTTGCACTGCTGGTGCATCACTTTTAATATGGGAAAAAGTGACGTACCAGTGGCACAAGGGGCTTTTAAGTAAGCTCCTATGAGTGCACCATTCCACATGCAACAGATGAGGGTAAACAGATAATATCAGTCCTAGCTATTGGCGAATCATCTAATGTGCTGCTGCCAAGCTCTGGAGAAAAATTATAAAAAAAGAAAAAGAGTTGGTTGTGAAATAGGGGAATTGCATTACGTCTCTGACGGGCTGAATAGCTCTGTTCAGGTGATGTGATCTGAACCAAGTTGTCCCGAGTCAGCCTACCAGTTGACAAAACAGGATGCATGACGATTGCCAGTGCCTCGAGCGGTTCTCCCCCAGCATGACATCCCTAGCTCCCACATGAAACTGTGCATAGAGGTTGTGAACAGAAGACTAGGAAATTGCACATAGATTACTTTCAAAGCAGGAAAGGACCTTTTGCTCAAAGTAAGCAAAGTCCTGACAGTGTACTTCTGTCAGCCTCACTCATTGTTAACCCTAAATCCTCCACTCTTGGCCTGTTTCCCTAGTATGAAGACTGTGGAGGATCCCTCAAGCAATAATTACTGGGGTGGCCAGAATCTTGCTTTATGTTTTGTAGATGTCCTCAAAACTCACAACTTTGTTATTTAGGTGGCTTGTTTGTTCCATGATTTCTACTGGTGTCTGAGTTAAAACAGAGGGGCAGATGTACAAGGAAATGGCGCAGCACGGCAAATTTTGCAGCGCTGTGTTCATCATTTCAAAAACGCAGGGTTGCACTGCATTTACAAGAATATGGCGCACCCCTGTGTTTTCCCTTGCACTGGCACTACAAATAGCTTCCTACCACCAACACCATAGTGCAAGGGTGCCTGCATTGCAGGGATGATTGTTTATGTGCAGGAAGGTGTCCCTGCCTGCACATAAACAATCAATAATGATTTTCTCTTTCTATTTGTGCTGCAGAATGCAGCACACAGAAGAGGCAAAAATGATTTAAAAAAAAAAAAATAATCTTCTCGTTGCGCCAATCTAACATCTGCTTTTGCATGGCGTTAGTTTTTGGCACTGCCTCTGATTTTCAGATCTTTTTAAATCTGGGACAGCGTCAAAAAGCAATGGGTGTTGCGGTGGAACACCCACAGCAGCACTCATTGCATGCCCCTTTCACACAGATACCTGCGTGAAAGCGTACCATATTAACAAAGCAGCGATAAGCTATGCAAAGTGGCTTAACGTTACTTTGTAAATATGGTGCAGGGCACTGTACCACCAGAACGCCATTCCGGTGGCACAATCCCCTTGTACATATGCCCAAGAGTCTCTGGATTCTGAGTTAAAATGGAGTACTCCTGATTCAGTAGATGCAGAAGACTTTATCCTTTTCTGTATGTTCCCATTTGAGAAAAAAACTACACTGAACCCCCTAACTCTGGACTAGGTCCCTTGTGCCAATACAAAGCTTGAATTAACGTGCCCAGGGCACTGGTGAGATTTCTTATCAGCTTTGTCACAGTAAGCTTCAAAAGCAGTGAAGCGAGGTCGCAGGGCTCTGTGGGGCATATTCTCAAGGACTTATCGCCGAGTTAGCGGCACTTTAGCGCAGCCAAAGTGGTGATAAATTCTTCGCACCATTCACAAGCCGATATCACCAGTTTCCCTGCGATAGCAGCCGCAAAAAACATCGCCACGGATGACACCGGCAACTAACGCCAATGAGATGCAGAGTAGGCGTTCCTGTGCAAAAAGCCACGAAAACACCACTCTGCAACATTCCCAACAACCAGCCAGATTGGCGATAAGATTCAAAAACATGCGATAAGGCGCGTTAGCAGCAGGGATTTAACACCTGCTCCTACCCGGTGCTAAGTCAGATGACAACCTGCACCATAAAAGAGAGCCCAGCCCCCAGCCACACCAGAAGAACAACAGATGCCATGGAGATACTGATCATGCAGCTCGGAGCCGCAAGAGGGCCACAACACCCACCGCCACCCCCCCAGGCCCCCACCCCACCAGGACCCCCCCCCCCCGGACTACCACAGAGGCAGCGCAGACAAAGCCACCGGACCTTCCGAAAACGCACCAGCCTCGGAGACTTAACGCCAGAGGAAGTCATTGCCCACTACAGGCTCAAAAGTACAACCATCTTCCGCATCCTGACCCTCATTGCCCACAGGCTGACGGCACCAGCCCTGTCTTGGATGCCATCATCAGCTTGGTACCCCAGCAACTTTACTTCCCACACACTGCGCAGGAACAGCTGGAGATCAAGCAAGGCTTCTACGCCATAGCTGGCTCCCGGCACGTGTTGGGGGCAATTGACTGCACACATGTACTCCTCGTGCCCCCTGCCGCCATTGCACACAATTACCGCAACAGGAAACACACGCATTCCATCAATGTGCAGGCAATAGTGGACCACCGGGGACTCTTCACCAATGTCGTCGCCAACTACCCAGGCAGTGTGCATGATTCCTTCATCTTCCTACAGTCCATCATCAACCAGCGCTTCCAGGATGGCACCTATGGAAATGCACTGCTCGTCAGTAAGTACCAACGGAACACACCACACACCTCAACACCACAATCAGACAACTCACAACTCTGGGAATGCACACGTCACAAAATCACATACAACATGACAACCAACATCAGGGCCGGACTGGCTACCGGGCATTTTGGTGTGCTGCCAAGCTGGGGGCTGATTTCACTGCGGTGGGGGCTGATTTCGTTGATGGGGACCTGCGTGTGCTTCTAAATAAACAAAACAAAACGAATGGTTTTAAGCACACGCAGGTCCCCATCAACGAAATCAGCCCCCAGCTTGGCAGCACACCAAAACGCCTAGTAGCCAGTCCGGCCCTGACCAACATCCCCACATTCCAAACACGACAACACAACTTACTGTGGCAACCTGGGCTAGCCATCTACACAAGCCATCAACGGCATGGCACCTCAGCCATACAATAGCAGAATGTGGGGAGAGTTGGGAACCCGGCATGTGCGAAGGAGGCAAGTGACCCATGAATGTGAATGTACACAATGCCAAGTGTGGAGTGGATGTGCTGGACAGACTGCAGTATGCAGACCACAAACACTTCCATGTCGACATACACTGCTGGTGTCTGGAGTGTACTGGACAGTGGACGCAACCATGTAACCGCAGCCAGCGGGGAAGAATGCGGAAATGTAGCTTGTTACGTCCCTCCCTGTAAGCATGCGCGGAGTGGGCGTGAATAAAAAGCCCAGTACTCTGGGCGTGGTTCTCTTCCGGAATGGCCAACATGTCTGCCAGGGCGGCGCCTCTCACCCCGCCACGAGGCCAACGCCGTGAGCGGCAGTGCCTGCGATCCTGTGCGCCTGCTGCACCCCAGGCCGCTGGTCCCAAGTCGCGTCATGCCCGCCCCAGCGCACCCAGGCCGCACTGCTCACCTGCCGACACCGGCGTGTGTCAAAGAGGACCCACCCCATGCCGGTGCAAGCTCCAAGCCTGAGGCCCGCGACCATGGCAGCCTCCTCAGACCATCATGGCCTCGGTGACACAGGCTCCCATTACTCCTTTCTCATTGACGTACTCCACCGCTGCCTCCGGCCTACACTGCGGTTCAGTAGGTCACACATTTGGAACTGAGTCTTGATTATACAATGGCAGAGTTTATACGTTTAGTGCAGATTTTATATCACCGTACTCCCTACGATGTGGTGCCACCGACTCTGTGCATAGCATTCCAACGACACGTGTCTGTGGGCCCATGCTGACTACTGCCTTCGGCCTACACTGCGGCCCAGCACCGCGGGGCCACCTGTGTACTGCCTACACTGTGGTCCAGCAGGCCTCACACCAATCCAATACAATCCGTACCAGGCAGGACACGGCATTGTCGCAGGCTGCACACACGCTCAGCACTGGTGCTACTACCTCCGTCAACCACAAATCATCGCCACATGGCATTCCAACATCGTGTGTGAGAGTACCAGGAGGAGCTGCCTGAACAGCGGTTGGCCCGCGCTGACCGCTGCCTCCGGCCTACACTGCGGTCAAGTAGGTCACACATTTGGGACTGAGTCTTGATTTTACAATGGCAGAGTCCGTATCATTGCACGCTAGGAGAGGAGTAAGAGGAAGACGCAATTCAGTCCGGATGACAAACAGGATCCTCGTTACGGAGGTGACCGAACACCACCAACAACTGAAGTAGGTACAGTCCCGGGCACACGTAACGAGGATATAATATCAGGAGAAATGTCTCATACTGCAGAAATGTAGAGGGTCTACACCAGAATGATAATCATAGGTGTTTAATATAGTAACAGAGCATAAGCAACCAGCCAAAACAAAAGCAACCAGCCGACACGTGTTTCGTCACAAAGGGTAGTAACTCGTGACTCTTCAGGGCTGAAAGGCGGTGCCAACAAGGTGGATTCAAGTGACCGTTCAAGACTCCAAAACGGCAATGAAGAGCAGTGCGAACCACGGTAGGTGGACTACTGCCAAATGTAAGGAAAGGAAGACGGATATCGCCGGGCGGCGGATAAGCCAATGAGGACTATTGACCTTCAGAAAAGTCGATGCAGTCTGTGGCGACGAGATTAACCAAGTGCTAAGTAGCACAGGGGGGAATATAGAATTAGGCGTGCCAGGTCAGTAGTCCAGGACGACAACGGCGGATGCGCCGGAGTACAGGAAACTGGGAGAAGTGTTGTTCAGGAAGGAAAATGGTTCCGGAAGATCCACCAACAACTGCCCTGGTGCCACTGACTCTGTGCATCGCAAGCCAAGGACACGTGGCTGGGGGCCCCTGCTGACCGCTGCCTCCGGCCCACACTACGGTCAAGTAGGTTACACATTTGGAACTGAGCCTTGATGTATTTATGGCAGTGTTTATACCATTGTACAGGCCTCATCACAGACTCCATCCCCTTTCAGCTCTAGTGCCACTAACTCTGTGCCCCGAAATTCGTGGACACCCTCTGGTTGAACTTTGGTGGCATCTCAGTCAATGACCTGGGGGTTGTCTTCATCATCATGTGGCTGGTAATGACTTGGTGTTAAACATGAGTCTGTAGAATTCATCTCCTCCATATTGCCTGTGTCTGCTTGGTACTGCCCTCTGTATCATGCCCTGGAAGAACACCTTCCACTGTCCCCCATAACCCCCCGCAACATTCACCTTGGACATCGACGGGGACCCGCTCAGCTCTCGTGCCCCTACCTCAGTGCACCGGTAGTCACCGTCCCGTGGCGGTGTTCCATGTGCCAGCTGCTGTGCATCTGGGGCCACTAACTCCGTGCAGCTCAAGTCATGGACCCTTGCTGTTTGAATTGTGAACTTCTGATTGTCTGATCACTGTTGTAGTTGTTGCCAGCACCAACCACCCGTTGAGGGCTGGCTCACACTCACCCCACATCCATCCAGCACAGGCGTCACTGGACATGTGACCCTGGCAATAAAAGGGGCTGGGTGCACGTGCCCGTAGCCAGTTCCACAAACTATCTAAGTGTGTCCGTGTGGTCATTGTGTATGCATGAGGGACCCGGGCCCTACCACATTGCATTGTGCTGTGTACAGCGGACGCAACCATGTCAACCCAGGCAGTGGGGGAGACCTGGGACATGTAGCTGTGTCGCACCCCCCTGTGGGCGTTGCCAGAGTGGGCTGGCGTACGACAGTCCAGCATAGGGTTGTGGATAATCACCCCGGGGCTCTCGGAGTGGTTAAGTGTTGGGCTTGCCAATGAGGTACCTAAAACTTGTGTCTCTGTTGTAGTGTCGGCGCCACCCGTCCCGCAATGGACAATGTTGCGATGTGGCATGCCCCCGGAGTGCGAGCTCAGCCGGATAAATGGATGAGCGCAAGCCCGCTCGAGGTCCGGGATCATACATGCCAACTGTTGTGTGTGTGTCGCTATTACCGCAACATAGGCCAAAGGTATTGCCTCGACCGCATCGCGAGTTCAGCCAGTCATGAACTCTACATCTGTGTCCGCCCTATCCTTACCATAGGCCTACACACACGTGCCCACACACCTACAACGCACAACATCACAGTGTCGTTGTCAGGCTTGGGGACATGCGCAGACAGGCATGACAATGGTGTGCCGTAGGAGTGCAAGTGATGCAACCGCACAGCGCACACAAGTAAATGGGCTCGGGGGGAGGGAGGAGCAGCAGTGAGGCTACATTGTACACATTGATGGTGCTCATTTGCTACAAGCAGTACATGTCAAACAGTAATCACTATGACACACATATCACATGCCAATGAACTAGTGAGCCTGCCTACACATCATGCAGAACCAACTGTTGACTCATGTCTCTCTGCACTGTCACAGGTGATCAAGGATATGCACTCTGCCCTTGGATGATGACACCCCTCCAAGCCACGAACACACAGGCTCAGAGGCAGTACAATGCGGCCCACAAATGCACCAGGGGCATCGTGGAACGCACATTTGGCGTGTTGAAGTCACGTTTCAGGTGCCTGGACATCACAGGTGGGAGGCTCCTGTACAGCCCAGACATCGTGTGCAAGATGATCGTTGCATGTTGTCTGTTGCACAACATATGTGTACGCACCAATGCCCCATGGTTACGAGTGCCAGATGCACCGGACGATGATGAGGAAGATGAGGCAGGTGGACCACACCCCACTGCAGCTGCAGCAGTAATAGCCCGTAGGAACACCATCATTGACAATTTCTTCACATGAGGACGTCACATTGTGGCAGTCCTTAGCAATCATGAGACACTACAAACTGACCACAGTCACAGCATGTGCAAATAAATTCTTTTTGACACACATTCCATGGGTTTCTGTATGTGTGCTGCAGTGTGGCACTGGGATCAGGGACATGATCCTGAGTCATTGTGGGTGTGCAGTGTGCTGTACTTAATTGTGCATGTGTGCCATTGTGCCCATCTCCCCCCGTCCCCCCAGTCCCTGGTCGGTACTCACCCTGTTGATGTTGTGTCAGGTCATGTTGAGCAGTGTCCTGATCCCCGACTCCTGGCACCATATCCCGACTGATGACTGTGGCCACCATTTTCTCAATGTCATCCAGCTCCTGGTGTGCCGCTGGTCCCCCACCTCCTATCCGCGTTGCTGCTTTCATGTTGGCATCTGGTTTCTTCTTGGTTTTGCCCTTCACATCATTCCAGCGCCTTTTGACCTTTTCCATTGTCCTCCTCGACACTCCGACTGCATTCACGTTGTTCAAGATGTGTTGCCATATTTCCGTTTGTGTGGCTGATGACACAGTGGAGGTGACGGACAGTTGTTGGTAGTGTCCTGTCACCTCCGTGACGATGATCCGGTTTTCCTGCGGACTGCCCCGTCTTCCTCTTCCTCTTCTCCTTGCCCTTCCCCGGCCCCAGGGGTCCTGGCTGGTCGTCTGTGGGGCTTGTGGGGTTCACGTTGTCCTCTGCACTCGGTCCGGGTGCGTCCATGGTGCTACGCAGTTGCATTTTTTTATCTTGGTTTTTTTCTCTGCTTTTATGGTGCATTTTCCCGCATGTCGCGTGGGAATCGCAGGCCTGTTGCTGGTTATCGCTGCTTTTTGTTTCGCGATTTGGGACTTCGCAACTTTTTTGGCGTTCGTGTTTCGCATTTTTTCGGCGTCGCGTTGATTTTAACGCGGGCATTTGTCGTGTTGACGTGTGGCTATCGCATGGTGCCGCCGGGTTGGGAATACTGCGTTAACACGGTGTTATTTTCCCGCGATGGACTGCGATGTGAGAAGTAGCGTTAAGCGAATTTGGCGATAGTTAACACACGTTCTTGAGAATATCCCCCTTAGTGTCCTGTTAAGCAGTGGTGCATCATTCACAAACAGGATGAGATCCCTTTGAAGCCTCCTGGCCTCACAAAACAAGTGGTGGTGACAGCCAGTGAATTCAATAGGGGACGCAGTGCAATCAACCAAAGAACCACATCCACTGTTGCCATTGTAAGATATTAGGAGTATATTTGAGGGTAGGGCCGGTTTTTAGAATGGGCGAGCTTGGCCCATGGCCAGGGCACCGACCTTCAGAGGAGAATACAGATAAGGCATCAGTCTCCTTCTGACCTGCTCCAGTGATTCAGCCCACACTGCAATTAATCAATATTTTTTTCTTTTACATGCTGCAAGTACCCCTGTTTATCATCCTTTCCACTTCCCATTTCCTTTACACCGCCACCTCCTAGAATTTGGCTCAGGCCTGAATGAGTGGGTGATTCAGGTTAGGGTGGGGAAATTAGTCTAATCAGCCAGAGCCTGTGCAACAAATACAAAAGGCCCACAAAAGGACCCATGTTGTCACATTTTTCTTAGCAGCGAGGGCAGGGAACGTGAAGTAAGACAAGACAGCAGCCCAGCCAGGCAGTGAAGGCCTCAGGCTGGAGCAGCAGAACCCAACCTCCAAATTATTGTTTTCTAAATGTTAAAAAGATGGTGTCTTTCTGGTCAAGTAGTGTTTGCAAAATTTGAGTTTGATGTGTAGTGCTTGCAGTTTTGTATGTTCTTGCTATACAGAACTACTATGCAGGACTACAGGTACTAGGATGCAAAGAAAACATGTATTTGAAAAGTCAATGCAGTTAACTATTTGCACGTTATCTTTTACAGCAAGTTGTAGGTTATAACTAGGACAAAATGCAGGCAAGATTAGGGCAAGGGGGGCAAATTTGATTCCCCCCAGGGTGCAGTCTGGGCTAAAGTTGGCCCTGATAGAGGGATTAACTGTCCACCTCAAGTAATAATCAAAGTCCTTATTAGATTAGATTATTAGATCGAATCACTAAAGTCAGTAAATTAACCTGAGGTCATGCTCCTGAAAAAGGATAGTGAAAAAGAAACAGCCGACACGTGTTTCGCCCTAGTGACCCATTGGCCGAGGGCTTTTTCAAGGCGATCAATGTGCAGTCATTTACAACAGCTCCGGGTTCGTCCTTCTTCCCAGTAGATTCTGGATTAAAATCGCTGTTTCTTTTTCACTATCCTTGTTTCTGAAATTTTGATGGAAATAGTAATAAATACTATACATTGGAAAAAACATCAAAGAACATTTGAAATTTATTCTGTACCAACGCTGACAAATTGAGAGGGCACAATCCTCCATCTCTCTCTAGCATTTTAATAATACGTTTACGTATGTGGTGACTCTACAGTCAGGGCAGAGAACTCCACACATAAAAAAGTAGGGCAGACCTATTCAAATGAAGTTTTATGAGTACTGAAAAAGTGCAAAATTACACAAATGTGTATGTTTACCTTTGTGAATTTGGCCTTCAGTCTCTGAAATGGAAGTCAAAAATCCTCAACTGGGCAAGGCAGCAGACTGTGGCTGAAGTGCTCTCCTTGACATCAGATAGTTACTGGATGAGGTCCTAGGGAAGCCGTTGACTTGATGGGAAAGCCCAGGGAAGAAAAGTTCAAATTTTGCACCCAAGGAAGGTCCCTCACTAGCCGAATACTTTTAGTGCCTTCATCCAATGAAGACTTCTACGTTCAGACTTAGTTACTTTTTTAGAGCTTGTATTCATCCTGCAGGGCACGGCTTTAGCCGAAGAGTGCTCCAAGAGCCCATATCTGCACAGTCTTGCTGAATCGGAATTCACTACTGCAGAAAAGCTCTTAGTGGGAACAACCTGAATCTTCAGCTCAGAGGCAAAACACCTTTGCCAAATTGGCCGGGCAGGTGGATACTGGTCCTCCAAAACGTTTCTAAGTCCCAGGTTTCAGGAAATGTTAGGAGGAGTACACTTTGACAAATCCAAGTGTCCCAGGATATTGGGTACAGCACTTGGGTGTCAAGCCTCACTCCAGCAGAAGCCAGCAGCCCGATCCTGGGCAGGTCCCGTTGGAGTTGTTCAGCCAGGCAATTGCATGAATTGGCTCTTGTAACTTGTTATGTCCCTGTACTGTGAATAGGAGGTCAGGTTTTCAACCCTTGTAGTCCACTTCTTTGTTCTGGGTACAAGAGGGAGAGCAGGTCTAGTCCTCTTCTGATCTTCCACAAGCCCAATAGTGTTCTTACTAGGTTATTGTGGATGCTGTGGGTGCCACATTTATGCTTGCCCCCAGCTTGTGGGTATTGGTAACTCCTGGTCCCTACCTAACCAATAGGATGAAAGTTCCCAGGGAAACCCTATCCACTTTTACAGCCCTTCCTGTGTCCCCTACTGTAAACAATCCCACTGTGCCCCTCTCAGCCTAAATCCAAGATGGCAAAAACTTTCTTCCCTCATAGAGAGCCAGTGTGCCCCTCTCCCCCCCCCCCAATATGTGTAGCCAGGGAAATGAGAAAAACCTCCTTTGTGGTTACTCTGAACCATTTCTGGTGGAAGTTTCTTTTCCTCTGGAATTGGTGCCTGTCTGACTGGGGGAACAAAGAAGGGCCCTGCCTAGGTTTCAGCTAACATTTACCTGTGACAGAGTAGGTCTCATTGAAATTAATCAAGATCCTCGGCATAGCCCAGAAAGTCGTCCTGCCAAAGGAGCAGAAACATCTCCCCACTATGGCAAGATCACCAGGCAAAACCATTAGCAAAAGCCTGGAGGTGGTGCTCCCTTAATATTCAAATATACCATCAGCTGCACCACCTACTTGGACACCTCCAACAGCTACATGGAATACCTCAAGTTCAAGATATGCATCAAAGCCAATATCTCTCTGGACAGAACCCTAATATACAGACCACCAGGACACCACTCCAATTTCACCAGCTACATCACGGAGTTTGTTGCATTCCTCATCATCAAAACTAGCACCTTCCTCCTCCTCGGAGACCTTACCTTTCACCTAGAAGACCTCACCGACCCAAAATCTGTGGGGCATATTCTCAAGGACTCTTCGTCTATTTAGCGGCACTTTATCGCAGCCAAAGTGGCGATAAATTTATAGCACCATTCACAAGCTGGTGTTAACAGCCCATAACACCATTTTACCCGCGATAGCAGCCGCAAAAAACATCACCACAGATGACACCCGCAACTATCGCTAATGAGATGCAGAGTAGGCGTACTCGTGCAAAAAGCCGCAAAAACACCACTCCGCAACATTCTCAACGACCAGCCAGATCGGCGATAAGACCACAAAACAGGCGATAATGCCAGTTAGCAGCAGGAAACTAACACCTGCTTTGACCTGGTGCAAAGTCAGACCACAGCCTGCACCACAAAATGGAGCCCAGCCCAGACCACACCTGAAGGGCAACAGATGCCATGGAGCCACTGATCGTGCAGCTCGGAGCCCCAACAGGGCCACGACACCCACCGCCACCACCCCTAGGACCCCCTCCCCCGGGCCCCCACCCGGCCAAAAGACATGCCACATCAACTACACGGAATCATGTACCAAATAATCCGCCTGATGTCGCACAATCACATTTGGTGGCATGCATGTGTCGTCACAAAAATGAGGCATCACACATCCACCTTCGATGCAACAAATGAAAATGTATTCAAAGAAACACAGAACAGAAATGAAGACACATGGCGGCTCCCCTCGGGACAATCCGTAGGTCACAGCCTGCAAGACAAAAATCATGATGAGAAGGTGTGTCTTGCACACATCAAAGGACAGAGAGAGAGCGAAGGAGAGAGAGAGAGAAAGAGAGGGAGGGAGCGAGAGAAATACGGACAGAGAGGGGGAGCAAGACACAGATAACAGAAGAGATGGACAGGGAGAGAGAGTGCCGACAATGTGCACCCAGGCCACACTGCCCACCTGCTGCCACAGGTGTGTCTCCAACCACGTGCCTTTATGTAGTGCAGTTCACCAGGTCACACATCTGAAACAGATCCGTCATCTGAAACAGAGTCCAGACACATGAATGGCAAAGTACATAAAATTGCACAAGACATCATCGCCTGTCCGCCCCTGTGCACCCAGGCAGATGTACCCCAGCCCCTCCCGCTGCCCATCGGTGCATGCCCGCCCCTGCGCACCCAGGCCTCACTGCTCACCTTCCGCCCTTGGCGTGTAGTAATGATGGCCCACCACGTGCCGCTGCAAGCCACATGCCTGGGGCCAGCGGACATGGCACCCTCCACATCATGCAGCCCCGCTCCACAGGCCACCAGGTCTCACATATGATTCTGGGTCTTGATTTCGCCATGGCAGAAGACATACCAGTGCACCGGGCATCATCGCAGGCTGCACACCCGCTCAGCCCTTGAGGTGCCACTAACTCTGTGATCTGGGATGCGACGCCACGTGGCGGTAGGCCCGCGCTGCCCACTGGCTCTGGCCTACACTTCGGTCCAGCAGGGCACACAAATCCTGAGCAGTCCGGACGGCCTGGGCAGGGCATCATCGCAGGCTGCACACCCACTCAGCACTTAAGGTGCCCCTACCCCAGTGCACCCAAAGACACCGTCCCGTGGCAGTGTGCCTGTGCCGGCCGCAATGTTTCCGGTGCCACCAAGTCTGTGTCCCAAAGTCATGGACCCTGTATGATTGGGTATCGTGTTGCGGACGCCATCATGTCACCTCAGGTCCTGGGGAATGTGATGTTGCAGGGCCCGAGGCCCTCATGCCTACATTAACACCACACGGATGCACCCAGATAGAGAGTGGAAATGGCGTCGAGCATGTGCGCCCGGCCCTTTTCATTGGCAGGGTCACATGTCCCGTGACGCGTGTGCTGGATGGGTGTGGTGTGGGTGTAAACCAGCCGTGAGGGAGTGGCTGTGGCATGCTGACAACTAGACCTGTGAGCAGCAGATCACTACAGGAAAGACAGAAGACATGTAGCGTTGCCGTCCCCCTGTGAGCATAAGCGGAGTGGGCTGGCCTGGCGTATGCCAGTCCAGCGTAAGGGTTTGTATATGACCCCGGGGCCCTGGGCATGGTTCCGTACTGGGCTGGACAAGGAAGTAACTCATGCATGTGTCCCTGTTGTTGTGTCAGCGCCACCCGGACCGCATTGGGCAATGTGTCACCCTGTGACCCCTGTTCTACGACATGAGCCACATGGACGTAAGAGGAGCCCAGTGAGCCTACATTCAACCATACTTCCACACTTGAAAGACCATAGACATGACACGTCTGTGTGAATATGAATGTTTAATGCACATTCAGTGGAGTGTTGCATCTGGAGCAGTACAGGGCCATGCAAACCCCACATGGCGATGTTTGTCCCGTGGAGGGCCAGCCAGGGTCCTTCGGGGAATGACAAGTCCAAAAGGAAGAGGGAAGAGTTCAGTCCGCAGTCTGATTGCTGTGTCAATGGCGATCAAACAGCATATGGCAGTCCATGTCGAGGTCCAAGGTGAGTGTCGCAGAGTGCATCGGGGAACAGTGGAAGGTGATGATGCAGAGTGCAGTACCAAGCTGAAGCCGGACCTATGGATGAGATGCATGTTGCTGCGTCCTTCTTACCACGGGGGCAGAATCATCTGCATCTTCGTTCTCTGCTGTTTCATGTGCCTCACGTGTGGGTGGTGGTGTTCTGTGTCCAGTACTGTGTGGCAGTGACACATCAGTGGCCGGAGTTGGAAGGTCTGCCGCACTGTGTGGCACTGACACTTCAGGGGGTGGAGATGTGGATGGAGTGGTGGCAGCAGCATGCATCCGCGCCAGGCCTTGTGGCAGCAATGCCATGAGAAGGGTCCTGAGGTCATTGAGGAACCCAACTACCTCTCGCTGGTGTGCAGCCGTGACAGCCGCTCGTTCCGCATTCGCCCGCTCCATGGTCTCCATTAACCTCCGCATGTTTCCCAACTCCTGTGTGACATCGCTAGAGTCACTCGGACTGGACAGTTGTGCTTTTCTCTGAGTCAGGGCTCCAGCGATGTCAGCCATGGTCCGTTGGAGAGCATGGAGCAGACTGTGGGTGTCCGTTAGGGACCGTGAGTGGTCCCTGATGGGACTGAGACACCCACGTATGGCATCTAGTTTGTCTGCCATGCGGTCGAAGCCCACCGCACCTGTTCAGCCAGATTCTCCTGGCACCCCAAAACACGGCGTTGGAAGGCCATGTGTTCTCCGTGGGGGTCCTGGGAGGCAGCAGTGGTGGTGGGTGCTGCCTGCTGTGTGGTCTGTGCAGAGGGTGGGGTCTCCTCGTAGCAGCTGGGCTGCCCAGCTCCTGGAAGTGGGCTGCGTGGGCTGTCCACGAGCAGTTGGGGGGCGTCAGAGTCGAAGCTGTGGTCGTCCTCTTTGTCTCCAGAGAAGAGAGGGTCGGACTGCTCTGCAGGAGGTGTTGATTCTCCCTCTGCAATGTGAAGGGGAGATGCAGTTTAACAATGTGTCCACATGTATGTTGTCGCATTGTACATGTTTACATACAGACAGCATGACTGGGTACATTGTGGCTGTTTGGGAGGAGCTGCCTATTTGATGGGGGACAGTGGACATTTTGACAACAGACGTGTGTGTTTGTACTTGTACATTATCAACGCACATTTCCCTGCAATGCCAATTGTGATTGGCCAGTGTCTGCACCCAAGCGGCACCAGTTGTGTCCTGTGTTCTGTTGTAGGTGTTTTGCGGATTGTGTCACATCGTTGTCAATGTAGATGTGCGCTGCATGTGATGTGTGTGCTGCATTTTGGGAGTCGCCCCTGCAGCTCAGATTTTGCTGCCCCTTATCCCTTTCATGAGGGTGTGCCTTTGACTTCTGTGCTTGTACAGTGCTGACATGTTGCATACTTGGGTACATTGGTCTCTTGGTGGGAGTTGGTGGTCTAGGGCATGGTTTGTCCGCAGATGTGCTCCAACTTAATTGTGCATGTGTGCCATTGTGCCCATCTCCCCCCGTCCCCCAGGCCCTGGTCGTTACTCACCCTGTTGCTGTTGTGTCGGGTCCTGTTGAGCAGTGTCCGGTCCCCCAACTCCTGCCACCGTCTCTCCACTGATGACTGTGGACACCATTTCCTCCATGTCGTCCAGCTCCTCCTGTGGCGCTGGGCTCCCACCTCCAGTCTGCATTGCTGCCTTCAGGTTGTTGGCGAGTTTCAGCTTGGTTTTGCGCTTGACATCATTCCAGCGCCTCTTGACCTCGTCCATTGTCCTCTTCAGCACTCCGACTGCAATCACCTTGTCCACGATGGACTGCCATATTGTATTTTTGTTGCCAATGACACAGTGGAGGTGGCGGACAGTTGTTGATGGTGTTCTGTCACCTCCGTTATCAGGATCCTGTTTTCCTGCGGATTGAACTTCGTCTTCCTCTTCTTCTTGTCCTTGCCCTTCCCTGACCCGAAGTCCCAGGATGGTCCTCCGGGGGCTTGTGGGGTTCTGGTTCTCCTCCGTACTTGCTCCGGCAACGTCCATTGTGCTTCACTGTTGTTTGGCATTTGTTTGGCTGTTTTTTTCTACTTTTATGGTGATTGTTCCCGCCTGACGCGTGTGGATTGCAGGCCTGTAGCTGGGTTTCGCTGATTTTCGTATCGCGATTGGCCTCATCGCAGCTTTTTGCGCTAGTGTTTCGCATTTTTGCGGCGTGGCGTTGATTTTAACGCGGTCAGTTGACGCGTTATCTGGGGACTATCGTATGGTACCGCCGTGTTGTGAATACTTGGTTAACAAGGCGTTAATTTCCCGCGATAGACTGCAATGTTGAAGGTTGCGTTAAGTTACTTTTGCGATGGTTATCACACGTTCTTGAGAATATGCCCCTATGTCCCTTCTAGAAAACCTTGCCTCACCCAGCACATTACCGAGCCCATCCACACTGCTGGACGCACTTTTCTCCTCAATCAGCAACATCGCAATCCACAAGCCAGCAGCTATGACCTGGACCGACCACACACTCATCAGTTTCAGCATACTCATCCCACACCATGACAAACCTACTTCATATCAACTCTAAAACACTTCCACCAGCAGATACGGAACACCAAGGTCACAGCTCTTGCAGGTCGCATTGACGCTGGCACTAACAGCAGCAAGGAATCCTTCACCATCATCAAAGATTTCAGTGGGCCTCCTTCAGAAATATCACCCCCTCACAAGGCCTTTATAAAAAGCTCTTGGACATCTTCGGTAAGAGTAAGAAAGCTGGTGCCACCAGCCCCAGAGTACAAAGAGGTCAGCAGCACAAATCTGGAGCAGGTGTCACTGGTTCATCCTTTCCATGCTCCTCCTCAGCTCACCCTGCATATGCAGTACCATATGAAGACAAGCCGATATTTCTGTGGCTGGTGAGACACCCATTCTAGTTTAGTAGTTCCATATCATCCCAACACCCCTGGCTGACACCAAGGGTTTTTGCACGGAATATCAGAACCAAATATATTGTAGGACAAAATATTGGGCCTCATTCACAGAACTAACTTACGTCAAAAACGTAAAGTTAGTACTTTTTGGTATTCACAGAATACACTTACTCATTTTGGTATTCACAGAATGAACTTACTCATTTCGGTATTCACAGAAGTTAGTAGTCCTAACTTTAGGACTCCTAAATGCCTTCTGTGAATACCGAAAATCTTAAAGTTAGGATTTTCTCAGTTTAGGAGTAGTAAAGTTAGGACTCCTAGCACTACTCCCTAAAGTGAGAAAAATCCTAACTTTAAGACTTTCGGTATTCACAGAAGGCATTTAGGAGTCCTAAAGTTAGGAGTCCTAACTTTACTACTCCTAAACTGAGAAAAATCCTAACTTTAAGACTTTCGGTATTCACAGAAGGCATTTAGGAGTCCTAAAGTTAGGACTACTAACTTCTGTGAATACCGAAATGAGTAAGTTCATTCTGTGAATAACAAAATGAGTAAGTGTATTCTGTGAATACCAAAAAGTACTAACTTTACGTTTTTGACGTAAGTTAGTTCTGTGAATCAGGCCCATTGTGTCAAGAATATCGAGGACAAAAAGATCATGAAGGTAAGTTTCTATAGATAAGAATGGTTTTACTATACATAACCTAAATAAATAAATCCAGTATTTGTTAAGCAAGACAAATCACCCCTAAGGGTCTCAAGGTGCTGAGGGCCGTCTGGGAGACTAGGTGAGCTATTGCCCAGAGTCACATGGTGCTGAGCTTAGCTCAGCTGCTGCTGACGCCAGGAATCGAACCTTGAGCCCCACGCTCAGTGTCAGCCGCTCTGTCCACTGCGCCACACCTCTCCCAACTTCACATACATTGTACTATGATGATATATATATATCTTCAAGGTACGTATATGTGGAATTAAGAATGGTAAATTTATACTTACCTATTTGCACTTTCCACATAGTTTTGTTGGTCCTCAATATTTTTCACACGATATTCTGTCCACACAGTATTTTTGCTTCAGATATTCTGTCAGTGAATGAATGAATAATTTTTTATTGTATCAATTAACAAAAATTGTTACAAAAGTTCCAATAAAATCTCAGCAAAACTTGCCTATTTCGTATGAATGCATGCCTAGTTAATTAATATCATATATATTCGCTAAATAAAATATATATATATATATATAATTTTTCTTTTTTATGTGCTATGCTTAAAACAGGATAAAACCAATAAAATAGTATAGGACCAATGAAACAGTTCAATACTAATGGATCCTTCCTATTATATAGTGGTTTTGTGCAAATCTAGTGGACCACAACTTAGAAGTCGTTCATCATGAAATTAAAGGTATTAGCATATTCGATACCAAAGCTAAGTGGGCGGCACAGTACCAATTCAATAAAATACACAGTATGCAGTCCTAGGTAAAACACAAGTACTTCCTACATGATAAATTCATTTAAAACAATTAGGATCTATACTTCTTTTCTTAGAGTTCCTCAACCTTGTAGTACAAACTTAGCGAACCGTGCCAAGTCCATTGGAATTTCCAAATTAAAAGGAGTTTCATGGCTTCAGCGCAGGTCCTCACTCCATGTTTCAAAATGAGAGGTTTCAATAAAGTACGTCGTGCAAGTAATAAACGTTGACATGTGCAAATTATATGGACCAGAGATTCCTCATATTGATGACAAAGTCTGCAAGTTGTTATTTCCGCTAAGGTATTCCAGCGCCTATTAATATCCTTAATGGGCAGAACCATAAGTCTTGCTATGAAGATTTGCTTCAAAATTGATTTATTTAACGAGGCATCAAGATATGGCTGCCATGATTGATCTTCATAAGAGCTTGCAAGTATCCTAATATTACTACTGGAGGCATTCAATTCCTTCATATCGTCTTCTTTTGATAAAAATCTTACTTGTTTTTTCAATATGGATTTTTAGGATACCAGGCTGATGAATGAAGTCTGTTAATTTAGACTTATCGAGGCGCAATTCGGAGCAAGCTGTGTGCAGGCCTTTGCTCCATGAGTTCTTTCCTTCCATAAAGATAAACTTTAAAATTGCCTTCATTGTGTGCGGAGGTGCAGCGCACACCCCGCGATAAAACCGAACCATGGAAGCCCAGTGCTTGTAGCTCTGTCTATTCAGTCCGAATTCCAATCGCACCAGAAAGTTTCGGGCATAGGTGGGGATCTGAAATATACGCTTAAATGCACAACAGTTGAGCTGCTCCATAGTGTTGGTAAAAGCCGCTGGAAATGCTATCTGGCCATAAGTGATTGATGGTAGCATTTTGGCGTTTATGACCTTTCTGATTGGTTTCGTTGATGGGCTACATAGCTTGGAATGAAGTTTGCACAAGGCAAACGTCACTGCTTTAGCTTTTGTTTCCACGGCCGCAATTTGCGCTGTTGGCTTCACATTGCTCATCAGCCATACACCCAGGTAGTTGTATTTGGTCACTGTTAGTATTTTTAAATTACCCAATCTCCATTGTTGTTTAAGTTTGTTGGTATATTTTCCAAATATAACTACCTTTGTCTTTCCTGCATTTGCTTGAATTTCATTATTGTTGTTGTAGGTGTTTAAAGCATCTAATAATCTTTGCATGCCCACTTTAGTGTGATCTAATAGCACCATATCGTCTGCGTACTGGACTAGAGGTAATCTGTTTGAGCCTATTTTAGGGGGTAAGAGATTCGCTTTAAATATCTTTTTTCCAAGGTCTGCCGTATATAAGTTGAAGAGCAAAGGGGCCAATACACAGCCTTGCTTTAGCCCTCTAACTGTAGGAATCTTTCTAGTGGCGGAATTCATCGTGATTTTTACCCGTACCCACGTTCTAGTGTAAAGACTGACTATTGCTTTCAGCAGGCTCGCCGGAATCCCCCAGTCTTGCAGTTTGCGGCACAACAGACTCCGATTTACGCCATCAAAAGCCGCAGTATAGTCCACGAAACACGCGAAGAGGGGAAGCGCCTTTTTCTGCATGGACTGTTCTATCAGATATGAAAGAGCTAAAATGTTGTCCTTGGTGGATGCTCCTGGTCTGAATCCCGATTGATACACAGGTAAGATTTCATTTTCGTTAGCCCAGTCCTGCAGGTCCTGTAAAAGAAGGCTGGCATAGCCTTTTGCCTCGATATCCAGGAGGGCAATGAGCCTATAATTCGCAGGGTCCCCGTGATCTCCCTTTTTGTGGATGGGTTGCAGTATAGAGCCTTTCCAACTCTCCGGAACTGTGGTGTTCATCAGACAATGCTGGTAGAGTGGTGTGAGTACCGGTCCCCAAAAGTCGCAGTCTTCTTTGAAGAGATGGCCTGGTAGGCCATTGGGGCGGAGGCCCCATCTTTTCTTATATTTTTAAGATTGCCCTCACACGGTTTTCTGTGATCAATGGCTCAAACGTCTCCTCGAGGGTTGCCATCACACGGTTTCCCAAGAACAATGGCTCAGACGTACCCTCAAAGATTGCCAATCTACCCTCACTCCGGGGCCCGAGTGTGTCTTCTGTTAGTGCTGGATGTTTATCAGGGGAGCTAGCTGATATAGGGAGCTTTTGCAGACCAGGTGTTGATAAATTAGGGGCTCCATGGTATAATTTGGTTACGTGCGTTATCCATATGTCGCTAGCAACCGCATTCCGTCGATCGTGTCCGCAACCTGAAAGCCGGTTGATATATGACCAGAACTCTGCTTGTTTGCCTGGAGTCAGCAAAGTAAAAACTTGGAGCCATTCTGCGTCTTGTAGTTTTCTTTTATGATCCCATATATTTCTCCTGTGCGTTTTCCTGGCTAGCAGGAGATTCTGGTATGTTTCCTTTTTTCCCTCTTGCTTATGGGTGCGTGTAGCTGTTCTAAGTTGCCTCTTACTTTGTTCTATTTTTATGCTCTGTGTTTGTTTTTTGCAAGGGGTTACTCTGGGTTTTGATAGATGCCTTCCTTGTTTTCCCATCAGAAGGGAGTATACCTTGGCTGCTAATTTAATCCAGTTCTCAGTGATATTACCTCTTGAGAATTCCTCTGCTATTCTCAGCCAATCGCTTTTCCACCCACTTAGGGCTGATGTATCTATTTTGTTCCACTTTATTCTCCGTGGTAGAACATATAATTCTTCCCCGTTTGTTTTGCCCAAAAGGGCGGTGGCCTGTGGCCTGACCGTTTGAAGTGCAATAACGATAGCCAGTGGCAAGTGATCGCTGCTCTGGATAATTGGCTTTTGAAATTCCTTCACCTGGCCATGCAAGGTGAAGCACACACACACTCTCACCTCAGACTGGGCTGAGGATGGGAACTAGAGGCACGGGGCCAAAGGGCAAGCCAGCCTCCAATCTCATATGTAAACACAATAAGGCTGCCCCTCACATGGGTTCCAACAGTTTCCTACAGAATTATGCTGAGATGCAACACCTATGGGGGCATCTCATAAAAAGTTTCGGACTGGCCTCACACACCGCCCGGTGTCATGCTTCATCATAGGCTGTCCTCGCCCTCTAAAAACTACGTTTGATAAAGGGCGGGCATGCACCTGGAGACAGGGATGCACTTCTACAACTAAGTGATGACCATGTGAAAGTGAAAGGTGATTTAAAAACCATCACACCTGTCACTCAACTATGTTTAATTCAGGGAACAGATGTCTGGCATTAAAATAGGTGTACGGTGATCCGGGACATTATCTTCCCTTCACCGTATTAAGTGCGGTCAACATGTTTCTGCGTTAATGTCCCCGTAGGGTACGTCGCATTCGTCAGGACCAAAGAGTTTAGCCTTTTCGCATCTAAAAGCGAAAAGGTGCTGCTAATCAGGGGACAGGAATAAAAAATTAATTAAACCGCCCGTATGGTGTAGTACCACTGTGAAAGATTCTGTAGAAAACAAAGGAAACAAAGAAAAACAAACAAACCAGACGTGTAAGTATGTTTATAAATAGACAATTATTGTCATCCAAACCGGGTCACACCTATAGCGCGCGTGGTATGGTCTGTATGAGACACGTGGCACACGTACGTGTCATCAAATGGTCAAAAGCGTAATCCATTCCTTACCCTAAACTACTATCCTCTATACTCCATGGGAGGGCGAGGGTGGGAGAGCCTACTTGTGACTTTCTGAAAGGAAGAAATGCTGATTCAGAAAGTGGTAATAGTCTCATTATGTATCCACAGGTTAAAAACACAAGTTAAAACACAAACAGCTAACATACATAAAACTGTGATCACCAAAATGGTTGTCCAGTTAAAGTGATTGGCACCCAATCTCTTAAAAGAGAAAACTGGAATCAAGTTCTCATTCTCACCACCACTCAGGACACTCATACGCTTACTGTCTGACTTCAGCGCTCCCATCGGTTCTCTCTACAGGCGTCCACTCGGTCTCCCCGTCGGTGGAGACTGATGTTCCTTTGGTGGTTTATATATCCTCTAGATAATTGGTTAATTGTTTAATTCTACGATCTAATTGAACAAAGCCTGGGGCGCTAAGAGCGCTTCCTGTGTCCCCATACGGGCGGGGCTAGACGCCTGACACGGGGCGTGTATGGTAATGTGCGCTCCTATTGGGTAAGAAAGGGTTGTCTCTGTTTGATAACCAGCGTATCTCATGCGCGCACGCGCTATTGAGTGAGAGACGCGTTCAACTAATTCGGCAGTAGCCCCGCGAGGGGAACGTGGATAGCGCATGTGCAGAGGACCAGTGTTGCTATTATCCACCTGCACCTTATATCTCTATGTGGCAGACCCATCCCCTATAAACAGAAGCTCTCTGTTCAAAATTTATCGTATCTCATGCGCGCACGCACTGTTCACGCAGAGATGCATAAATTCGTTACAAAAGCCACGTGATAAAAACGTGGATAGTGCATGCCCAGAAGTACAATGTTCTTGTTAACCGTCTGCGCCTTATATTTCTAAGTAGAAACAACACCCCTATCGGTAGAAGCTCGTCATAACCGTAAAGTGCTCAGGGCAATATCCGTGCTGTTATGGGAAGTGTAGCCCAATGCTATCGGAAACGTGCATAGACGTGCGCAAGAAACCATACTCATTTGTATGTGTATGTAGCCAAAGTAGGTTGATAATATATCCTATAGATAAGGTAATATACAGCTCTAGAATATAAAGCAAGAGAGCCATCTTCCTGGATTAACTGTTCTCCTGGTTACGCAGTGTGTTTGTCCTAAAATCATGACTATGATGTAATCGTAGAGTATGATACTCATTCACTCCCTTAAACAGTATTGAACCCTAGGTCAGGGGGCTAAATATATATTGCTCATGATGGTCAGGCAGTATTTTTGTACTCGTATTTTATCTGTGTTGTAATCATGGCGTATACTACTCGATTAATCCCCTGAGATATGGTGGATATAAGGCAGTGGGGCTAAGTATATTACTCTCAGTGGTCAGACTGTATAACAAAGGCTAATATCTACTTCTAGGGGTAATAAGTCAATACTCGCATAGGCTGCCCATGTATGGTCTAATTCCTTTTCCATCACTCAATAACACGGTCTCGGATCCCCTTCTATAATAGTATGTAACTATCTCAATAAATGATTGATCCATGCATTAAGGTTGGCTTGATCACTTTGCCAGCTGTAGCCATGGAATATCATCATTCAGGCCTTGCTCCCATGTATGTAACCTGTACACCCACCGTTGTTCCCGGATGTGTAACTGTCTAAAAATGTCGTTTTTCCTTTTTTTCATTACTTCAAGGATGGTCCACCGTAGATCAGAGTCACTATGGTGTTTTTCAGTAAAATGTTTTGTCAACTTTGTGTTTGTTTTTGCACCTGATGGTGCTACGGTGTTCGTTGATCCTCGTTTTCACCTTCCTTGTTGTCATCCCCACGTATTTCAGATTGCATGGGCAGGTCAGTAGATAAACTACATTTTCCGTGTTGCAATTACTGAAATTCTTAAGCCTCCAGGGATTATCTGTGCCAATATCTACTTCCTTAGTAGTAGTAGTCAGGGGCAGCACACACAGTTACCGCACGGATAGTGCCCTATTGGTTTTGGTTGGCTCCACAAGGTCATCTGGTTTTCTGTGTCATCGTTGGTGATCTTCGAGTGTACCAGGTCATCTCTCAAATTTCTACCCCGTTTGAATGCAAAAAGTGGGGGTTCCCACTTCCGGTTTCCGCTGTTCAAGATTGCCCATTTCTTCTTGATGATGTTCTGCACTCTATTTGAAACAGGAGTATACGTAGTAACGCATACCAGTCGGTCCGTTTTATCTTTCGGGATGGTCTCTAATAGGGCTTCCCGATTGTTGTTCTTCGCCCTTTTCTTTGCACGCTTCACCATCTTACTCGGGTAGTGTCTCTCCAGGAGCTTGCTCTCTAGTTGTTCTGCCTGTGCTCGAAAAACGTCCACCTCCGAGCAATTCCTACGTACTCTGAGAAATTGTCCGACTGGCAGATTATCACGGTGAGCCCTCGGGTGGTAGCTCTCATAGAGAAGAAGACTGTTCTTATCTGTCGGCTTTATGTGTACTTTGGTGGAAATTCCTTCCGTTGTTAAGGTTATATCTAGATCAAGGAACACTGCATGGTTCACCTCAATGTTATAAGTAAACCTAAGGTGGGGGTCTTTGCTGTTGACCCACTCCACAAACTGTTTGGCTTCGTCCAATGTGCCCTTCCAGATGATCAAGACATCGTCTATATACCGTTTCCATGTTCTCATCTGAGTTGTAAACAGATTGGAAAGGCTGAAAATGTAGTCCTCTTCAAACTGATGGACGTACAGGCACGCCATGCTAGGCGCAAAAGTGCTGCCCATGGACGTGCCCTTAACCTGATGATATAGTGTGTCCTCAAATTTGAAAAAGTTCTCCATGAGGGCTAGTTCTGCGCATTCCATGATGAAATGAGTCGGTGTCATATATGTCCAGTCTTGGCCCTGGAGGATTTGTTCCACCACTTCCAATGTTCGCCTCTGGGGGATGCTCGTGTAGAGCGCTTCGATGTCCATTGTTATGAACATATCCTCAGCAATGTTTGTTTCCAGGTCCCTTAGATGGCAAAGTACGTCCTTGGTGTCTCTTAAATAAGACCGAGATTTTTGTACAATTGGTTTTAGGAACCAATCGCAAAATTGTGAGAGGGTTCAAGTACTGAACCTATTCCTGACACTATCGGTCTGCCCGGTGGTGGCATTCTGTTTTTATGGATTTTAGGGAGGGTGTAGAATCTGGATGTCCTTGGTTCCGTGTTGATGAGAAACTCTGCCTCATGTTTGGTAATCCAATCGTAGGTTACAGCCTCACCGACCATAATCTTAATTTTGTTCATGATCCGAGGTGTGGGGTCTTCTCGGTGTATCTCATAACTCGTAGTATCAGATAGGAGGCATAGACATTCTTCTCTGTACATGGTGTGATTCATCAGGACTATCGCCCCTTCCTTATCTGCTGGTTTTACCACCAACTCATGATTGTTTTTGAGTTGTTCAAGGGCTGTTCTCTCGCCTCTGGTCATGTTCTGGAAACCCCTTGTATTTTTATAGTCAATCTTCCCAACTTCAGTGAGGACTGCTTGTTCGAAAGCCAGAACATTACAGGAAATGTTTTGGGTTTGCGGGGTGAATGTAGACTTTTTCGTAGACCAGTGTTAGTTCGGTTGTTGTCTTGGCTTTGTATTTCACCAAAGAAATCCTTTAATTTTATCTTCCTAAAGAACTGTGCTAGTTCTGTATTAAGGAAGAAAGCATCGATCTCTGGGGTGGGGACGAAACCTGATCCTTTTGCGAGAACGGCCTCTTCATCCGTGCTGAGTACATGGTCACTCAGGTTCACGATATTAGTCATTCTTTGCTCATTGTTAGGTGGGTGCCCCTGCCCCTGCTCCATGTCACTGCCCCGCTGGTGGTTGCCTCGTCCTCCCATTGAACTCTGGTTGGTCTCCTTGCTTTTTGTCTGCCTTTTCCTCTCCCTTGGCCTCTGAATAAAAAAGGCTGCTGTCCTTGTTGGAAACCAAAGCCAGGAGGGAAGAATTGCTGTGGCCAGTACCCATAGGGTTGCATTGGTGGTGCGAACATTGGTTGATTGGGGTTCTGATATCTCCGGGTCTGTTGTCCCCCCGTACTCTCATCGCTGCTGCTGTCACTCCTTTCCTCCCCTGAGCTGTAGGTCCAATTCTGGGGTGTGGGTCTAAAGCGTGGTTGACGTCTTGGTACTGATTGTTGTTGGGGTTTATCATAGTACTCATCAGTAGTGTAAGGGTACACCGTTTCCCGTTTAAATTTCTGGACGTCCTTTTGTAATTTGGTGATTTTTGATTGTGTCAGGTACTCCCTATATGCCGAGTGATCGTTATTTATTTCCTCCAGTTTCTTTTTGAATACAGTCACTTGGACTGAGGTTTTGAGTTTGCTTTCACTCTGCTGTATTTCCACCAGTAGCGTATCTGCCAGCTGTCTGGCCGTGTTTATAATCAACACGAGCCAATCTTTTGTACATTTCCATGCTATGCTGGACCAGTTGATTCTGAACTCTTTGTTGTTAAGGAACAATCTAGGTTCATTCGTTACCACGAGTCCTCGTGGTGCCGTATTTTTCCTCAAGTATTCCGTCATAAAAGCCCCGTGCAGGGCTGTGCGGATATGTTCCTTCTTTTTGGCTGAGAAGCACTCCCACTCATCCGAGTTCTTAATGGTTTGTGACACTACCGCTTCAGCCAAGATGGATGGAGTTCTTAATATATCTGCATAATTGCTTTCGTTGAAAGCCAGTTCGGTCTCCATTGTTTAGTATTAGGGTAATACGAAACAGGGTGGAGGAATTGTCAGCACCCTATTATTCTAATATTTTCTAAACTGGGGTGGTGATACTTAACCAGTCCCCTGGTCAATCTTGACCGTAATAAAAACCCCTCGAGGTTCCCACAGCTGAACGCTGTACAGTAATACACACACACTCTCACCTCAGACTGGGCTGAGGATGGGAACTAGAGGCACGGGGCCAAAGGGCAAGCCAGCCTCCAATCTCATATGTAAACACAATAAGGCTGCCCCTCACATGGGTTCCAACAGTTTCCTACAGAATTATGCTGAGATGCAACACCTATGGGGGCATCTCATAAAAAGTTTCGGACTGGCCTCACACACCGCCCGGTGTCATGCTTCATCATAGGCTGTCCTCGCCCTCTAAAAACTACGTTTGATAAAGGGCGGGCATGCACCTGGAGACAGGGATGCACTTCTACAACTAAGTGATGACCATGTGAAAGTGAAAGGTGATTTAAAAACCATCACACCTGTCACTCAACTATGTTTAATTCAGGGAACAGATGTCTGGCATTAAAATAGGTGTACGGTGATCCGGGACATTATCTTCCCTTCACCGTATTAAGTGCGGTCAACATGTTTCTGCGTTAATGTCCCCGTAGGGTACGTCGCATTCGTCAGGACCAAAGGGTTTAGCCTTTTCGCATCTAAAGTGAAAAGGTGCTGCTAATCAGGGGACAGGAATAAAAAATTAATTAAACCGCCCGTATGGTGTAGTACCACTGTGAAAGATTCTGTAGAAAACAAAGGAAACAAAGAAAAACAAACCAACCAGACGTGTAAGTATGTTTATAAATAGACAATTATTGTCATCCAAACCGGGTCACACCTATAGCGCGCGTGGTATGGTCTGTATGAGACACGTGACACACTTACGTGTCATCAAATGGTCAAAAGCGTAATCCATTCCTTACCCTAAACTACTATCCTCTATACTCCATGGGAGGGCGAGGGTGGGAGAGCCTACTTGTGACTTTCTGAAAGGAAGAAATGCTGATTCAGAAAGTGGTAATAGTCTCATTATGTATCCACAGGTTAAAAACACAAGTTAAAACACTTCCTTTGTTTTCTACAGAATCTTTCACAGTGGTACTACACCATACGGGCGGTTTAATTAATTTTTTATTCCTGTCCCCTGATTAGCAGAAGCGAAAAGGCTAAACCCTTTGGTCCTGACGAATGCGACGTACCCTACGGGGACATTAACGCAGAAACATGTTGACCGCACTTAATACGGTGAAGGGAAGATAATGTCCCGGATCACCGTACACCTATTTTAATGCCAGACATCTGTTCCCTGAATTAAACATAGTTGAGTGACAGGTGTGATGGTTTTTAAATCACCTTTCACTTTCACATGGTCATCACTTAGTTGTAGAAGTGCATCCCTGTCTCCAGGTGGATGCCGGCCCTTTATCAAACGTAGTTTTTAGAGGGCGAGGACAGCCTATGATGAAGCATGACACCGGGCGGTGTGTGAGGCCAGTCCGAAACTTTTTATGAGATGCCCCCATAGGTGTTGCATCTCAGCATAATTCTGTAGGAAACTGTTGGAACCCATGTGAGGGGCAGCCTTATTGTGTTTACATGCAAGGTGAAGCACACAAATATATAATCAATTGTTGATTTGATCCTCCCCTGCAGGTCTTTAAACGGGGTGTCCGCCGACCGTTGACTTGTTTGTATTGATTTTAATCTATACATATTTAAAAATGAATTCATTACAGTTCCCACCTTATCTTTAGGCCATCTTTCGTCCAGCTCCATCCCGAGATATTGGGTGTTGAAATCACCAGCCATTATGATCCCGCAGTTTGGGGTGCTACTAAGTAATTCTTCGAGCGTATCCACTAGTCCTCTCATATAGCTCAGTCTAGGAACTCTTTATTATTGAAATAAATGTTCAAGAGTACAATCTTTATTGGGCGTTCATTTAATTTCATACCTTCCAGTAGTACTACTTGAACCATATCCGTTTTAAGTAGAGATTTTGTTTTTATATTACTGCTAATACGGATATATGTCGATAGGCCCCCCGAAGGTCTCCCGAATATATTAAATTTTTTTGCTGGATGCTGAAATTCCATGAACCCCGGAATCACCTCAGGGGCTAACAGCCAGGTTTCTTGGAGGCATAAAAGGTCCCCAGACTGTAAAAATTCGAATGCTTCTTTGTTGTGTAGAGTCGATTTTAGCCCAAAAACGTTCCATGATATTACTTTCAGTGAGTTGCTCGAATTGATGCTGGAATGAACATTACCTTGTATGCTAGGAGCACATTTGCCTTATTTGTCTGGAGTTAGGTGAAGAGTATATCCTTAAATTGGGGAATGCTGTGGTTCGGGCAGCATATTTTGCCCCCTTAAGATGGACTTTCGTGGACTCTTTATTGATTTAGGGTAGAGTACCCTTTTTAGCATAAATGGGTATCTCTCCACCTTAGGCATGTGAACGTTAATTCCCCAAGTCGCGAGTTGCTCTCTCGCTTTCATAATTCTTTGTGGTATGGATGCGCTATTCCATTTTAGTATGGTTGATTCTCTTAGTGTGTTATTGCCTACCTTTTTAAATTGAACTTGGATGAGATCTTCCGTTGTGACGGATGAAAGTTCAGGGATGTATTTTAGAATTTGTAAAATGTTGGACCTATTTAGCGTATCTGCAATTCCACGTGAGGTGTATTCTGGTGTAAAAATTATGGTGTCATTCTCTGCATTCTTATATTCTTGTGGCGTTTGTCTATTGACTGAGTAGTGTGTTGCCCCACTTTGTATAGATGTTGCCTCTATTCCTAAGTCGTTGATGACATTTTAAGATCCCAGAGGCACGTTGTCAAACGTTGATGTTATTGGTGGCATTCCTCCCTCTGGGGCTTCATGCCAATTTTCATGCTGTGTCCCCTGTGACTGCTCTACCCTAAGGCTGTCTAGGATAATTATAGGCGAAGCCAATTTTGGTTCTTGCTGTGGTTGTTCCTTTTTATGTTTAACTAAGGTTTCCTCGATGTTCAGGGTTGCAGTTACTTTGGGTGCATACTTGTTATTTATTTGGTTATCCTTTTGGAAGATCGGAAAGAGTTTCTGTGGATCCTGGTTGGTTTGTGTTATTCCTTTTCTGACATTTGTTTCTTGACTCTGGATGTCATTTGGAACCTTCAGGCCCGGCAATAATTCTTTTACTCGGTTGTTTTTTAAAAATATTTTTAGCGTGTTTTTTCAAGCGTTTTTTTGCCCTTCTAGAAAGGGTTTTGGAGGGTTCTGTGGCATACTCCAAGTCAATGGCCCCGTCTGGGTTGGTATGCCGGATGTTGGCAGCTATGTTTTCCTCATTAACAGCTGTATTTTGGCTAGACGTTACTGCCAACTGCGAAGAAGTTGGGGGTGTATCCAAGCGCAAAGTACGTTTGTTAGTGCCTGTTGGAGTGTTTTCTACTGGGCAAGTATTGCCCGCAAGATGAGTTGCTCCCTTCTTTTCAATTGCCTTTTGATGTATCACAATGGGAGCGCTGGCCGTGTCCATGGGATTATTCATTCCTTTTTTTCCACTCTCTTTTGAAGGGCTTTCAATTACACTTTGATGTGGTTGAGTTATAGTGGCCTGCTGTCTTTGCTTTAGTTCTGCAACAATAGATGTTAAAACCTCAGGTAATGAACTGAGCTTCTCCACAATTGGAAGGCACATGCAGCTGGTGGTTGGTTGTGACGTCGATGATTCCAGTTTTTCATTTAAAGCATCGATTTTAGTTTCAATATTAATCATGGTAATTGCTAGCGCCTGCATTGTGTCCATTTGTATTTCCAATTTCTGTGTTTGCCACGTGAGCGCATTAATGGCTGTTGTTAGTGTGGAGTTTATTGAAGACAACAGGGAGTTTTGGTTATAGCATCCACTATATGGAGTACATTTTGTTTCAGCCATAGTATGCAGCAGGTTTTGTACACCTGAATAGTTGTTCTCTGCTTGTTCCTCTTGCGTCGCTTGCAAGCTTTGATTAAAAGTGAGACTTTTAATTACTGATGAGCTTTGTCGCTGATCCGGTGACGGGGCGAAATGTGCTGGTAAGTTCCACGGTCCACTTGTGTGGGCTCTGTGGTCCACTCTTGAATTTTATGATTATCTCCGTTTATTTGCTCGAGTGTTGACGAAATCTCCATAACTTCCAGTTTTTCCTCGATTGTTCCATCTATCGTTTTACCCCTGGAGTCCAGATGATCTAGTACTGATGACATTTCCAGGATTTCTGGAGATTCCTGCCCGGCTGAGAATTGCTCTTTTCCATTAAGTAGGGAAGGGCTAGATGTTTCCAGTGATGCATCCTGCTTCTTCTCCTGTGGGTCCTGTGGCTCTGGATGCTCAGTCTGTCTTAATGGTTCAGCCCTTTTTTGGTCTCCAAGTCCTAGTCCGGCTCCCCCCGTTTCTCTGCTGTTCTCTTGGACAGAGAATGGTTTAGATTCCTTTGTTCCAGACTCCCGGCCCTGGGTCTGGGCCTGTCCTTTGCTGACGTGTGGAGTTGAGTGTATTATTGCCCTGCTGTTAGTGTCACTCATTCCCTGTTTTTTATGGCCGGGTATCAGACCGGGTGTTGTCGACATAAAGTATTGACGGATTGTATTGCTTTTTAATTTGGAGTTTGGTGCTGAGTTTGAGAATGGTAGTTGCGCTATAAGCTCGGCCCGTTTTCTCCCCCTTGTTATTGGCTTACTTCCAGTAATCTGTCAGTGATCCTACACTAAGGGAACCCACTCACTATCTGCCCCAGTTTTGCACAGCAATCTGGATACTTTAAAATATGATAGCCCTTACTAAATTGATTCAAATCATTCTCTGAGATATTCTGTGCCCACCAAGGCCTAACATTTTCTCACTAAAAAGGGGCAAGTGGTAGTCAGAAGACAAAGACATGTAAACATTCTCCATCTCCATCTTCTCCCCTGAGAGCATCCCTTCAATATCAGGCATTGGCTATCTCACATTCTTCTTCTCCCTTCTGTCATATTTTCTCTGCCTCTCTCATTCTCTCTATCTCTCTATCCCTTTGCCTCACACTCTCTATCTTTCTCTTTTTTAACCCTTTTTGAAAGTTGTGTGATTTGTTTCGCAAACTAAAGGACAAATCCCCAATTTAAAATGATGATTCCCATGATGTTGATCATATTTTGACTTATGAATCATGCACTATTTTCCGTGACTTTTCCTGATGTGCTGCCTGAGTTTTGCAGGAATGAGGGTCCCTCTGGCACTCTCCTGATTATGGACACCTCTCACAGTACTCCTAAATTGCTCTGGACAATTATTGCCACAGTGTGGAAGTCATAAATCAGAATTGTTTCGTGATTTTCAAGATGGCGGAATAACAATTCTACAAAGTCCTTCTCCATCTAATGTGAAAAAATTAATTCTGTCATGAATCACTGAATTGCGGTTTTAAATAGTAAAGATGGATAAAAGTGTTAATTTTTCAAAGGCCCAAGCTGCACTCTTTTCAAATTTTTTTATCTCAAAAAATACTGAACGGAATTACACCAATCAAATAAAGCACACTTACTTTCTTACAAAATTTGGAGGCAGATTTATGAAAAATTAACGCAGTACAGCGCAGCAAGTCACCTTGTTGCACTGCATGACAGGGAAAGGGCAGGAATGTGCTGATGTTGAGGCAATACAGCGCATTCCTGCCTTTTCTCCTGTTCTGGCGCCATTTTGGCTGCCTAGCACCAACGCAAGCACCCTTGCACCCTGGTGCAAGGATGCCTGTATTGCATGCAGGATTGTTTTGTGCAGGTAGGGGCACCTTCCTGCACAAAAACAATCCTGAAAGGCAAATTTATCTTTCTATGATTGCTGCAGAATGCAAAACACATAGAGAGAGGAAGTAACGAGGAGAAACGAAGATATTTCTCCACATTACGCCTCTCTGGAAAGGTGTATATTTTTGGAGCATTGCCAGGTTTTCCAGTTCTGGTAAATCTGGTAATGGTCATAAATTATGGGAGTTGCATGGAACACCCACGCAATGCCCATGGCATGCCTCCCTAGCACAGAGTAAGGCAATGCAGCAATTTACACTGCGTTGCTTTTACTCAAGATTTATGAAGCCATTCAGGGCCATGCAAAGTGGCCTTGCATAGCTTCATTCAGGGCTTGAGTCGCTCTTGCACCGCCTTGCGTAGTACAAGAGCAACACAACTCCACTTGTAAGTATGCCCCTTGGTGTATATCCAATCAGCAACTTTGGCTGTAGGTACAAACCACTTTTCATTTGGGACTTAAATTGGAAAACACATTTTTTTCACCCCATCTTAACTTTTTTCATCTGTACAGATCTGCATGAAAGTTACCATGCCTGACCATATGTGTTAAGCTGGTTCCCTGCAACCAGAGAAGCTATATTTACCAGGTCAAAATCAATAAGGACACCCAGCAAGGAGCAACACATGTAGCAGAAACAATATAAGCATAATAATATTAATTCTGTGAATCAAGATCAAGTACGAGAAAGGACATACATCCCTGGTTGACTTCGCTCTGTCAGCTAGCACTGGAAATCCCGCTCCAAGCACTCCCCGGAAAAAGTGCAGAGGGAAAGCGTCTGTGAGCAATGGTAAATCTGCTGTGAGCTTCCCCAAGGGATCTGCACTCCTTTTTATACACTAAAATCATGGCCATTGGAATTATACGATTGTGCAGCCGCAGCGATTTTTGCATAGTCATAGATTAGCCGCATTTGCCACATAATCCATCTTCTGATGCATAGTTTGTTACTAAAAACGCAGCGGTACGTGTTGACGGGCAGTGGAAGGCCATTTGTAAAGGTTTACTGGTTGCTTATTGCTATATGTGGGTGTTAAAATGAGGTGCAACCAATGCCCAGACAGTGTTAGGAAGTGTAACAAGCATTGGCAAAGCCAATAGGTCGCTGCAATACGAGAGCTATTGGTGTTGTCTATCTCAATGTTTTTTAGCCAACTTGAATAGCAGTGACATTTACCAAACATAAGCTCAGCCTTCCATTCTTCGGAGGTTGGAAAATTGACTACTTTTGTCTTAAAGGTAAAAGTAACAACATTGTATTTTGCGCTTAAAAAAAGCAAAATTCAGTATTTAGGGATATATAAATACACCATATCAGGTGGAGGTTACTTATAAGCAAATATTAACAAAATATCATGGATTTCCTGTGCTCATACATGCTGCTGGAGCTAGGAAGTTCCATTTAACACAATGCTGGTTCATCCAGCTGTGCCGACTTTGAAGAAAGGATTCCAAACAGTAATTTGAGCAGTTGCAAGTTTTGATGTCTCTAATTGCTCACATTCCCACTACCTGGGAGAAAGGCAGATCAGACCCCCCTGGCTCGTGTGATTTTAAACAGCTAAGGGGTATATTCACAAGAACGTGTGATAACTACCGCAAGAGTAGCATAACGCAACTTCCAATAACGCAGCCTATCATGGGAAAATAACCCCGTGTCAACGTGGAATTCACAACAAGGCGGTAGCATGCGATAGTCACCAGATAACGTGTCAAATGTCAGCGTGAAAATCAACGCCACGCCGAAAATATGCGAAACGCGAACGCGCGAAATCATGCGATGAGGCCAATCGCCGTACAAAAAGTGTCGAAAAACAGCCTCAGGCCTGCAAATCCCACGCGACTGGTGGGAAATTGCAACATAAAAACCACAGACACAACACACCAGAAACAAGCCAAAGCATGTAGCAACATGGATGCACCCTGACCCAGCGCAGAGGGCAACGCGAACCACACAACCCCCACAGACCACCAGCAAGGAACAACGGGGTCGGGGAAGGCCAAGGAGAAAAGGGAGAGGAAGACGGGGTGCAGACCGCAGGAAAACAAGACCAAGGCCACGGAGGCGACAGAACACTACCAGCAACTGACCCACAAGCAGACCACCTGGAATGCAGTCGGAGTGCCCAGGAGGCCAATCCAGGAGGCCAAGAGGCGCCGGCAGGACGTGACAACCTAAACCAGGTACAAACCCGCTGCCAACAGGAAGGCAGCAACGGCGACAGGAGGTGGCAGTCCAGCTCCACAGGAGGAGCAGGAGGAAACCCAGGCCACAGTCATCAGTGTGGAGAGGGTGCAAGGAGTAGGGAGTACGGACACAGCTCGACAGGACTTGACACAACAACAATAGGGTGAGGATCCAACAGGGACTGGAGGGACGGGGGGTGATGGGCACAATGCCACACATGCACAATGAGGTGTGGCACACTGCACACCCACAATTACCCAGGGACATGTCCCCCAACCCCATGGCACACTGCAGCACACACACATAGCAATCACAGCACATACCATGACAATGTGGCACAAAGTGCAACACCCACACTGCAGAACAGGGGACACAACTGGGTCCACCCAGGTGCAGAAACAGAACAATCACATTGGACAGAGCAGGGAACTGTGAGATGCACATCTACCCCTACAACCCCACATCAGCCATGTAGGCCAAATGTACACTGTCCCAACTCAAATAGCCACCACCGCCCAAACAGTCACAATGTACATTGTCACACAGTCTGCATGTCGACAAGAACAAGGCGCCAACACAATGCCAACATGCACCTCCCCTTCACAATGCAAAGGGACAAACAACACCTCCCGCAGGTCAGAATAGACAACCCATCAGTGATACCCGAGACGAACACCACAGCCCAGACACTGATGCCCTACAACAGCCCATGGACATCCCACACAACCCACCACCAGGTACAGGGCAGACAAGCTACTCAGAGGAGAACCCAGACCCTGCAACAGACCACACAGCATGAAGCACCCGCAATCACGGCTGGCTCACAACACTTCACCGACCCACACATGGCACCCCAATGCCAGGTGGCAGTACACCAAAAGGAGGTGGCCCAACAGGTGCGGGTGTTGCCCAACCCATGGAATGCGAACTAGAACACATATGTGGGTGTCCACTACCCTTCAGGGACCACCTACACCCCACAAAGGAGACCCACACTGCCATAGAGACACATGCAGATGCACATACCCAGTACAGAACCACGCCCAGGGGCACGCACATATCAGTCACACACCCACGTTGGCTCTACGTACGATGGCACAGTCCACTCCCCTTACGAATTGAGTGGGTGACCACAAAGCCACATATCCAGGTTCTAGCCCGCTGCCTGCGGTGACATGTCTGCGTCCGCTGTACACAGCACAATGTAATGTCGTAGGGCCCAGGGCCCCCATGCAGACAACAAGACCACAGGGACACATGCACATATCATGTTGAACTGGCTACGGGCACGTGCGCCCGGCCCCTTTATTGGCAGGGCCACATGTACAGTGACGCCTGTGCTGGATGTGTGTGGGGTGAGTATAAGCCAGCCCGCACGGAGTGCTTGGTGCTGCCAACAACCTGAAAAGTGGACATCATTGTCATGGAAACAGAAAACACCAGCATAACAGAGTCAAATGCAGAGCAACATGGAGGGATCCGGAGTAAGGCCAGAGGTCACCCAATATTCAGTCTGGATGTTCCGTGAGTTGCAGTGCACTGAGGTAGGGGCACTAGAGAAGAGCGCGCTCATGTGAAAAAATTGCTAGGATTATGTCCCTTCGGGTTAGTCCTGATGTAGATGCAGTGGGATGTGTTACACCTGCATCAACTTCCTCATCAACGTCCCAGGTCTCCCACACTGCCTGAGGTGACAGTTGCGTCTGCAGTCCACAGCGCAATACTCAGTATTAGATCCAGGCGTGTAGCTTGACTACCGCCACCAGTCTGCAATCCTGCCTTGGGGCTGTTGCCACCTGCCCTCCCATTGTCTGTGCCTTCTCCCGTCCGCACACTTGACACATCCTCCTCCTCATGGTCCCAGGTCTTCCCCACTGCATGAGGTGACATTGCTGCGCAACCTCACAACAGCACAAAACTCAATCAGTAACGGACAATGGCTTGCGGTGCACTGAGTCACTGGCACCTTGGAGTGCTGAGCAGGGTATCAGGCCGATGATGGCATCCACAACAGGTCTGAGCAACTCCGTAGGTCTGTCAGGACCACCCTTTCGACTCTGGCAGATGGCGGTTGAAGGTGGTCCTTGCGGTGGTGGTGTGTGCCTCCTGCGGTGATGCGACATCCGGGCTGGTCAAAACTCGATGCCATGTGTGGGCCCTGGTGGCCCGCAGTTGGGGCCGGAGGAGGTGGACAGCGCAGGGCCACAGACACATGGCATTGATGACCCCAAGACCATCGCTACAGAGGCCATTCAATGTCTCAGAAGAAGGGGCCCCAGGCCTGAGCAGCACAGAGTTAGTGGCACCGGATGCACTGCGGCCGGCACAGGCACCCAGCCACAGGACGGTGACTTGCGGTGCAGTCAGATGGGCCATGCGACCTGAGCGGGTCCCCATCAATGTCCGAGGTGTATGTTGCGGAGGGTTTCGGGGGACAGTGGAAGGTGTCCTCCAGGGCATGATGCGGAAGGTCTGATGTCATCTGGAAGCAGCAAATGGAGGAGTGGAAAGCGCAACCCTCGTTTGCACCAACAATTCGGGATCAGCTACATGAGGATGAAAACTAGCCCCTAGTCCATAGACTCAAACGCCACCAATGTACGACCAGTGAGTGTCCATGAATGTCGGGGAACAAACGTAGTGGCACAGGTGCTGTGAGGGGATGCAGTCTGCGATGATGCCGGTACACAGATGTGAACTCCAAGAATGCCAAATCAAGGCTCTGTGACCTACTGGACCGCAGTGTAGGCCGGAGGCAGCGGTCAGCAGTGGCCCACAGCCACGGGTCGTTGGCTCGCGCGGCACAGAGTTAGTGACACAGTGGCAGTTGCCGGTAGTGTTCAATCACCTCCGTGACTCTGATCCTGTTCCCTCTGGACTGCAACGTGTCATCCTCTTACGCCCCTCGTGCGTGCGAAGAAATGTATTCTGCCTTTTGAATTACCGATGTTCAGTTCCAAATCTGTGACCCCACTTGTGCGCAGTGTAGGCCGAGGGCAGTGGTCCGCGTAGGCCCACAGACACGTGTGGTTGTGATGCCATGCACAAACTTGTTGCCACCACATCAGAGGGTGTATAGTGAATTGTTCTCTGCCATTACTGATGTTCACTGCCATGGTGTAATCAAGACTCAGTTCCAAATGTGTGACCTACCTGACCGTGGTGTAGGCCTGAGGCAGCGGTCAGCACGGCCCATTCACCGAGTGTCTCCGGCATAGGTTGGATGGCCCCACGGGCCTGCGTTGTTCAGGTTCAGTGGCACCACGTGTAGCCGGCTGGCATTGAACAGGGTTAGTGGCACCACGTGTAGCAGGCTGTCGTTGAACAGGGTTAGTGGCACCACGTGTAGCAGGCTGGCGTTGAACAGGGTTAGTGGCACCACGTGTAGCAGGCTGCGTTGAACAGGGTTAGTGGCACCACGTGTAGCCGGCTGACGTTGAACAGGGTTAGTGGCACCACGTGTCGCAAGATGCCCATATGGAACTATGCCTCACTGATCGGGGGGGTCTGGTGCTGTGGCCGCTGGCCCGGATTTGGGGTCACTGCCATTCATGACCCAGGACACAGTTTCACATATGGGACCTACTGGTCCGAAGAGTAGGCCGGGGGCGGCAGTGGAGTACGTCAACGAAAAAGGAATAAAGCGGGCCTGTGTCGTGGGGGCTGTGATGGTCTGAGGTGGCTGCCAAGGTCTCGGGCCTCGGGCTTGGGGCTTGCACCGGCACATGGTGGGCCCTCCTTGACACACGCCGGTGTCAGAAGGTGATCAGTGTGGCCTGGCTGCGCAGGGGCTGGCCTGACGGGTTCGTGGTCCAGCGTGCCGGGGTCCGGCAGGCGCACGGCATCGCAGGCAACTCCGCTCACGAGGATGGCGTGGCCTCGTGGTGAGGTGGAAGGCGCCGCCCTGGCAGAGACGTGGGTCTTTCCGGAAGAGGACCACGCCCAGGCCTACGTGCTTTTTATTCACACCCCTACGCTGGCGTGGTGTACGCTGGGCCATCCCACTCCGGTGACGCTTAGAGGGGGGCATTACAGGCAACATTTCCGCGAGGTCCCCCACTGGCTAGGGTGACATGGTGGCATCCACTGTCCACTACACTCCATACGCAAGCGGTGTATGTCGCCATGGTTATGGGTGGGTTCTGCATACTGCGAGGTGTCCAGCACATCTCCGGCACTCTTGGCATTGTGTACTTTCCCAATCATGGTTCTCCTGCATCCTTCACACATGCCTGGTTAACACCTCTCCCCACATTCGGCTATTATGTGGCTGAGGTGCCATGCCATTGCTGCCTCATGTTCAGGGCTTGCCCATGTGAACATTGTAAGTTGTTCTGTCGTGTCTGGTGGGTGGGCATGTTGTTGTGCCTGTTGTATGTGATTTTGTGATGTGTGCATTGCCAGCGTTGTGAGTTGCATGGTTGTGGAGTTGAGGTGTGTGGGGTGTTCATTTGTATATTGCCAAGGGGCTGTGCATTTCCCTTGTTGCCATCCTGGGAACGCTAGTTGATGATGGGCTGTCGCAGGATGAAGGTATCATGCACACTGGCTGTGTATTTGAAGGCGACATTGTTGGGTGTTCCACGGTGTTCTGTTGTTGCCTGCACATTGGTGTGAGACGTGTGCTTCCTGTTGCGGTGATTGTGTGCTGTGTCGCCAGGGGGCACAGGTAGTACATGTGTGCTGTGTATTGCCCCCGACACGTGCATGCATCCTGCTATGGCGTATGGTCCTTGCTTGGTCTCCAGCGGATCCTGCGCATTGTGTTGTACGTATGGGGACTGGGGTACCAGGGTGATGGTGATGTCCAGGACAGGTGTGGGGGACTTGGATGTGGCTGGCTGTGAGACTCCTCTGACTCTGGCGGGTGTTGGATGGGGGTCCCAGGAGCCAACAGGTGCAGCCACGCCATCAGCTTTGTGTGGGGTGGGATGTTGGTTGTCCGCTGTGTTGTTGCCGTAGGCCTGTTAGGCGATGATGGTGAGGATGCGTACGTTGGTTGTCCCTTTCAGCCTGTAGTGGACGGTGACATTGTCAGATGTTGGGTCTGTGCGGCTGGAACGTTTCCTGGGGCTCCGCTGTCTTTGTCTGCGCTGCGTCTGTGGTGGTCCGGGGGGGTGGGGGGTCTTCCGGGTGTGGGTTGGGGTCCTGGTGTGGTGGAGGTGGGTGTTGTGGCCCTCTTGGGTGTCCGGGCCGCATGATGAGTGGCTCCATGGCATCTGTTGCCCTTCGGATGTGGCCCTGGGCTGTGCTCCCTTTTGTGGTGCTGGCTGCCATCCGACTTTACACCAGGTCAGAGCAGGTGTAGATTTCCTGGTGCTAACGCGCCTTATCGCCTGTTTTGTGTTTTTATCGCGGATGTGGCTGGTCGTTGTGAATGTTGAGGTGTGCTGTTGTCTCGGCTTTTGTCACGGGAACGTCTACTCTGCATCTCATTAGCGATATTTGCGGGGGTCCTCTGGGGCAATGTTTTTTGCGGCTGCTATCGCGGGTAAACTGGTGCTGTGGGCTGTTAACACCGGCTTGTGAATGGGGAGGTAAATTTATCACGACTTTGGCTGCGATAAAGTGCCGTTAATTCGGCGATAGCTCCTTGTGAATATGCCCCTCAGTGTGCTTTCTCACCTTCAGCCTCCGATAACCAGACAATTCGATTGGGCAGATCAGCCAAACGACAGCCTAAGAAACCAGCAGCGAAGTGCAAAAAAATAAAATAAAAACATAAAGTGAAGATCTGGATTTCTCTTCACAACTACAAAAATAAAAACAATTGCTGCCCCTGTGCACATGAATGGCGGAAGATTTGCTTAAAGACAGTCTTTGCAAGACACGCAATCAAATAGACGCTGTCTAGCCAAGATCTAAAAATAAAAAAACAAGGTCTTGCCATGCACTATAAAACGACCTGGCAGCTGTAAAGGAGATGCTCTGCCAGTCCTGACCCTTTCGGTACAGAACAGTGTATTCTGGAACTTGTAGTTTCAGTTTTAACACTAAGCACAAGCTCAAAACAAACAGCATGCAAAGTGATGTGGACTGTGAGGGGAAGACAGGCTGAAGGTATCACACTTCACCACTTGTTACAAATAGTGTTAACAATGTGCACAAGATGAGACATATTGGTGAAGCTAATTGTTTTGGAGTCGGGATCCTTGTGTAATGAACTGTTATGTACCCCAAAATAGGCCTAAGTAGCGAAACGACCTTTCACCTACATTTGTCCTACCTTACTCTTTATAACGGTTCTAGCACTGACCTTTTACCCAGTTATGTGCTGAATAAATGTTGATTGGCTTCCTTGAAACTAGCCTCATTTATTATGCATGAGTATTATATTGAAAACGGCATCTTGCACAGTGCGAGCTGTCTTTTACTGCCGCTCGAGTAGATTTTTACTCGAGCGGCAGCTTTCTCAACGCGGACTGGTAGTTTCTCATCGCGAGCGGTCGCGAGCATACGCGACCACTCGCAATGAGAAACCTGACCTCCCCGCGTTGAGAATCTCGCCGGGAGGTTTATTTTCCACGCTCGCGATCGGCAACTTGATGTTGCTGATCGCGAACGAGGAAAAAGTCTCGCCGGGATGTCATTTGGCTTGCTCGCGGTCGCCAACTTGACGTTGAGGACCGCGAGCAAGCAAAAAATGACCGCTGCACTACGCTACGCTACGCGTGTTTGCACTGTGCTACGTGCAATTCGCGTAGTGCGAAGTAGCGTAAACTTCGCAAACTACGCGAGCGTAGCGTAGTGCTTTGCCCACCCTTAGTCTTGATAGGAGTGCACTCTTTGTTTAGGGTCTAAAACAATGGCCATATGGGGAATACATCAAGCCATGTATCTATGTCAATGGAGTCGCTGTGGTTATTTGAAGGTCCTGCTTGAAATATGGCCCATATGGGGAATACATCAAACTGCATAAATGAATTAATAGGTGCTTTTGTTTGTTTAACAGTAATGAAACTTTGTCCATATGGGTAGACATCACCTCACCTGCATGCATTAATGGTGGTGCTTTGTTTAAGTGTGTGAAATCCCTCCCCATATGGGGAACAGTGCAACACATCAAACCATCTCTGTGCATTAAATGGGTGTGTTGCGCTCGATTAAGGGTCTCTGGTGTAAAATGGGCAATATTGGAGAACACATCAAACGAGGTATATCCACTAATAGTGGAGCTCTGTTTAACAGCCTTGAAAAATTGTCCATATGGAAAAGATCACATTGCATACATGCATTAATGAGGGTGCTCTGTTTCAGGGTGTGAGACCCCTGCCCATATTGAGGACAGCGGAACACTATAAGTTAATGGAGGTGCTCACTGTTTGTACACATATGCACACCAGTAAAATAAATAAAGCAGCATTCGTAAACTTCTGAAATATTTTATTAACTGAAGCTGCCACCTAGTGGGGGACGTTCAAAATGAGTTTCACTAGGCTTGAAGTTATAGATGTTTCTTGACCTGTCCCTTTGTAAATTTCACTCAATGAATGTTTCCTTTGTTAAATACCGTTTTACTTGATCCCGAATAAGTAAAAATGTACCTTGTGATATTCCACTAGGGTCCAATGTACGAAAATTAATTAAACGTGATTTTTTTAGTGATTGTCGATGGCAGCAGCCTTTTATTTAGACAAAATTAATTTCTAATAGCGAAAGTGAACCGGTAGGAAAGTCCAAAAGGACGTACCTTTTGCAAGCAAATATGACATAACCAAAACCTAGATCCTGTTTTGTTGCTGTTGCCCTGCTTTCACAGGGAGCACTCCTCTGCGAAAAGTAGTTGGCCCTTGGTTAGACATTTGCTGTGTGAACAAGCCTCCTGGAAAATCATGCAAATTCACCTAGTGCAAAATTTCAGAAAAAGTCAATAATGGTACAAGGGTGCCTGTGTTGGTACTTGGCAGCCCATTTTTTGCCAGCGCAGGGGGAAAAGTCAGGAATGTGCTGTATGCCTTATTAAATACGGTGCATTCCTGCCCTTTCCCAGTGACGCAGTGACACGCAGCATGGTGACTTGCTACGCTTCACTGAACAGCACACTATTTCATAAATATGCCGTCTTGTCCATCTGAACCCAGGTTGTGTACATAACACAGCTCAGATATCCAGATCCATATTTATATATTTTTCACACAGCGAAATGCAGCAAGTCACCTTGCTGCGCTGCACTGTGCTGTGTTGCGCGAAAGGGCAGGTACACAGCAAATTCCTGTCCTTTCCTTGCACTGGTGCACTTTTGGCTACCTAGCGCCAACACAGGCACCCTTGATGCAAGGATGCCTGCATTGCAAGGATGCCCCAAGGTGCAAGGGTGCCTGCGTTGCAAGGATGCCCCAAGGTGCTAGGGTGCCTGCGTTGTAGGCAGGATTGTTTTTGTGCAGGAAGGGACACCTTGCTGCACAAAATAAATTCTGAGAGGCATTTTCCTCTTTCTATGTGTGCTGCAGAATTCAGCACCTGTAGCAAGAGGAAAAAGCGAGGAGAAATACAAATATTTCTCCTTGTTACACCTTACCTGGGGAGGCGCAGAATTTTGATGCAATCCCAGGTATACTAGCAATGGTAAATCTGGTAATGCACCAAAATCCATGGGTGGATGTGTGAGAACACCTACACTCCACTCATGGAACACCTCCCTGGGGCAGAATACCCAAAGGCAGAGATTTCCTCTGCCTTGTGTTATTTACTTTAGATTTATCAAGCCATGCAGGGCCACATAAGGAGGCCTTGTGTGGATTGATAAATCTCACTCAGGTTTTGAGTCACCCTTGCGTTCCCTTCCGTGGCGCAAGGGCGATGCAAAACATTAATAAATCCGGCCCACAGAGTTATGAATCTGCATGGCTTATGATACCATTATTGCTTCCAAATGAGCGTCTGATGTCACATGCCATTTCCTGTGAAATCGTATCGAGGCTGCAGAGGCTGCAACGGCTGCACCGGAGGACCAGCAGGTTTGTGGCCTCAGCGGTTTGGACTGTTGATCACAGTGGCTGGTCATAGCGGTCACAGCTTGGCTTTCCAACCTTGCCGCAGCCTCCATCATAGCGCTACAGCAACTTGGAGTAGTCTGGCGTGGTTCAAGCCCAGCTTTTTCATTGGCCTCATGGTCGGCTGCAGGTCGCTGGCTGCTGCTTGCCGGCCATTGTGTGTCACCGGCAGTTATTGCCAATTGTTTTTTTTTTTTGTTGTATTTGGACCCCTAGCACCGGCACCGGCCCCAGTACTGGGCCCCCTCTTTGGTGGCCAGAGAAGTGGCCTCAGGACCTAGGCCGGAGCAAAAACCCCCTCCAGGCGGCAAGTCGTTCCGCCCCGCTCCCCTTGCCCGTTTTTCCCCCAACTGCGCGCTTTTACCTTAAATCACCACTGACAACGTTCTTTGGTGCCTGAAAAGGTCGCAGTTTATTCATCAACATACTTTATACATTTCAACCGTTCATGGTCATATTCACATTTATTGTCCAAGTTATATATTTACATCTATTGCTCTTTAAACTCTTCTTTTGTATTATGGACCCAGCCTCCTGGGAGGGGAGGGGACCCTTTTCTGGGCTTCCGATTCACGGGTCTAGGCTTCAGCTTCCTACTGATTTGGAGGGTGTCCGTCTGGACCTGCCCGGGCTGCAAGTGCCGTCCCGCTTGCCCTGTAACCCTTTTGTGGGACCTCCCTTCTCCCAGGGGTCCCTGCCATGTGGCATCCCAAGGACCTTACTTGAGCATCTACTCTACCTTTCCTGAGGCTGAGTCCTTGCCATCCTCTCCCTCGGTACCCCTGCCGTGAGGCATCCCAAGGGTCCTGCAGGAGCATCACATCTACTTTTTCTATGGCGGCACGCCGCCCCTTGGCTCCCTCAGTGCCCCTGCCGTGAGGCATCCCAAGGACACTGTGAGATCCTTCCATCTACTTTCTAGTACATTTTTTCTTTCATTAACTTTCTTGTGTTTGTTCCGCCACGCTACCTATGGTTTCTCGATCGGAGGGAGCTCCCCCCTACCCCAGCCTCTCCTTTGCTCTTATTCGAAGACCATCTGCTCCAGTACCCCCACAATCTTCAGTAGGAACATGTCCATTCCCACCCCCGTGAGGTGTACCCCATCTTCCATGTGATACCCAGGAGACCTCAGGTTTATAAACCCGTGTCTTACGAAGCCCCATCCATTGGCCTTACACACTTTGGCCATGGTGATATTAAGTTTCCGTCTGGATTTCTCCACTGCCCCCAGTTCCACTGCCCCCGCCAAGCCTTCCGCACTATGATCTCTGAAAAGATTACTTCTGCGGGGCGGATCAGGCGTGCCACGGCCGTCAGGCTTTTCTGCATGTCTTCCAGTAGCGCCCGCCTTCCCACTTCTGCCAAGTCGTTTCCTCCCAGGTGGACCACTACCGTGTCCGGTCTGCCACCTTCTTTTAATGCTTCCCGCACTGCGGGTAGTAGTTGGTCCCACTTCATTCCCGAGCGTCCCCACCAGTCTATTCCGGTGTCCCGCAGCCATATCCCGCCGAAATTGCGTCTGGCTGCCGCCCATCGTTGGGCCGGCGTCACGTAGGAGTGCCCCATGATCCACACCTTCTTCCGTGAAGTGTTCGGACCTAGATGGGGCGGGAGAAATCGGGCTCAGTAAACCGTCGGGCGTATGTAACGCTTAAATGCGCTGGACGCCCAGCGCCCTATTTCCTTGATCAACCCATTCTCCAATCCCAGCCCGCTGCCGTAGTAGCTGCCCCTATACTGAAAGAGTGGGAGCCATACTCACACGCCGGGAGGCCCATTGTTTCCAGGGTTTTTCTCATTACTGCTATGAACTGGAAACAGCTGAGGAAAGACCCGTTTTTGTGCTTGAAAAGCGGCCCATTGCTCCCTTCCCCCTTTCCAAGGTGTTCCTGCAGTAAGCACACCAAGCAGCAGGCCGCGTCCTTAATGCAGTGTATCCTGGTCCACTTTCCCTTGCCAGCCTGGTCCATCTTGGACCGCCGCAGCAGTATGTCCATGTGGCCTTCGTGTCTTTCTACATCCCCTGTGTGGATGCATGCTGATCCTGGGTCTACAACTGATGGGGCTTGTGAGAAGTTGGCCTGGCATATGCTGTCCACTAGTTATAGTGGGCACCTTGCACCAGTCCACACGACGCTTATTGATAATAGGTTTAAAGACAACCTTTATTGAAAGCTATCCTAGTGGTAGCTATGGAGAGCAGCCTTCAGGCTAAGTCTTGAAGGAGTGTAAAGCAGCTTGGCTTACCAGATTATACCCTCTTGAATAACTAAATGAAAGGAGAACCACACGAGGTATATATATAAAATATATGTATTTATTTCTAAACACTAACTACTAATCTCTTTATGAGATTAGAGTTCAAGATACACAATATCACAGTATTAAAACGACAGTAAATTGCACAATATACAATGGGCCCCAGGGGGGGACCAAACCATATATTAAGAAAGGGGTATAAGAACCACAACTTGACTAGACACAGTGCCTAGAGCATGTAGAATCGCTGGGACCCCAAGGAACCACCCAAGGTAGTGACACAGGAGACCCACGGGGACGTGTGCAGTGTGAGAACACAGCCGCGAGCGCCGTAGGATTCAATGAGGAAAGTCGCGGTTGGAGTTTTAAAGATAAAGGACACTTAGGAGAGGACTTTCAGCAAACCCCTTTAGACTTAAGGGGTTCTAGGGCCAACACCCACGTGAGCACCGGAGTACTCGAGTTACCTCACCCAGGGAAGCCGGGTGCATAGGTGTCAAAGGGTGTCGGGAATCGTCGTCGTTTTCAATGGCGATCTGCTGCAAATTGCTGCTGCAGTGAAGAAGAAAAGTGTCCGGGTGGATCCAAGCCTGGATCGAAGATGTGAAGAACCTGAAAGCAGAGGGGACAGAGTCTGGGTCACTAGCCAGTGACCAGGAGCGGGGCAATCGAATGCCCACCGATGTCGGGTGCTTCAGGTGCGAAGAGGTGAAGCTTGACTCTGCAGCCACGGGGTCCCGGAGGTGTCTGCGATGATCAGGAGCCGGATTCTATCTGTCCCACAAAGGATGTCGAGTGCTGGGGTGTCGGTGATCGGATGGACCACAACAAGCCTTGGCAACAGCAACCGACGCATGAAAAGAAAAGATGCTTCTGTGCAAACCAGCAAGGTCCTGGGGACTCCCCAAGCAATGGAGAGTCAGGGCACGTCTGGAGCAACCAGAGAAGCCCAATAAAAGTTAGAGTTGCCTTCGCGGGGACCCACAGGTCAATGGAACAGGGATTGTGAAGGGACCTTAAGAGGAATCACAAAATGGCGGCCCACAGGACACTTGTTGAGTGTAGGCCTGCAATCTTCAGTGCAATTACTGCACGGGATCAGGGCTATAAGTAACTTAAATCTCAGCCTCAGGGGTTGCCGGAAAGCTGATGCTTCTGCAAATGGTTGCGGTGTCCAGGGGTTCAGGTTGCACAGTCTCCACGAGGGATACGGGCCTCAGACTTGCTGTGGGGACAGATCGACCTCAGAGACCTCCGAAAACCCACCTCCTGTATGGCAATATTCTTCGGAGTCCACAGGAGCTTCAGAGATTCCAACCAGTCAGTTGCGTTAAAGGTGCCTGCCTTGCAGGGGAGTAACTCCTTTACTCCAAGGGAGATTCTTCAGTCATTCAGCATAGTGTAGATCATCGAAGTACTTGGTTTCTGGTAACAGAGTTTAGTCCAGGTGTAATCTAAAGTCCTGTAGTCAGGGTTTCCTACTTTATACCCAAGGAAGGGGTGGGACAAACTCTGGGGACCCACCTATGGGAGGGTCAGGAAAGAGGGGTGGCTACACCCATTTCCTTTGTCCAGTTTCGCGCCAGAGCAGGGGCTGTGTGCCCCTGCAACCGGTTTGAGCTGGACTATGCACAGGGACACCAAATGTGCCCCCAGTGCAGACTTCAAAGCACTCTCAGAGTGCACCCACACAGCCCCAATACACTAAAGCCTGTCTGGGAGGTGGTCACACCTCCCTGACAGGAAACCTATTTTCCAGGCCTCCCCTGCCGGAGTTTCGTCCAGCAGCAGGAGGGCAGACTCGTGTCTGTGGCTGCAGCATCCATTTTGTGATGCCAGGGTTCTGTTAAGCTGGTACCGGGTGTACCGGTGATGCCATGTTGCTCCCGCTAGAAGGGAGGAATCATACCTCCCACCCCAGTACTGGGGTGGAGGTATGATTCCAAGGTGTTTGACACCAAACACAACAGTTTTCCATGCAGCCATTCTCAAGTTAGCATTTACCGCGGGGTTATAATGCACTTAAGAGTATATGGTCTGGCTGCATCACAAACAACCTCGGAACAAAGATTCCGAAAGCTGCAGAGGGGCTCTGCTCATGCATGGGCACCCTCTCACATGAAACCCAGCACCCTGCCTTCAGGATTGTTAAGGCCTGCCATAGGGGTGACTGATAGGTTTACATGTGCAGTGATATGGAGAGATATAGGGAACCTATATCTCAGTAAGGGGTGCATATACCACCTTACACAGGCTGCTGTAGCAGACCTGTTGGTTCATTTTAAAAGGCTTCCCAGGGGTGGCACAATACATGCTGCAGCCCCTGGTAGGCCTCTGGGGTACCTATGCCCTGGGTACATAGTATACCATATACTAGGGACTTATAAGGGTACCCCAGAATCCAATCTGGAGTGTACCTAAAGTACATGCAATCAATTTAAGGGGAAAGCAGATAGGCTGGGGTCCTGAATAGCAGGATCCCAGCCAAACTCGAAAACCAGCAAAACACCAGGAAAAAAGTGAGGGCAACCATGCAGTCAGATTCCACCTTCCTACAGGGCTACTAACTCGCTGACCCTGTATGCCCCAAAGAAAGCCATCGTGAAGGCTGCCCAAAAGAGCGCTTCCTCATGCCTTGAGGAGCATATTCCTTCTAAAGCTCCCAGCATCCCTTGCAGCATGCTGAAGTGGATGGGGCGCTTTGAGTCTTTCTTTGTCTGCTGTAGCCTACCCCAGCCCTTCATTGCCATTCTGCATCTGAAGGCCTTGGTTGGGTCTTCCTGCTCTGCCATTTTTGTATAATATGCCACTGCGTTTAAGTGTGCCTGGGCCCAGGTTTTCTTTTTTCCTGCCCTAAATGCCCACTCGATAAAGTCTAGAACCTCCTCCTGTGTGGCGCACCGTCCCCTTTCTAGTCCTGTCCTGGCCCTGAATGTATCCAGGCTCTTACTGTAACGGGTGCTTGTCTGTGGGGCCAGTGCATTGTTCAGTAATGTCTTCAACCCAGGTCCACCCATGACCACGCCTCCTCTGGCATTGGGGTCATCCTTTTTTCTGCGTCTGGGGCAAGCTCTCTGAATTTCTCCCACTGAAAACGAGAAATGGCATCCGCAACTGAGTTGTCTACTCCTGGAATGTGTCTCGCCCTAAGCGCGATGTTGCCCTTCAAATGGCAGCCAACCAGTTTCCGCAGCAGGGTTGCCACTGCTGGGTATTTTACAGACCCTGTGTTAATTGCTTGTACCACTGCGTAGTTGTCAGACCACAGCGTAATCTGTCTATTCGCCAGCTGTTGGGCCCAGATGTGGAAAGCCACCACTATGGGGAACAACTCTAGTAAGTATATGTTTGCTGTGAGCCCCACGTTTTGCCAGGCTGTTGGCCACTCCCCTGCTGACCATGCGGTCCCTAGGATTGCTCCAAAGCCGTGCCCCCCTGCTGAGTCAGTGTAGAGTTCTAGTTCGCTTGCCTGCACCCAAGGCTCTCGCAATATCAGGGTGCCATTGAAATCTGCCAGGAAACTCTCCCATTGCCCCAGGTCCTCCTTCACCCCTTGTGTGATGCGGACCCTGTGGTGCTTTTGTGTCATGCCCCTAGTTAGCCATGCTAGTCGCCTTGCGGGGATCACTTGTGTGGCAAAGTTCAATTTTCCTAACAGCTGCTGTATTTCCCCCAATATCGCCTTTCTTTGTTGTCTCAACCTCTTTATGGTGTCACGTAGCTCCGCTACTTTTTCTGACGGCTACTGAGTCCAACTCTATCCCCAGGAAAGCTAGTCTAGTGGTTGGGCCCTCTGTCTTGTCCTGCGCCAGTGGGATGCCTAACTCCCGGGCCATCTTTATAAAATTGTTTAGGAGATTGTCGCAATCCTCTGTGCCAGCCCTACCAATGAAAAGAAAATCATCTAGGTAGAGGACCCGCCTGCCCTTTGGAGCGTGCGCTCCCAATTCCCATTCCAGAAAGCTGCTGAAAGCCTCGAAGTGCGTGCATGATATCGAGCACCCCATGGGTAAGCATTTGTCATAGTAGTATTTTCCATCTAGTTTGAAACCTAACAGATGGTAGCTGTCTGAGTGCACTGGCAACAGTCTGAAAGCTGATTCTATGTCTGGTTTCGCCATCAAAGCCCCCTTCCCTTGTTGCCTAATTAGGTCCACCGCATCGTCTACCAATGCGTAGGCCACTGTGCAAGCTCCCTGTTCTAACCAGTCATTAATTGACTCCTCTTCAGGGTGGGACAGGTGGTGAATCAGCCGGAATTTCCCTGGCTCCTTTTTTGGCACTACGCCGAGTGGTGACACCACCATGTCCTTCAATGGGGGAAAAGGGAAAGGGCCAGCTACCCGCCCCAGTAGTAATTCCTTCTCCACCTTCTGCTTTGCCACCCCAGGGTTGTCTCTAACTGATTTTAGGTTTAAGCTCTCCCGTGCGCCTTTGGTCCCCTTGTATGGGATTGGAAAACCCTGTGTGAAACCTTCTGCTAGCAGCTGTCTGTCTGTTAATTTGTGATAGTCCTTTAACAAATGCAGCAGTCTGCTTGTTTTTGTGGGTGTCGGTAACATCTTTCCTCCGCCCCTTTCCCCACTGGCCCCACCCATAGGGGCCTGTACCTCATTTCTTTGCCCCTGTGTTGCCTTTGTCTGCCCCTGGCCCTGTGGCCCGTCTGCAGCGTATGATGGGGTGGTTTCCCCCGCATGACCCACAAGCGTGTTTGAACCTGCATGACATTCCCCATTTACACTCATCTTTGTCAAATTTCCAGCATGGCTTGTTTGATTTGCTCCCAGCCTGGCTTTTCCCTTTGAAATCTTTTCCTTGGCCCCCGTATTTGCCCTTACTCCCGTAGGGTCGAAAATTGCTCTCTTTTGCGCCAACACCCTCCCTGGCCGCCACCATGTGTTTTGTGAAACCTTCCATGTCCTGGCAGTCCCAGCTTATAATCGGCCACACTTGCATCTTCTCTCTAAAACCCTCATCGTATTGCAGCCATGCATTGCCCTGATACTGTTGCTGCGCCTCGTGCACCTTTTGCTCATATAGGATCAGTGCAGCCGCGCTTTGGGGGAATTTTCCAATGAACACGCATGCTAGTGTTCTGAATGCCTTCAGCCAATTTTCTATTGTTCTCTCTACCCTAGGTTTCCGGAGGGCTCTCCTGTTGTCGTCTTTCTTATCTTGCGTTGTTATGTCTAACCCTGCCTGGCGAACTTCCACTAGTGAAAAAATGTCTATGAATTCTTTTCTCCAAATTCTCTCCTTTACTGTAAGTGGGATGAGGTTGGCCAGCCCTATCATCTTTGTCGTTGAGGGAGGGTCGCTTGGGGAGGCGCGCAGGTACTCACTAGCTGGCTTACTGTTACTGTCCTGCCCCTCTCCTGTCTTGGTTGCATTTGGGCTCTTCCCCCCTGAGGCCCCAGTACTCCCCCGTGAGGCCGCCTCAGCTCCTAACCTTTTGCCCTGATGCACCTGGCTCGCCACGCCTGCCTCCTTGTTTGTCGCCTCTTCTGCATGGCCTCCCTTGTCCGCCCTTTTGTCTGGTGCCGGGCTGCTCCCTTGACCCCCTGCGCCCCCTGTGGTGTTCCCAGGGAATGGAGCCCCCATCCCTGGCCATTGCCACCATGGCAACCATGTTGTTGGCTGCGCTACCCCCTCGGTCCAGGCCTCCCCCTGGAATTCTGGTCTCCCTTGGTTGAACCCCATCTGCCACGGCGGGTGCATGGGCCATGTTCCTTGCATCGCCACGTTATTCCCCCCTAATTGGATTCCCATGTTAACGTTTTGCCCTAGGCTGCTTTGCGCTTTTTGCCCTCTCCCGCGCCCTCGCTCGCTGGTCAGCGCTCCATTCTTACCATTTCCCCTGACGCTTGTGCCATCTCCTCTCTCGTGTCTTTTCTGAGGGGCCGCCGTGCTGGCCACAGACCCCTCCTCATCGCTGCTCTCTTCTGGCTCCGAGCTAGACACCTTCTCCGGCGTTGCCGCTTTCTTGCTCTTGGCTTGTGGGGTTCCTTTTCCTTTGTTGCCTGCCCCCTTTCTAATCTTTTCAGGGGCCGCCGTTTTGGCTGCATGCCCCTTTTTTGCCGCCTTTTTAGGGGGCGGCGATGCTGGGGATGACCGCCGTGGCCTTTTCTCCTTTCCTTGGCCCCCCCCCTGGATTTGTTGGTCCATCCAGCTTCATCCCTTTAGCGCCACCAGGGCCCTGGCTTGCTCCAGCATGGCCTGCAGGTCATCATCCAGGTCTGGTCCTGATTCCGCGCCGCATCTCTTCTGGCCTTTCTTTGGTGGTGCTGGCCTCTCTTGGTTCTCCCTGAACCGGGCCGGGGGCTGTGTTTTTCTCCCAGCCGCTCTTTGCTTGCCGGCCATCCTTATTCACTCCTGTGTTGTGGTTAACAGTGGTAGGCCTTGCCTGCTGCCGCCCACGTGGCCCAGGCGCAAGTCTTGTAGAGTGTGTTATAAAAATGTGTAGCACCGGCTCAGTAGCACCTTCTCCTTATCTCCTGCCTGTTTGTATGTCCCAAGTGCGAGGGAGTTTGCCCTTGGCGCAGCTCGTGCTTACTTTTTAGCAGATCAGGGGCCCAGGATGCACTACAAACCCAACGGGCCAGTTTCTGTCCAGCAAAGATATAATCCAGGATGCACTACAAACCCAACGTGCCAGTTTCTGTCCAGCAAAGATATAATCCAAGGAAATACACCGAACTTGCTCTTTCCCAATGAGTCCTACGTTCGTGTCCCTTTAAACAAAATCCGAGCTCCTTTGGCTGGCGCCGCCCCCTCGCGCCTTTTCCGGGTTCTGTTCTTGCCACCGAAATGAGAGGCGCGAAAACCCGTTCCCGCTCCGCTGTCCTCGTCTGCAAAGCGGGATATAGGCTCCGCTCACGCTGTCCCCCGCCGCGACCCTGCTGGTCGAAAGTGGAAGCAGGGGGAGGCGACGCAAGCCCAACCTGGTGACCTGCTCTTGTTCCCAGCGGCAGGGGGTGGAGGCTCTGCTCCCGCCGCTCACACAGGCCGGTAGCTGGGGCGAAGGAAGCCCGATCCGGCGATTCACAAGGCGCGACAAAGTCTCGCCGCTCCTTGTTGAGATGGCGAGGGTGGAGGCTCTCCTCACGCTGCTCCCGCCGAACCAGGTCGCACGTCGGAGATGGCGGGGTGGAGGCTCTGCTCAAGCTGCTCCCGCCGCTGGAAAGGGGCGAAAGAGGCCTGGCCCAGACCGATGATCCGCTGCTTGGTCTGTGGAAGCTGCTCACGCCGTGTGAAACAAACAAAGGAGGTAAAAGGGCGCGAAACCAGCCCGGCCGTCTTCCATCCACCATCTGTCGCAGGGTCGTCGCAGGGTCGGCCAGCCGTCGGTATTCTTCCTTTCCTTATTGCGAGGTGGGTGATGTGCTCGCTTAGGCCGTTGGGCCCCTTTTATCCCCCCCCTCGCCTTAACTGGCTTGCCCCCTGATTGGGGGGGGCTCACCTCCTTTGAGGGGGGCCAATCCTGGCCCCCGCCGGCCTAGCTGGCATGCAAAGATGGGCGGGGCAGGGCCTCCCGCCTCCGGACTGCGTTTTACCCGGGCCCCCATAGGGTCCGGCTTTGCCTACCCGGCCCGTGTTCTGAAGCAGGCGGGGAGACCCGGCCCGCACTCTGGAGGTTCAGTGAGTATTCGGTAAGTGCCAAAATAAGTAAATGTCCAAAAGTGTTGGGGGCAGGGGAGCACACAATCACACACACCAGGAAATAGTTGTGCATTAACGCATAGGCATGGCTGCAGTAAGCTCAATTATCAAAGCACAAACACTGTGAAATTTATAGCTTAAGCTTTGAGAGCAGATTGATCCCTGTGTCCCTCGAGCCCAGAAGCAAATCAGGCGCCGCAACACTTGGATCTTCTTCAGAACCAGAAGCGAGCTCGTGCCCCTTCCCAGTCATTTAGCAACAGGGGAAGGTGAGGTGGTGCTGATTGCAGAATTTGGAGGAACATGGAACTCGGAAACCAGAGCATGGATCTCGACTTAAAGGGGGCGACACAGCATAGGGGCTGTTGTTAAGTGTTGAGCTGGGACAAGTGCGAAAGCGGCCCGGTTAGGCTCAGGTGCGGCTTGTACCTCCTGAGAAGCTCCCCCGCCACGAGCTTCCGAGTCCATCATTGCATTCCATCAAGCAATATTTCGTATCATCTGTTTGTAACTGCTCTAACAGTTCACCATGAAGTCGGGAAAAGTACAAAGAGCCTCCAAATCAGCAAAAAACAAGGGGGAGCTAAGAAGGAGAAGCCTACGATCAACTATGAAGGAGATCCGGACCCAACCTCTGATACAGATACAGAGGTAACAGGTAGGGACACTAGTCACCACCCCCCTATTGCATCAAGTCTCAAGCCCATGGACTAAAAAAAGGTCAAGATAACAGATTTTTTATCCGTGTATCGCAGGGGATCCATTTCCACAGCTCAAGTAGCCCATGGGCTAGGTAATCAAAGTGATCTATCCTCGGAGAAGGGGACCCTTCTCAACATAGCCAAGAACAAACAACTACCACAGCCATCACAGTCAGTGTCAAACCTGATGAGGAGCCCAGGCATGCTTTCAGAGTTTCAATCACTGTCCTGCATAAATCCCCCCATAACATCACAGGCGGAAACTCAGGTCCGGCTGTTGCTCCTGGTGGAGTCTCTGGTACATGAGCAAGGGGATTCAGCGCAGTATAATTCTCTGTACTTGCCCTTGACACATCAGACACAATAAACATCTATTCAGTCACCAAACTGGTTAAACAACTCTGCTTAAGAGGAGGACCCAGATGACTCAACGGTTTGGTGGGAGATCATCTTATGTCCGTTTGAACAGCCACAGACATTACCTCTTGATCAGCCCTGCCCCTCTTCCTCTTTAGCATGTAAACACGAATACAACACTCTGCTCTCACCCATCAAACTATCTCAGGGGGGCCACATTGTTTATGAGGAAGGTAGTCACCTTAAGATCAATACAAAGGAGCCACCTACAACAGGCGTAAACAGGGCACAAGAGGCTCTAATTAAAAGGCAAAAGGCCCAGATGGAAAGGCCCTTCACAGGCCATATAAACCAACTGACAGATTCACATATCTGGCATTAGTTGTTAAGCACCATGGAGGTAATTGCAACAGCATTAACATACCATGCAGATAAGATGGATATGCAAGTGGATCTATTGAATGCACAAGCAGTTCATGTTCAGGGAACTGAACACAAACTGCAGGCATTGAACAAATATGATAATAAAAGTTCAACAGAACTCAGCTACCGCCTACCATACGTGTCATTGCTCCTAGATGATGGGCACACTTGCCACGGTTCCCACCATATTGACAGAACTACTGGGAGAAGGGAAGGAGTCTCTAAATAACCCCCCGCCCCCTGCAATCAGTGGCTCGACAGCAAACAGTGCCATTGCAAGAGTCAGCCAACAGTAGCTTAAACTCCAACTCCCATGCAGATGGAGCCTGAAATAGATTTAGCCTTACACATGGAGACGATACAAATGAATGGACGTCCAAACATCTCGCCAACGCAGTCAACTCCAACAGAAAAACTAGCAGAAGTCTCACCAAGCACAAGTTCACAAGTTTCCCTCACGAAGAGGGAACACAAACGCTTGAGGAAAGCCAGGAAAAGCAAAGGAAAAAAACAAAGCATCCTATACTACACTTGCACAAATGCAAGCTTTGAGCAATAATAGCGATAAGTAGTCTGCTATAGAACCGGCTGAATACATTACACCTGCCCAAATGCAAGCCCCTAGCTCTAATAGTGATAAGAAGCTTGCCATAGAACCGGCCATAGAACTGATTGAACATACAACACCTGCCATTACTCCGTACCCAATATTTCGGTGCCCAGAACCAGCCGAGGCATCGCGACAAGAGGCCATCCAGGTCATTTTGCCCATAGTTCACATGCACCTCAACTATCCTTTCAGGTGATCTCCGGTAACACTGCCAAGAAATCAGCAGTGTATCGAAGTAGTGAAGCCTCCTTGGTCAGATCTCTGCAAATCAGAGAACCTAGCATTGAGGATCCCCACTAGTGGCAAAAGGCATTCCCTATCAAGAGGCCTAAATTATGGAATGGGCATGCCTCACAGTTAGTGGGAAGAAAACCACCAAGAAGGGCCATTGGGAAGCCCCCCCATATAGACCATCAAAGAACTTCCCATTCTAATGTTGAGTTAACCACACATGCCACAAAAATCCATTTATGGCCTACAGAGGCATCAGCGGTAAACCCTACAGAGAGGGAATGGCTACAGGTGCGGGCCTTTATAATTCAGGAATGTGTAACGATCAAGTTGATTCCACATTACAAATCAAGGGGTGCTCACGACATTCTAAACCGAAGCGCAGTACTAAGATTGCTCGAACCATTGCCGGGCCTAAATCACATCAGGTTTAGAAACATAGAAACAATTGAGTTCAGACCAAATCCAGAGCAACCAGGGAATGAAATTACTATCACTACCTGGTCGGATGAAACCATTGCAGTCCAAGTATGGCAGTATAGGGAAATTTTTGCAGTATGGGGCATCGAAATGAAGAAGGTTGAGCCAATACGCTATCCAAGCCCACTGCTACAGCCAAAGCCAATGCCAGGCATGCTGAAGGGGCTGATCGGCTCGAATTATCCTATAGTAGTCAAGGAAGGACTGCAAATAATTAGGCACATATCTGCCCTTAGATCAACACATCAGTCAGCCATCTATGACGAGTACTAGCAAGATGGGCAAGCGCAATAGAGAGGCATGAGGGAGGCATGCTGGCTTCCCTCTAAATGGCTCCTCACTACAGGCTTATACTTGCTAAATATAGTCTTGGAATGTCAATGGCCTAAGCAGCAAGGTGGGCGAGGACAATTTTCTAAAATTTCTTCAAGAACATGAGGTTTTGTTATTGCAAGAAACCTGGCAGATGTCACAAACACCTATGGTGGGATTTAAGGAATATCATAATACAGCAACCAAAGAATCAAGGACCAGTAGAGCAAAAGGCGGCATATCGATTAACATCTCAACTGATATACTATGGGCCCATGAGGTGGTGGAACTGGACACGTCATGAATTCAGTGTGTTAAGCTTGAAGCAGACCCCTATTTCATACTGATAATCGTGTTCCGTTACATACATCCAGCCCAGAAGCAAAAAGCGGCAAAAATCCAGTCCTTCATAGGGACACTTATGGCCTTGAAGTCTACATATCCACAAGCTAATACAATATTATCTGGCAATTTCAGTATGAACTTACTGCAGGGCTCTGAAGTCAAACTTACAGGCCAAACTAAGGAAATGTTTGGCAACCAAACAAGACATGACCCATCTAGAAACAAATGGGTTTCCGAGCTTGAAGCCTTGGGCCTTTGCACACTTATTGGACATTGTCCAACGGGCCATCCTGCTGCTTTCACAAGAGTGACTGATAGGCCATGCTCTACCCTAGATTACACCTTTGTAGACGCTGACCTGTTCCAAGGAATCACCAATTTTAATATAAAAGGAAGATCAGACAGTGACCACTTCAGCCAAACCTTCACCTTGGAACTCATTACTCCTCGGGCTCCAGAAGCTCAAGGTCTGCTCTCAGTCTCACAGGCGTTCAATCTAAGGCACCTCAAATGGAAGGGAGAGGTGATAGATACAATTATGGACTTCATTACCATCTGCCTTAATCAGAGTGTACCGAGCCTGGAAGATAGGACGACCTCGGCACAGGCTTGGGAGGTCTTCATCGAAACTTTTATGCTGACATTTTCGTTCAAGTCCCCAACCATACCAGCTATAGGCCAGAACAGGGCAGAATGGAAAATTCTCAATAAGGAGCTTAGAAGTGTACACTTGCATGGAAATCAACTGAGTCAAGACTCAATCACCAATATTGCCAGAATGAAACAGGCCTATAAAAAAGCAACCAAGGTGGCAAAATCCAACCATAGTGAGGGCATTTGGACCACATTGCTACATGCACGTCAACAAAAGAATCATAAAGACTTTTGGGCTGATATAGATAAAGGGTCATTCAAAACAATGAATAACACAGTTCCTAGATTTTAGATGAGTGTACAGAACTGGTGTCAGAATTATTAAAAGAAAATTTTATTAATACAATTTGTGGACCTCTATGCCCCATGCTCTATAGTCATCAAGCGCAACTACTCACTTTGTGGCGTTTTTTTCTTTTAAGCTTTAATTCTTATACATTTGACAAGACAAGAAAAGTTTAATCGATCACTATCTGACCCAAACAAAGTTGTGTGGTCAAGCATTTTCATAATTTAAATCAATCTGGTTTGTAATGCTTTGATAAACTAATCATTGGGAGGCATTACATGACTGTTATTAGGATAGGTGGTGCACCTGTTTAAAACAGCTGTACCTTTTTAAAAAATATGATTTAAATTACTGGCAGTATTGGGTACATTATATACTCTAGCACTGCAAAAATAGTATGTAACATATTTATTACTTGATGCACACCGATGACGTCTTTGGTCCACTAGTGAAAAAATGGTCTTGTTTGTAGGAAGCTAATCAAGACTTTGCATGGCACTAAGGCACAAAGGTGATCAAGAGTATTCAGCATAAGCCTTCTAGATGAGGTACAACGTCTACTACTAATCGCTATATGAAGACTATCACCCTACTGTTCATCAACAATATCTGGGACAGTCCTCAAAGATAGAGAGACAACTTGGTTATAGCACTGCTCCCTGGCAGATGTCCCACCTAATAGGGCGATACGAGAATAGTGAAGGAAATAGTACAGGTGGAGTGTCCACAGATGTGAGCATTTCTGCAGAAAATGGTAGATTATTCTTTAGCACTGAGGTCACAATCATGCCCGGAGAGGGTTCGAAGTCAGGCTTCACTTCTATCTCCCAAGTATGCTCTCACATTGCACACTGTGGTGCAGGCCTATGTCATGTTGTGGCCTAATCCAGGCCAAAAGCTACCAACATTTTATGCAATGCGATGCAAAAGATACAGGGCATCATTTACAAATTTTTTATGCATGGCAGTGCAGCAGGCCTTCCTGCTGCACTCCTGTGCATCAAAAGAAAAGGGCAAGATTGCGCCGTATCTACAAGATACAGCGCGTTCCTGTCCTTCTCCCTTGTGCTGGCACACAAAGAGCAGCCGTGCGCCAACGCAGACACCCTTGCTTCATGTTGCAAAGGTGCCTGCATTGCGGGAAGGATTAGTTTTGTGCAGAAGGTATACCTTCCTGCACGAAAGCACTCATTGATGGCATTTTCCTCTTTCTATGCATGCTGCAGAATGCAGTACACATAGAAAGAGGAAAAAACGAGGAGAAATAAAAGTATTTCTCCTCGTTGCACCACTCCTACGCTTCCCCTGGAGCGTTGCCCCACTGCTTTGCAGCAGTGAAATAAAGGAAAAATAAAATGATAATAACTTGATATTATTGTCATTTTATATTGTCCTGCTGCGGCAGCTTTGTATGGTGGGGCGTGGCTGCTCTAATGACAGAGGAGCAGTGGGAGTGGTGAGCACACTCTGTAAGTGCCCATGAAGTTTGACCGGCCGTCTCAGGCCGGCCAAACATTCATGCACACTTTGCATGTTCTCCACCCAGGCTGTATTGCAGCCTGGGTGGAGAACATCTCCAAGATACCACTGCCTGTCTGAGCGCCAAACCACGGCACTCAGACCAATCACAATGCTGCATTGCACCATTGTGATTGGCCTAGGGGAGCCTGGGTGTGTTTCCTCTTACGGCCGGAGGAGAGACGTGGTGAGGAAGTGGCGAGGAGGTAAGTTATTTTTTCATCTTTTTTTTCACCCACCCTGGCCCCGCCACCCCCGATCTGTGCCGGCCGCTATTGGGTGGCGTAGGAAACTTACGCATTCCCAGGTTTACGATTCCTTGTAAATCTGGGAATGTTTCAGATTCCATGGGTGTTGCATGGGAACATCCAAAGCAGTGTTCTGCGTGAAAGAGGCACATATTTACATGGCCATGAAAAGCCATGGGTGTTGCATGGGAACACCCACAGCAGTGTTCTGTGTGAAAGAGGCGCATATTTACAAGGCCATGAAAAGCCACCTTAAGTGGCTTTGCGTGGCATTCTAAATATGCTGTGGCACATTGCGCCACCGGAGGTCGAAATAGTAAGCGCTCCGGTGGCGCAAAAATGCAGCTAGGGCCTCATAAATGAGGCCCACCGTGGGGACCAAGCAGTGTTTAGCATGAGTTTTACACTTGAGGTACAACCTCCAGAGTGAATCTCTTTACACAGGCAACCTCGCAACTGTATGTTACATTATGTGTAATTTTGGGAAACTGGTTATTTAAATTGCCACTTGTGCAGCCATTTACTTTTTGCTCATCGTTTGTGTCTGTATTTACTTGGCTCTAGGGTTTTACGCCTTCATGCATGGCCAAAGCACGTTACTTTGCATGAATTTAATTGACTTAGTGTTACATGGAATTCTCAGGGTGCTTGTGCAGCTCTCTCTCCGTTACACACACTTTCCATGGATTACCATGAGTTTCACACTATGGGGACGATTACGATACGGCCGTAAAAGGCTCTTAGGCTCCTACCCTCGGTCGGATCCTTTGCGGCCGCATCGTAATGGGCTGGTCGGTCTACTTCACAACCGCCTCATTACGATGGAGACGGTCATAAACTAAACCTGCTGGTCATACCTTGAGATTACAATGTCGGATTTCGGCAGCCTTTCTGTGCCGGCCTTTCCGACACGAAAGACTATTGGAACTCGACTTTGGGGCCCCCCGCAGGGCCCCCTTGGGTGCACGGCCTTTAGTTGGAGGCCGAGGGGGCACCTTGAGGTGCCTGCCACGGGGTGCAGGGATGAACTGCACCTCCCTTTTCTCAAAGGGAGCTTGTGTTATGGCCGTTTTCCGATCGTAACACGAGCTCCCATTGAGAAAAGTGCAATGCGCCCGGGTGTCGGACGGTCTAAGGACTGAGTCGGTGTCAGGTGGACATCGAAATGAGGCCCAAAGTGATTTAGTGTTGCTTCACTCCTATACTCACATCAAGTTTCGGTACTAACATTATTTTGCTGGCTAAAGTTAATTGATTCTGTCGATGGTGCCACTTTGCTCAGCGTAACACCCACACTAAGGTTTGGTGAATCTGAGCTAAATCCGAAATACTGCACACAATATTAATTTTTTTCGATGTTATACAGCAAAAAACTGTCTACTAGCATTATGCAACGAACAAATGTGGACTACGTAAGCGACAGCGAGAATGCACATAATTCATTACAAACGTTCTTGTAATACTTGAAAGCGTATTCCATAATGAAATATGTAGAAGTTCCTCGGTCTGAGCATAAAAGTCCTGATAGAGTGACTGCATTCAGCTAGACCATAACCCTAAAGTGACCCACGAAGAGTATTAGTAGGTATTAAAGATGTCAGAGAAATTGCTGCAACGAAACTGAAAACGAATCTGAAAAGAATATTTAGGAAGGTGACTGTTGCCATCTGCTGTTTATGTTAAGTACTGTACTGGCTGGTAAAGAAATACTCTGATACAATAGCTCCTATGGTAGAAATTGAAAGCTTGCAGATATTTTATCCACAGATTGTCTAACTAAATAAAACTGGGGGGCAGATTTACAAGCCCCTTGCGACACATTTGCGCCGCTGTTACGTTACTTCTGTGACGCAGCAGCGTCGTAAACAATGCGCCACGTTGCGACATATTTACAACGTGACGCATCTAGGGAGATGCGTCATGTTGTAAAGCCCTGCGCCACATTATACCTGGGTCAGGTATAATGTATGCAGGGTGGGCGTTCCGTCGCAAGAAAGTCTCGTAAAAGTGACGCAGTGAAATCTACAAGATTTCACGGAGTCACTTTTACGACGCCGCTGCGTCAAAACCTTGTGCCTGCTTGAAGCAGGCGTAAGGAGTGACGCAGCACGTTAAGTACAGGCCGCCCCTGAGCAGTGCTGAAGTTGCGTCATGCTTGCGACACGACTCCAGCACTGTGTCACCTTTACGCCGAAAGACACGCATCTGTCTATCCTTGCGCCACGGTGCGCCGCATTGTAAATGCGACGCATCCATGGTGGCGCAAGGGTATTCTTGCGTGTCGCATCTTTACTGGCGCATCCCTGCTAATATGCAGAGATGCGCCAGTCCTTGTAAATCTGCCCCTTCGTCTCCATGTGTGTGGAGCGAGCTAAACGCAAGACGCAAGAAGATGGTCAAGTCTGGACATACAGATTTACTCGAGCTCAAAATATGTTGAAAAAGAGCTATTGTCCAAAGTGTTAGTTTTTCATTCCTAATCTGGTCCACTCTAAAAATTTCCGAATGCGATTTTACTTACCAAAAGCATTCATTTTGAATAACAAGAGCATATGTGTGCATTGTTTTCATTGCTAAATTTCGCTGTATATAAAACTCCTTAAATACCTACAGTATGTAGCACACAAGGAAATAAGTAACGAAGAAAAATATATTTCTCCTCTTTACGCATCTCTCGTGTAGGTGCACCATTTTGGTGTAAACCCAGGTTTACTGCCTTTAGTAAGTCTGTGTTTGTATCATAATACATGGATGGCTGCATGGGAGCGTCCATGCTCCACAAATATAAAGCCTAGCCGTTGAATTACGTTACATCTTTGTTCAAACCCACTCAAGGTAACGAAAGTCGGCCCTTACGTGGCTTTCAGTAGCGGCCGGTGGTGGGAGTGCTGCCGGGCGCTGATGTGGGGCGGGGAGGGCAGGGTGGGGGGTAGTAAACTACGGATTACGGCCGATTAGAGGTAAGTGCACATATAAATAAATAAAATAATTTTGTTGCGCGCGCTGCATCGCCAAATGCGATGCAGCGCGTGCAACGAAATTCGTTTTATTTATTTATATGTGTACTTACCTCTAATCGGCCGTAATCCGTGGTTTACTACCCCCCACCCTGCCCCTCCCCCGCCCCACGACAGCGCCCGGCAGCACTCCCACCACCGGCCGCTACTGGTGGCTTTGTAAATCTGGACTAGCATTTTTCGTCATGGCTGTGCCAGAAAAGTGGTGCAACCATGACACAAAGGCACAGATTTACCAATTTCTCATGCAGCGCAGTGCAGCAGCTACAAATCCTGCACTGCGTGAGAAGGAGAGACTAGGAGAGCGCCACATTTACTGAAATATGTCACTCTCCTCCTCTCTCCCTAGTGCCGGTGCTGAAATTAGTTGTAGTGCTCCTTCGGAGACACCTTTGCGTCATAGTGCAAGGGCTTCTCCTTGAGTCAAGCATAGGTTTTGTACTGGAAGGATACGCCACCCTTGCGTGGAGTAATGCATGCATCGATTTGCGCTGCTTTGCAGTACTCATTTTTTAAGCCATTTAAAGCCATGCAAAGTGGCTTTGCGAGGCTTGAAAAATATGACTTAAAGGTTTGCGTCGTGCATGTACCACGTTGCGTGGTGCAAGCATGACACAAAGCCCTTGGTTTACACGGTGATGAAGGGCCATTGTTGGGAGCACTTGCATTATGTCCTGGATTTGGCCCTTTATTTCAGCTAAATCCCTCCATTATTTCGTCCCCTAAACTTTTGAACTGTTTGCCATTCGCCATAATAGATATTGGCCCTCAGTTCTCTCTGGGATGTTTTCTTTCTGTCTGTCTCATGGTTCCTACAGTGGGACCTTGTGGTTTCCAGCTGTTGATCTTAAATGCCTCATTACACACAGAGAAGTTTGCTGAACGTTCCTACTGCTTGTTATAGCTTTGCCTTCACTAGCCACTGAGTAATTATAATTAGGATTGTTTCGGTAGGAAAAGCATTTTTTGTTTTCCTAATAACCTTGGGGGTGTTTGCTGAAAATGCACAAAACTTTCCCAAAATAATGTTCTTCCATCTCAGCTCCTTCCTGGAAAGTTTCAGGGTAATCTGTAAAGCAGGGGCTGAGAAAGGGGGGACGGACAAACACATTTTCCCCATTAATTTTTCCATAGGAATATTAGACACAGCTACAGCCCGACCAGGTGTACAGTTTTACATCAAATTTGACAGATGGCTGGATTTTGGTCCTGAAAGCATACCTTGGGTCTCATCATGGTTTCAAAAACGACAGCCTCATTACAATGGAGGCTGTCGGTTTGGAAATCGGCCAGACAATTCATCTGGCTTCCATCTGGCTCAAGGAGCCCGTCTGCCAGTCGGAACCGGCACGTAAACCCTATGGACAGCGTTTTACGCCATCCGGATTATCATGTTGGCTTCCGGCAGGGTTTCCATGCTGGGATTTCCGGCATGGAAAGCCTGTCGGAAAGCGACTTTGAGGGTCCCTAGCAGGCGCCCCTTCAGCCAGCGGCCTCAGGTTGGGGACCGAGGGGGCACCTATGGTGCCCCACCTGTTCATCCCTGCACCGTGTGGCAGGCACTGTGAGGTGCCTGACACGCGCTGCAGGGATGTACACAAACTTCCTTTTCTGTATGGGAGCTTGTGCAGCGGGCAGTTTCCGACCCCAGCACAAGCTCCCATTCAGAAAAGGGAGCTTGCGACCCAGCGGTCGGGACCGCCAACCGGAGCTCAGTTGGACCCATATCCGCAACGGTCCGCCCGATATCGAAATAAGGCCCTTTATGTGATTTGGTGTAATTCCATTCAGTAGTTTTCGAGAAATTAAGATTGAAAAATCCTGGCAGACAGATCAACCCGAAATTTACCAGTTAGGAGCTGTGGTGGAAGAACATTTGTTTTGGAAAGTTTCATGAAGATTTATCAAATGGTGCCAAAGTTAAAACTAAAAAAAAAACACTTTTCCTATGGAAACGTGGTTCTAGCTATAACTACCTGCTGGTATAGTTATTCAGGTCAGTTCAAATCACTTTATTTCTGCCGCCAGGGCCATAAAAGTACAGACAAGATGAAAGAGAATAAAATGAATTAAAACATGCATAAAAAAGTTTTTACAATCAAGACTAAAATAAAACAACTGAATGCAATATATAAAACAAGCTTTACATGAGCATTTGCGCAAAAATCATACATCATACTCACGCCCATAAGATGTCTAGGCAATACATATAGCTGGCAGGAGATAAAAGAAAAGCCTTCCTACCGGGCATTTAGAAAACAGTACAGCAAGGTAAAGCCTGGTAGGGAATCTGGGCAAAGTCAAGTAATAGTGGGAGGAAGGGCCTTTCTTTGGAGCACCCAAATAGTACCCAGGAATTTTGCAATGGAGATGGCTTTTACTGGACAACAATCCACCCTGAGGATGCGAAGGGCGACAGAGTGGTGAAGTACACCAAGTATCCTGCATATAGGGAAAACCAAGTGCAACGAGGAGAGGCATAGCATGGGAACACAAACAGAACATGTGGGAAGCTCTCTTTTGGAGAGTTACAAGCTAGAGGTGAACACTCTGAGGGGTAAGGTGCCTGGAAGTATACCTTCCTGTCCAGTACAACTGAGAACAGATCCCAGGATGGCTCAAACCCTCAAGTGGGCTTGAAATTAATGAAGTCACTGGTGAGTTTGGAGCAAACGGCTCTGCGAGATTCCATAGCCACTTATGATGACCAGTATTGCTTTTTCAGGAGGGCCTTAGGCATGAATTTGGTGGAATCCGGATGGTCCCACAAATCGTGCATCTCCAGTGAATACAGAGCCAAATTCATTTTGAAAGTCAGGGAACTTTGTTAATTGATCAGCCTTCATGACATCCTTAAGACTTTCAACATAATATATGAGTTCAGGGGTAGTCCATAGGTGTCTTCAATTCAATAGGTGAAGCAATCAAATTTTACCTGACACCCCTGCTACTCCCAGATCCATAAACAGTGGATGCAATGGAGTACTAAAAGGAAGGGAAACAAGATTTCTGAATTTTTTTATCTCAGTTCTGGTCAATTTATCGTGTTTGGAAAAGCCCCACATTTCAGCCCCATACAAGGCAGAACCCAGTGCTTTGTCCTCATAAATCTTAAGTGTGTGTGAAATAGGTTTATAAAGGACAAAGAAAATTCCTTAAGATGTTTGCTTAAGTTTAATGGCTGCCTTATTAATATTAAGGTGCCAGGACATACCTTCTGCGAATGTGACCCCAAGGTACGTAAAAGAATCAACCTTCTCAAGGGGGACACCCTCTTACCAATCTTCTCTTGTAAGATTTGTGTTGGTTAAATGACATCTCTTTGGTTTTGAAGGTGTTGATCTTCAAGCTGCAAGCAGTGAAAAACTCGTCGAAACGAGTCAAGAGTTTCTGAAGCCCGCTCGGAGTCTTGGAGATCAACAAGGTGTTGTCCGTGAAAAGGAGGATCGGAATTTTAGTTTGTGCCAAAGATGGGGCATCTGTGTCGACCTGAGGCAAGAAGTGGGCAATGTCATTGATAAATAGTGAGAACAAAGTGGGTACCAGGACTCGACCCTGACAAACACATATGCGATCAGCTACCCTATCAGTAAGTTGGCCCTGTTCCCCCCACCTGATACACGCATAATTGTCCTCATGTAAACGGACTAAAAGTGATAAAATATGAGGGGGCCTTGCCAGATCAGTCAGAGTTTTCCAAAGGCCAGGCCGAGAGATCAAATCAAAGGCCGATTTCAGACCGGCGTAGGCAACATAAAGGTTGCCCTTGCCTATCAGAACAGTCCTCCAATAAATCAGCATAAGTCGGAAGGCCTGGTCAATAGTTGAGACCTTTCGACGAAAAAAATCTTGGAATGGACTAAGAGCATTGTTCTCCAATATCCAGTCTTGAATTTTTTCTAGAAAATTGCGACAAAAGATTTTTGGGGACGTAGTCTATAAGACTTGTTGGCCTGTAGTTACATTGTAGGGAACAATCACCTTTTTTGTATATGGGTAATAAATACTGTTGCACTCCATGAGTCGGGAATGGGGGCCCCTGGTATAGTAATTCAATCTAGAGCTGGTTACATGAAGAAGGACTGCGGACAGTCAAATGATCCAAAATGTTACAGAAAGATGGCTGAGAATACATTAAAACAGCTACTGGTAATACATTGCAAATTGGAAAACTTCAGGCATCCTAAGTGAAGAGGAGGTAAGATTTTTGATGGTGGAGTATCATATTATGCCCATGATATACTTTCTCCAAGAGTGCACAAGGATGCCATCAATCCACCAGGGGGACCAACTATCTCCGGCATTGGATTACCTTTAGAAAAAACCTCACAATTCATCGACAAATTCCTTGCTCGTAAAGTGAAACAATTGAGTTTGTACATACGGAATACAAAGGATTTCCTCTGCTACCTACAGAACATTCCATGGCAGGAGGGGTAGCACATGTTTACCAAGGATCTGACCTCCCTGTATACATGTATTGACCATGAGCTGGGCCTTAACACCTTCGCTGCTAGGCCTTTTCCCGCCCAGTATGAAGCCTTTTTTTGGCTATTTGGTGTAGTTCGCGCTTAGGTCTCCATAACATTTTGTCCACATAAGCTATCTACACCCAATTTGCATCCTTTTTTTCAACATCCAGGGAATTCTAAAGGTACCCAGGGTTTGTGGATTCCCTTAGTGGGGACTGAGAACTTAGTAAAAATATACTACATTTGGGTTGTTTGGGGAAAAATGGGGAAAAGTGCTACAGAAGAAAGCGTCCATTTTTTTTCCTGCAAATGGCATCAATGAAGGGATTGCAGTGCTAAAATCACCGTCTTCCCAGCTTTCAGGAATAGGCAGACTTAAATCAGAAAAACAAATTTTTTAACACAGTTTTCGCATTTTACTGGGAGATAGCCCATTTTTCCAATTCTTTGTGCTTCCAACCTCCTTCCAGTTTGTAGTGGAGACTGTTGCTTGAACATGAAATACCTTGAAATAACAAGAGGCATTTGGCAAAACAGGAGCAGTTTGTTTAATTAAACAATGCGGCCGGGAGCACAGTCACAGACGTAGGATCTAAGGACTATCTCAATTTACAATCGGTCTAACATAGACTTTTATACAGTTCCTTGAAAGCAATAAAATGGTTCCGGCGATCCTTTTTTGGTAAGTATTGTGTACCTCTGTCTTAGGAGCCATACATTAGGGTATTGGATGAGGAATCCAGGTGGGCCTTGAACTTGCGTGGACACAAAGCGGCCAGTGGGTAACATGTCCAAATGTCTGGCATGGGAAGTGCATGGTCACTGCGTGAGCTGTGTCTTGATTGGCTAAGTATTCCTAACTTCATGTGACATCTGACTTTATGGTGTTTTGGAAGCGCACACACCCCTCCAGTCATGTGTGCTTTACTGGGGCTAATCTCCCTGAATCATTGTGGTGTCGCTGCGCCTATCTGTACGATCGATCTGAGATTTCCTATTTGCGCATATGTCTGCTGGCTACGTGCCACCCCACTTGTGACCTGTCAATCAGTGACCTCCGGCCTGGGTCTCAGGGCCTGCCTAACTATGTATTTTTGAGTCGGGTTGACGTGGAGTTCATAACGGGCGAATTCATCAATAAAGATGCAATTTCGTTTTTATACATGACTGTATCATTATTCATACTGACAGTGACTTTTTCAATATTAACAAAACGGGTGTGAAGCCCATGGTGGGGTCTGTAAAGCTACACATTTCTGAAAACTAGACAAAAATCTGAATTCAGTAATGGGCCATTTGTGTAGATCCTTTGTGATTTTCCTATAAAAAGTAACATAACAGTTGAGAAAAAATATACTGAAATTGAGTTGAAAAAAACAGCCATTTGTGTCTTCATTTTCATCTGTAACTTCTTCTTACTATGGCAGATTTTTTAAAGCAATATATTGTTACGTCCACTGAATTCTGTTGGTTACGGAGATATATAGGACTTTTAGGTTCTCCAAGAAATCGAGGTACCCAGAGCCAACAACGAAGCTGCATCTTAAAAGGGTTTTTTATTGTTTACCGACTATGCAATACAATACATATACATTTGTAAAGCGCAATGACTACCTCAAACAGAGGTGTCCCGGCACTAACACAGTCAAGCAAGCCATGAGAAAGTGGGGAGTGTAACAAGACAGAGGGACATGACATGGTAATTTCCTAACTAGCCAAGGCTAAACAGCCATGTCTTTAAAGCTTTCCTGAACTCCCCTTCAGATGGAATTAGTCGAAGTCTATCAGGGAGGGAGTTCCATAATCTGGTTGATACCACTGAAAAGGACCTGCCCCCAATGCGAGATTTCGCAAATTGAGGAACGCACAGCAAATTCTGTGAGTTAGATCTTAAAGAACATGGGGCAGATTTACAAGCCCCTTGCTCCACTTTTGCGTCACTTTTCCCATGTTAAAAGTGACGCAAAAGTGGCGCAAGGGGCTTGTAAATCTGCCCCCGTATTTGCTGATAGGGGCGAATGCGTTTTTTAATGTAGTTGGGGCAGCTACCTCTCTGGGCCCTGAACGCAATTGTCAAGGCCTTAAATTCTATCCGATTCACAACCGGCAACCAATGGAGCTGTTTGATATGCGGAGAGATATGTTGTCTGAAAGGCACTCTTCTAATTAATCTTACAGCCTCATTCTGCACCATCTGCAGTCTCTTTATCAGATATGCCGGAAGACCAAGATACAGACTATTAGCATAGTCTAGCCTTGAGGTCACAGTGGCATGAACAACTGATCTTCGACAGCTCTCAGGGAGTAAATACAGAAATTTCCTCAGCCATTTCAGAATACCAAAGCAGGAAGATGTGATAGACCGTATTTGGGACGAAAAGGTCAGGTCAGAATCCCATTTTACACCCAGATTTTTCGCTGTAGTTGACGGGCAGGGGGGGGGGAGCCCATTTCCTCCGCCCACCACAGTCCAGGCGACGGTGGGGAGTTCTTGCCAAAGAACAAGATCTCGGTTTTCTCTGCGTTCCGTTTTAGCTTATTATTATTCATCCAGCTGGAGACATCATGCAGGCAGCCCCTAAACCTCGCAGAGGAGTTTGCCGATTGGTCCTTAAAAGACTGCATAGGAAATAGTTTTTATTTCCCATTTCGAAATGAGCACACATAGTGGAGCCAGATAGATATTAAAAAGTAGAGGGCTCAGTGCTGAGCCCTCCGGTACCCCACACAAGAGGGGCTTAGTTTCTGATTTGAAAGGGTGCAAAATGACTCTTTGCGTGCGGTTGCTGAGATAGGACTTTATCCAGGCGAGTACCGTCCCCTTCACTCCCGCTCACTTCAGCCTAGCCAGCAATATTGGGTGGTCCACCATATCAAAAGCGGCGGACAGGTCCAACAGCACTAGCATAGCTGAGGCTCCTCCGTCCACCTCCATTCGTATAGATTCGGCTACCTCCAGCAAAGCCGTCTCAGTGCTGAAGCCCGCCTAGAAGCCAGACTGTGTTTCATGCACAATATCGCTGCTGGCGATAAAATTACTAAGTTGATGTTGGACCAGTTTTTCCAGCATCTTAGCCGGTGCCGGGAGAAGAGAAATTGGGCGATAATTTTTTTAATCCATCGGGTCAGCATTAGGCTTTTTTAGAAGGGGTAGGAGCATAGCATGTTTCCATGACTCTGGGAAGATGCCAGTGGTGAGTGAATTGTTCCATATAAGATTTAGGGAAGGATTGAGAATGTAGGCAAGAGCTTCCCACAGCTTGGGGGGGCAGGGGTCTTCTGGGGACCCTGACTTACATTTCAGAATTCCACTCAAGGATTCCTGAAGTGAAATGGGATGAAATACAGACAAGGATGCTTCTCGAGCATAGCTATCCTCACCTACAGACTCGATGGTATCTCGCTTAGACAAGAAGGCATCGTATACCTTGTGTGTTTTTTCCTCAAATAAATCTGACAATTTTGCACACAGTGAAAGTGAAGAAGGTATCTTACTTTCTAGCGCTGTGGGTTTCGTAAAGGAGCTGACTATCTTAAAAATGTCTTTACTAGAGTTATCTGCCATGTTGATACGCTTCACAAAGTAGTCCCTTCTAGCGGCTTTCATGGCTTTGTGGAGATCTTTTAAGCCTTCCTTATAGGTTCTTTTGGCCAGCGGACAGTATGCTTTCCTCCAGAGACGCTCTTTGCGTTTACAGTTGCTCTTTTCCATTCTCAATTCCTCCGTGAACCATGGCGCCGATGGGGCACTTCTGGGAGAGCTGACTAGTCTAGCTGGAGCTAGGTTGTCCAGAGCACCAGACATCCACACTCCCAAGGCCATAGCATCCTTTTTAGGGTCGTTGGACCATTGGGGTTGACTGTCCAGCAATACTGGGCCTAAGGAAACCGCGGTCAGTGTCTTCCAGTTCCTTTTGAGTGTCGTTAAAGTTTTTTCTTTGCATTGAGGAATTGCTCTGCTGCATTAAAATGGGATCAGAAAGTGATCTGTCCAGATCAGTTGTTGAGGGGACTCGACGACCAAGGAAGAAATGTTGGAAAACACCAGGTCTAGTGTGTTGCCAGCACAGTGGGTAGGGGACCTTACGTGCTGTGTAAGATTGGCTCCCTCAAGTGACATCAATAACTGTGATGCTTGAGTACACTTCAAATCTGAAATGTGGAGATTAAAATCTCCTAAGGCCAGATAGTTTTTATATTGTAAAGACTTCTGTGCAATAAAGTTGCAAAGGTCTAAAGTGAGGCAGGGGGGGCAGCTAGGAGGTCTGTAAATAAGTAGTCCGGCCAGAGATGACATAGGTCCAGTCTTAATACAAAAATGTAGTCCCTCGATCTCGCCAAGGTTAGAGAGCTCCGTGGTTGTAATCTCACAGGAGTCTCTCATAATAATAGCAACCCCACCGCCCCTTTTGTCTCCTGGCCTGTTTGCGTAACAAATTTTGAAGCCTGGCGGGATAGCTAATGATAAAACAGGTTTAGACTCCTCTTTTAACCAGGTTTCGGTAAGGAACATCATGTCCCAGCCATTATTAGACAGGGACAGCCATACGTCCTCAGAGTGCAGCAATTCATATGGTAAATTATAAAGAATGGAAAAATTGTATGAAGGAAATCTCAGTATTTCTGAAATGTACACTACATATTGAGTTTAGGAGCAGTGATTGTTTGTACATCTCTGTATTTATGGGCACCCATACTGGAATGTGTTTCAAGGGGCCTTTTGCAAAATGTCTTCTGTGTTACACGCTTGCTTACATTTGAAAGGCACAAACATAGAGATATTAAATTGGTAATAACAAATGTTCTACTATTCTGTATTCCCACATGTCTCCCTATAAAAATGGTACCCCACTTGTGTGGCTGGGCCTTGCGTCAGCGACACTAAATACCTCAAAACGAGACCTGGAAGACATCATATTTCACCCAGCAGAATGCTTGTTTTTTTACAAGGTGGCTAGCTGTGGATTATGTGCAACAGCGGAGCCAGCACCTAGGGAAATCTACCAAACCAGCACATTTTTGAAAACTAGACACCTGGGGGAGTCCAGGTTGGGGTGACATGCATTGCTCTCACCAGGTTTTGCTACCCAGAATCCCATCCAAAGTTCAAACTTTGCCTAAAAACAAATTTTCCTTACATTCCTGTCAGGAAAAGTCCTGAAATCTGCAGGCAGCACCAATTTTCTACCACCCAGCATTCCCCTATGTCTCCCGAGAAGAAGGGTGCCTCACTTGTGTGGGTAGGCCAAGTGCCAATGACACAAAAGGGCGGCAAATGCAATGTAGACACATTACATTTTTCCACTGAAAAACTGTGTATTTTTTGTAATGTGGGTAGCTGTGGATTTTGGGCCCAAGGTCAGCCAGCACCTAGGGAAACCTATAAAACCAGCACTTTTTTAAAAACTAGACACCCGGGGGCGTCCAGGGTGGGTTGACTTACGTGGCTCTCACCAGGTTTGTTTACCCAGAATCCTGTAAAAAAACTCAAACTTTACCCACAAAACACATTTTCCTTGCATTTTTGTGAGGAAAAGTCCTCACAAGCTGGTTTCATCTTAGAATTTCTGCCAGCCCCTTTTTAGAGTGATGTATCCAGTATAACAATGGTCTTGATGCAGCCAACACAGCTATCTCATGGATACCTAGATCAAAGCATAGTGGTACTAATGGCATACCCCTCCCTAAGCCAGTAGGAGATCTGAGAAAATAATTTTCAGCAACACTCAGAACATCCATGTTGCAATGGCCCCATAATTCAGCTCTATACAGGGCTGCCCCTCCCTTGCTTGGGCCTTGTAAATTTCCACAGCTGGTAGGATTGTCACCCAGGTGTCTTTTTTAGCAAATCTACATACTGTGCGGAATTGAGCGCTGGTCGGAGGCCCAGCACCCATTCTCCACCACTCTGAAAACGCGACTACTAGTTAAAAAAGTGTTTGCAATGTAATAGGCTTCGCATTTGCGAGAATTAGAGCTATTGGCGTTGTAAATATAAACGTTTTTTACTAATGTTTTTTGGAGTGGAGTGGATGTACGTTGTGTGTAGTGGAATTATGTGGTATGTTGTGCAGTGAAATTATGTGGATAGAAAGTATGTGGTATTTAGTGTATAGGAATTATGTAGAGTGGGATTATGTGTTATGGAGAGTAATTATGTGGTATGGTAGTCTGTGTTGTGGAGTGGTAACATCAGGTTTAGTCTTCCTCGTTTCCATAGAAGCTCAACTATGAACTCAGTGAGACAAAAAAAGAAGGAATCACTGAGGAGCACTTGTGGACCTAGTCGGAGGTATGAGCAGAGCCACTGGAATTATGTGACTGTTTGGCTGCACCGATTTTCGCACAATTATACATTTTCTGCTATAGCCACATAATTCATCATCTGCTCCCTAATCTGCAGATTTGAACAAAAAAAGCCTTGTCTCTAGCTCAAACGGCTCGAACGATACCAAAAATGCAGCGACAAGTGTTACAGCGTGGTGGAAGGCCCTTTGCAAACCTAGAATGGTCACCTGTTACTTATTGCTAAATGTGGGTGTTAAATTGGTACTAATGGTGTGTAAGCCACTCTTGCTTCCTTCTGCGCCTCTCTTGCCTCTTTCTGAATTTCTGTTGCTTCTTTCTGCACATTTCTTTCTTTTTCTGCACTTCTCTTGCCTCTTTCTGCAAATCTCTTCTACTTTCTGCACCTCTCTTCCCTCTTTCTGCACGTCTGTTGCCTCTTTCTGCAACTCATTTGCTTCTTTCTGTACTCCTCTTGCCTCTTTCTGCACCCGTCTTCCCTATTTCTGCACCTCTCTTGCCTTTTTCTGTACCCCTCTTACGTCTTTCTGCACCTCTGTTCCTTCTTTATGCACTTCTTTTGTTTCTTTCTGTACCTGTCTTGCTTCTTTCTGTACCCCTCTTGCCTCTCTCTCCACCCCTCTTCCCTCTTTCTGCACTTCTGTTGCTTCTTTCTGCACTTATCTTGCTTCTTTCTGCACCTCACTTGCCTCTTTCTGCACCTCTATTGCCTCTTTCTGCAGTTCTCTTGCCTCCTTCTGCACTTCACTTGCCTCTTTCTGTAACTCTCTTGCTTCTTTCTGCACCTCTCTTTACTCTTTCTGTACCACTCTTGCCTCTTTCTGTACCTCTGTTCCTTCTTTCTTCACCTGTCTTGTCTCTTTCTGCACCCTTCGTGCCTCTTTCAGCACCTCTGTTGCTTTTTTCTGCAGTTCTCTTCCTCTTTCTGCACCCCTCCTGCCTCTTTCTGTACCCCTCCTGCCTCTTTCTGTACCCCTCTTGCCTCTTTGTGCACCTCTCCTACACCTTTCTGCACTTCTCTTGCCTCTTTTTCCACCTCTGTTGGTTCTTTCTGCACCTCTTTTGCTTCTTTCTGCACTTCACTTGCCTCTTTCTGTACCCCTCTTGCCTCTTTCTGCACCTCTGTTGGATGTTTCCCCACTGCTCTGGCTTCTTCCTGCACCTCTGTTCCAAATTTCTGCATCCCTCTTGCCTTTTTCTGCATCCCTCTTGCCTTTTTCTGCACCCCTCTTCCCTCTTTCTGTACCTCTCTTGCCTCAGTCTGCCCACCTGTTCCTTCTTTCTGCACCCCTTTTGCCTGTTCCTGCAACTCTCTTGCCTCCTTCTGCACCTCACTTGCCTCTTTTTGAACCTCTGTTGGTTCTTTTGCACTGCTCTTGCTTCTTTCTGTACCCCTTTTACCTGTTTCTGCACCTCTCTTGCCTCTGTCTGCACCTCTGTTCCCTCTTTCTGTACCTCTTTTGCCTCTTTCTGTACCTCTTTTGCCTGTTTCTGCAACTCTCTTGCCTCTTTCTGCAGTTCTCTTGCCTCCTTCTGCACCTTTGTTGCTTCTTTCTGCACTTCTCCTGCCTCTTTCTGCACCCTTGTTGCTTCATTCTGCACTTTCCATGCTTCTTTCTGCATCTGTCTTGCTTCTTTCTGCACCCCAGTTGTCTCTTTCTGCACTCGTCTTCCCTCTTTCTGTACCTTTCTTGCCTGTTTCTGCATCTCACGTGTCTCTTTCTGCACTTTTCTTGCTTCTTTCTACACCTCTGTTGCTTCTTTCAGCAATTCTCTTGCCTCTTTCTGCACCTCACTTGCTTCTTTCTGCACCCCTCCTGCCTCTTTCTGTACCTCGCTTGCTTCTTTGTGCACCTCTCCTACCTCTTTCTGCACCCCTATTCCTTCTTTTTCCACCTCTGTTGGTTCTTTCTGCACTGCTCTTGCTTCTTTCTGCACCTCACTTGCCTATTTTTGCACTTCTCTTGGTTCTTTCTAAACCTCTGTTGCTTCTTTCAGCAATTCTCTTGCCTCTTTCTGCACTTCCCTTGCTTGTTTCTGCACCTCTCTTGCGTCTTTCTGCACCTCTGTTGTCTCTTTCTGCACTTCACTTGCTTCTTTCTGCACCTCTCTAGTCTCTTTCGGCACCTCTGTTGCTTCTTTCTGCACCTCTCCTGCCTCTTTCTGCACCTCTGTTGCTTCTTTCTGCACCTCTCCTGCCTCTTTCTGCACCCCTCTTCCCTCTTTGTGCAACTCTCTTGCCTCTTTCTACACCTCTCTTCCCTCTTTCTGCACCACTCTTGCCTCTTTCTGTACCTCTGTTGCTTCTTTCTGCACTTCTCTTGCCTCTTTCTGCACCTCTGAATTAGAGGTAGTTTTAACCCCCCTGCCCTATTATGTACTAGGGCCTTACAGGGAAGGTCATGCCAATCACAGGGGTACCCTAACCCATAGTGTACCCTAGTGTATGTAGGTGTTTTCACTGTATTCTAAGTGTCTTTCAGCTTAGCACTGGCTCCGGGCCTGGTTAGTCAGAGTCAGTTACCACCAGTACCAGTCAGCAAAAAGTTGGGGGCACAGGATGACTTTGCAACAAGGCCTCTTTATGCACCTCTGTTGGTTCTTTCTGCATATCTCTTGCTTCTTTCTGCACTTTTATTCGTCTTTCTGGACTTCTGTTGCCTCTTTCTGCATTTCTCTTGCTTCTTTCTGCGCCTTTCTTCCTCTTTCTGCACATGTTCTACCTCTGTAGGCATAGTTAGAAATTTGCATTTAAAAAACCTTTGAAATTCACTGAAAAAACCATAGGTTTCAGGGACGTTATAGTTAGGAATTAGCATTTAAAAAACCTTAGAAATTCACTGAAAAAACCACAGGTTTCAGGAAAGTTATAGTTAGTTGGACATTTCACTCGTACAAAACCAGAGAAATTCGGCCTTAGTGGAGCTAACTATAACTCGCGCCCCCGTAATGCCCTGCTGATGACGTCACATATTACATCATTCATGACATGGTCAGTGACATCACTGATGACATCTCAAATGTAAGGTTTATTAAATGATAATTTCTAACTTTAAAGTCCCTGAAACCTATGGTTTTTTCAGTGAATTTCTAAGGTTTTTTAAATGCTAATTCCTAACTATAACGTCCCTGAAACCTATGGTTTTTTCAGTGAATATATATATATATATTTTTTCCGGCGTGTCTGATGACACCGAGGAAGGCGACTAGCCGAAACGCGTTTGTTTGCCCGAGTTTAGGAAATAAAACCTTGTGACTCACCCCCCGAAGTGCCTCTTCATTCAGGAGGATTGGAGCCAAGAAAAATAGACACGGGTACACCCCCATGATTGAGGCACCTGCCTGTGAGTGCGCCGGAGGAAAGGTGATGATCAGGAGCAGTATATATATATATATATATATATATAGATATATGTATATATATCTATATATATATATATTTGTAAAAGAAGCAGAGAACTCTGGGTAGTTCTCAAGTTTAGGTGGAAAGTAGCTCCTGTATAGAGCACCCTCAACACCAGCGACACTCTAGATCTGCTCACCTCAACTGTCTGCTTTTCTATCAAAGTCTTTAATCATAGGATTAGCACAGTGCCATCCACGCCGAGATAGAAAGGGACAACGTCTTTTGCCATTTCTATAGCAAAGTCTTTAAGCATAGGACTAGTACAGTGCTGTTCATGCCGAGCTGTAAAATGCCAAAAGCCTTTAACCACTCCAGGCACAGTATTACAGCTTTGAATTGGTAAAATAGCAACCAAGCCAACCTGAAATGAACAAAAGCAACCCCTGACACAGGTTTTGCTCTCATTAGGGCTCCTCAGAGAGGTATAGCTTTGTCCAGACACAAGGGAGTACCCAGTATAAGTCAAAACAATACCCTTTCAGGCACAGAGTGACACATAAATTATGCAAAAAAGAAGCAGAGAACTCTGGGTAGTTCTCAAGTTTTGGTGGAATGCAGCTCCTGTAGAGAGCACCGTCAACAACAGCGACACTCTAGATCTGCTCACCTCAAATGTCTGCTTTTCTAACTACCCAGATATATATATATATATATATATATATATATATATATATTCACTGAAAAAACCATAGGTTTCAGTGGCGTTATAGTAAGTTGGACATTTCACTCATACAAAACCATAGAAATTCCCCTGTTATAGTTAGTTCAGCTAACTATAACTCGCGCGCCCGCAATGCACTGCTGATGACGTCACATATTACATCACTCATGACATGGTCAGTGACATCACTCATGATATCACTGATGACATCTCAAATGACATCACTGATGACATCACTGATGACATCATCCTTGTGATAGAGTGGCAGACCTCCTCTCACTCTAATATAACCTTTGATACACACACTCAAAAATACAAACTAACATTTTCAAAACAATGGACATACCAATACCAGTTACAACACACCTATTCAGTAATTCCAAGATCTACACACACATCCACTCATTCACCAACAGTCCCTATACAGTCACTCATACATGTACTCACTCATCATATGTACTCATACACCTATATATCCTGTTACACACTGCCACTCATCCATAGAGTTACTCACACACATAGTCACACATGCAAACAAAGTATCAAACATCCATTTACTTGCATATACAGTTATACACACACTACCACACTTACTTCTACAGAAACTTACACATACTTACTCTCTTAAACAATCACTTATAGAAACACCTACCTATTTGTACAGGAACTCTTCCAATCTCTCACTCTCACATATACTCACTTATATACACCAATACTCACATATACTAGTTTAAAACATATGTAGTTACTCATAAAGACACTATTGAGACAGTCATTCACTCACTAACACACCCATACACATACTCATCCACCTATACAGTCCTGCACACATGCTGTCTTCAACACATACAAACAGTGAGTCACTCATTCATGCATCTATGCACTAAGTAATACCCCCCACCGAACCATACAGACACTCAGACACTCATACTGATACTCAAAAAACCAACTAATAACCCATATAGACACTCATGTAGCTACTCACCAACCCATGCAGCCACTTATACACAAAGTGAGAGACTGATACAGATAATTTCATATTTAAACATTACTCACTAACCCATGTATTCACTAAGATACACTTAGTCAGTTATACAATCAATTTTACAAAAAATCATCCATTTAGACACTTATATACCCATTTATTCTTCCATCGACCTTGAGATATACATATATAAAACATATTTAATTTTCAGAAAAACACACATTCACTGGATGATGTCATCAGTGATGTCATCAGTGATGTCATTTGAGATGTCATCAGTGATGTCATGAGTGATGTCACTGACCATGTCATGAGTGATGTAATATGTGACGTCATCAGCAGTGCATTGCGTGAGCGCAAGCGAAGTTATAGTTAGCTGAACTAACTATAACGGGGAATTTCTATGGTTTTGTACGAGTGAAATGTCCAACTAACTATAACGCCCCTGAAACCTATGGTTTTTTCAGTGAATTTCTAAGGTTTTTTTAAATGCTAATTTCTAACTATAACGTGCCTGAAACCTATGGTTTTTTCAGTGAATTTCTAAGGTTTTTTAAATACTAATTTCTAACTATAAAGTGCCTGAAACCTATGGTTTTTTCAGTGAATATATATATATTTATTATACTATGTATACATGTGAAAATGTCTCGGTCCCCTGTTTGCCTTGGTGGCACGGAAAAAATGGGTGGAACTGACGTCAGCATGCCGACGAGGTCCTCTTATGGCTCCGATGATGTCATACGGTGTCGCGAGCGGAGCCGTGCTCGTTGACGTGGGAGAGCTAGGAAAGAATTTCCGTGGAATGCTGGTGCAGGGGATATTCACCTAAGTGTTCAGGCTAGTCCTTTGGGAGCAACTTTTTATGTTGCCACTCCAGAAACCGAAACCAGTGATCCAAGGGCAGAGGCCCTGCAGATGGCACACGAGGTGGGGTGCCCAGTCGTGTGCACCAGCGGGGCAGCGAAGTGACAAGCACCACAACCCACAAAAAAGGTAACGAGGGCACTGAATAACACAGGATCTTCTCTTTGTATCTGGCAGGAACAACGAAGTTAAAATGCCCTAGTACCAAAATGTAGAGTTAGTGCTACAACGGTCTTCAAGAGGACCTGCGATGCCGCTTCTGCCTCCCGTACCCTGGAGGCGGCACATAGGTCATGCGGTACGGTCATACTGCGGTGGGACGCACACTCGTTGACCTCTCATGGCACTGCTCCACACTTCAGGAAGGACGCTTTCCATTAGCTATGTTTTCTGATGACATGTCGCGCCGGCCCCGTCCAACAACAGAACTCCTTTAGATCCAAACAGACTCTTCCACTCTCTCACCGGAAGTGAAACCAGGCCACGCGGACACTTTTCACAATACAACAGCCGGGAATGCACTTTTCGGTAAAAAAAACACATTCCTTCCTCCTAATTAATCAAATAAACGTCTCACTGGAGAACAGGGGCCAGCTTCGATCTGTAAACAGCCGTTACAACAACTTTTTTACTTTGCGATACCATTACAACGCATGCATTACCACGCATGCGTTGTACATCACGAAGTCATTACTACGCATTTTTTTAGAACGCATGGTCATTTACCACGCATGCTTTTACAACTAATTTTGTTGTAAAGGTATGTATGGTAAATAACCATGCGTTCTAAAAAACATGTAGACGATCCATGTCGTTGTAAGGAAACAGAGGCTGTTCCGTTTCCTCACAACGACGTGCACCGCCCCTCAGAGATGACGTGAAGCAGGAACCACGAGGAGAGAGGAACCATGAGGAGGTAGAGGTGAGGGGTATTGGGCATGGGGTGGGGGTTTCTTTTCTAGGGTTTAGGGTAGTGCAGTGGTGTTTGGGTGGTGTAGGGGGTCGTGCTGGGGGTAGTGTTTTAGGGTTTAGGGTAGTGCAGTGGTGTTTGGGTAGTGTAGGGGGTGTGCTGGGGGTAGTGTTTTAGGGTTTATGGTAGTGCATTGGTGTTTGTGTAGTGTGGGAGGTTATGCTGGGGGTATATTTAGGGTTTAGTGTAGTGCAGTGGTGTTTGGGTAGTGTAGGGAGTCGTGCTGGGGGAACATGTCCGAGTGGACCCCGTCCCCAACCGGGGACTGAGAGGAGTGGGACTCTGGACGCCAGGGACGCCCCGAGTCCTTGTCCTCATCGGAGGAGAAATCGTCTTCCGATACACCATCTCCCTCTAAGGGAAACCCGCCGTCGGGTCTACAATAGTGGTGACAGTGTCGCAATTTTCTCGGGGCCCTCCTCCTCCCGGCAGGGTGCATGTTTTAGCATTCGCGCACTCTTGAGGAAGGTCTCCGTAAGTTTATCAAATCCTTCCAAGTGCCCCGCGTTATGCTTAACGGCCCTTTTATTCCCCATCTGGGAGCTACTTGGACCCGCCACCACCAGATCTGGGTCACTGAACACCCCAGGGATGCTTTTCGCCAGCTTATCAACCTGATCCCTAAGAGGAGCCAGCGCCCTAGAAATAGCCAGAGAGAGGGCTTGGTCCACTGCTGAGGGAGAAGTTGGGGGGCCATTCCTCCTCCACTTCCTGGTAGGAGGAGTAAAAATGGTCTTCTGGAGAAGACATGATAGCAGAGGGTGTGAGCACAGAACAAATGCCCTTAAAATCCTTAAGACAGCCCCCTCGCTGGTGCTCCCACAGCTGAGGTTTTCCCGAAGCTGTTATAAGAATAGACTGAGGCGCAATACCAATTACCACCACCAGGTGTCCCTGGTCACTAACGTGGCCGTGTGGGGAAATCACCGTGTAGCGGTGTCAAAATTAGGCGAGGGTTGGTCGGGAATCAAGCGGACACTATTGGAGTGACCAGATTCCCAAACGCGCGTAAAGACCAGCGGGAGCGCTCGACGGAGCTGCCTCGCTCGGACCAGACGCGCCTGACAGGATCTCACCGCACGCAGAACACACAGCGGGAGAAACTGCGAGGGGGAGAACGCGCTCGGACAAGAGCCTGCTGCGCAGGGAATATGAAACAATACCAAGGCAATAATGCTAATAACGTGCACAAGAAACCGCTATACAAACAGCAACAACGTCAGATTAAACCAAGAATGTAAGGAATGCGCTTAACTGACGAGCAGTGAAGAAAGAGGAAGCGGAAGGGACGTCACGATATTATATACAATGGACTGTGATATGATTGGACTATAGTTGCCTTGGAGACTACCCCCTAATGGTTCATGGGTTGTGTAGTCTTTTGTTTAATGATTGTTGTGTTACGTTTTCTTTGAACTGCTATGCAAATAAAGTGAGGAAAGATATGCATAATCCTCTCCTCCGTCCTGCCATAGAATTCATTAAACTTTATTTGATCTGATTTAGAAACATAGATCATAAAAGTGTACATAAAAACAGTAAATCCTCTTTCCTAATACAATACAGTGAGAATTAATTAAAACCAGTAGGTAAAAACGGGTGTTACAAAGCCCGGTTCAGAGCAACTTCAGGTTAACAGAATCGTAAAGTTCAATGTTTCGCAAGATCAATCTCATGTACTTCGTACAAAATATGCAATAAGGGGTCCAAGTAAGATGTAACACTCCAATACCTGACCAGTTTGCACTATATAAAACTGCAGAAAAACTAAAAATAAAAAGTGTTTTGCACACTTCTGTCATTGGGCTATATGTGGGCTACATCTGGGTGATATTTGTGCTACATTTGGGCTCTTTTTTCTCTGGTGGCCATCTTGGGAGACTTATTTGTTATGAAGTTTCCTAATTTCGCCATTTACTGCAGTCTCCTCAGTAGGAAATGCTTTCAGTTTTTTACTTTGATTCCATCAAGAAGGCATTCAGATGTGTCACACATTTTCCATAAATTCAGAATGTTAGCACTCTAGTTGTTCATTAGATCACTGTAGTAAAGCTGCTGCTCACAAGGGAGTTAACTGGAAGTCTACTGATGGTATTGAAAGTGATTGTTTCAGTCTGCGTGTCAGAATTTTCTAATGAAATAGAAGAGGATTTGAGATCTCACTTAAAACATGCCCTAAATTTTCTTTCTGCAGCACTAACCATAATTTCTATGGCAAAATGAACCCCCTTATTTTGTTCCTTTTTAAATGAAATGTTTTAAGTGTTGCCAGTTTATTCCAATCAAGATGGCTTCAGGTGTGCCATACTTTTGTCATAAGTAAGACTGTTAGCTCTCTAGTTGTTCTTTAGAACACTCTGGGAAGCAGGAGTAGAACACAAAGGCATCAACTGACAGGCTGCTCCTGTTGAAATATAACAGGAAGATATTTGAGATCTCACTTAAAACATGTCCTAATTTTTCTTTATACAGCACTAACCATAATTTCTATGACAAAATGAACCCCCTCATTTTGTTCCTTTTTAAATGAAATGTTTTAAGTGTTACCAGTTTATTCCAATCAAGATGGCTTCAGGTGTGCCATACTTTTGTCATAAGTAAGACTGTTAGCTCTCTAGTTGTTCTTTAGAACACTCTGGGAAGCTGGAGTAGAACACAAAGGCATCAACTGACAGGCTGCTCCTGTTGAAATATAACAGGAAGATATTTGAGATCTCACTTAAAACATGTCCTAATTTTTCTTTCTACAGCACTAACCATAATTTCTATGACAAAATGAACCCCCTCATTTTGTTCCTTTTTAAATTAAATGTTTTAAGAGTTACCAGTTTATTCCAATCAAGATGGCTTCAGCTGTGCCATAATTTTGTCATAAGTAAGACTGTTAGCGCTCTAGTTGTTCTTTAGAACACTCTGGGAAGCTGCAGTAGAACACAAAGGCATCAACTGACAGGCTGCTCCTGTTGAAATATAACAGGAAGATATTTGAGATCACACTTGAAACATGTCCTAATTTTTCTTTCTACAGCACTAACCATAATTTCTATGACAAAATGAACCCCATCATTTTGTTCCTTTTAAATTAAATGTTTTAAGAGTTACCAGTTTATTCCAATCAAGATGGCTTCAGGTGTGCCATACTTTTGTCATAAGTAAGACTGTTAGCACTCTAGTTGTTCTTTAGAACACTCTGGGAAGCTGCAGTAGAACACAAAGGAATCAACTGACAGTCTCTGCCCTTGTTGGATTTACATGTTTTACTGAGAATGTCAGACTTCATTCTCACATGACTGAGAAAGATAATGTGAATTTACAGAAAATATGCTCTCATTTTAGCTTCTGGAGCACCTTCCAAAACTGTATGGGACAAGCATGTGAAAATAGTTTTCTCTCAAACATGATTCATGATATCCCAGCAGAAGGTTTTTCACAGGGTAAAATCACCTTAGAACACACCACAATTCCTGAAATTAGTATGGTACCATAAACAAATGAATTCTAATGTAACTAAAGTCTGTTATCACCCTTTATAGTTCTCCTTTTGGTAACCCTCAAAATCTTCGATTCACTACAATGCATTTCAATGGGGTACTATCATTTATATTGGTCCCAAGATGGCTGCCAGCAATTCCAGGATGAAGTGCTGACAGCCAATCAGATCTCACGATGACATGTGTGGTTAGGCTCCCCCAGATATATATGTGTTTTCTTTTCAAATTTCTCAGGAACTACTGAACGGATTTACACCATTTAACAAAAGGCACGACTCTGAACCAAGGGCTACCTTTTGCCAAATGTGGTGTAATTCCGTTCAGCAGTTCGGGCTGTAGCTGCGATGAAAGGTTCCTATGGAAATTTGCATGGGGAAAACACGTTTTGGGACCCCCCTTTTTTCTCGGCCCCCACTTGACGAATCACCCCGAGACTTTCAGGATAGGAGCGGACCGGAGCGGGCCACGAGTTTTGAAAATTTCACGAATATTCGTCAAAAGTTATTTTAAATAGAATGTTGCGGATTTCCTATGGAAAATAGGTCCTAACTATAACTATCTACTGGCGACGGCCAGTAGATTATATATATATATATATATATATATATATATATATATATATATATACATATATATATATATATATTATCTACTGGCGGTCGCCAGTAGATAGTTATAGTTAAAACCTATTATCCATAGGAAATCCGCGACATTCTATTTGAAATAACGTTGGCGCCGGTTGACGAATCTTCGCGAAAGTTTCCAACTTGTTGGGGCGCTCCGGTCCGCTCCTATCCTGAAAGTCTCGGGGTGATACGTCAAGCGGGAGCCGAGAAAAAAGGGGGGTCCCAAAACGCGTTTTCCCCATTCATTTTTCCATAGGAACCTTTAGTCGCAGCTACAGCCCGAACTGCTGAACGGAATTACACCAAATTTGGCAAAGAGATAGCCCTTGGTTCAGTGTCGTGCCTTTTGCTTAAATGGTGTAAATCCGTTCAGTAGTTCCTGAGAAAATCAAAAGTAAAGTCACATATATATCTGGGCGGAGCCTAACCACACATGTCATCGTGAGATCTGATTGGCTGTCAGCACTTCATCCTGGAATTGCTGGCAGCCATCTTGGGACCAATATAAATGATAGTACCTCATTGAAATGCATTGTAGTGAATAGAAGATTTTGAGGGTCACCAAAAGGAGAACTATAAAGGGTGATAACAGGCTTTAGTTACATTAGAATTTATTTGTTGATGGTACCATACTCATTTTAGGAATTGTGGTGTATTCTAAGGTGATTTTACCATGTGAAAAACCTTCTGCTGGGATATCATGAATCATGTTTGAGAGATCACTATTTTCTCATGCTTGTCCCATGGAGGTTTGGAAGGTGCTCCAGAAGCTAAAATGAGAGCATATTTTCTGTAAATTCACATTATCTTTCTCACTCATGTGAGAATGAAGTCTGACATTCTCAGTAAAACATGTACATCCAACAAGGGCAGAGACTGTCAGTTGATTCCTTTGTGTTCTACTGCAGCTTCCCAGAGTGTTCTAAAGAACAACTAGAGTGCTAACAGCCTTACTTATGACAAAAGTATGGCACACCTGAAGCCATCTTGATTGGAATAAACTGGTAACACTTAAACAATTTAATTTAAAAGGAACAAAATGATGGGCTTCATTTTGTCATAGAAATTATGGTTAGTGCTGTAGAAAGAAAAATTAGGACATGTTTCAAGTGTGATCTCAAATATCTTCCTGTTATATTTCAACAGGAGCAGCCTGCCAGTTGATGCCTTTGTGTTCTACTGCAGCTTCCCAGAGTGTTCTAAAGAACAACTAGAGTGCTAACAGCCTTACTTATGACAAAAGTATGGCACACCTGAAGCCATCTTGATTGGAATAAACTGGTAACACTTAAAACATTTAATTTAAAAAGGAACAAAATGAGGGGTTCATTTTGTCATAGAAATTATGGTTAGTGCTGTAGAAAGAAAAATTAGGACATATTTCAAGTGTGATCTCAAATATCTTCCTGTTATATTTCAACAGGAGCAGCCTGCCAGTTGATGCCTTTGTGTTCTACTGCAGCTTCCCAGAGTGTTCTAAAGAACAACTAGAGCGCTAACAGCCTTACTTATGACAAAAGTATGGCACACCAGAAGCCATCTTGATTGGAATAAACCGGTAACACTTAAAACATTTAATTTAAAAAGGAACAAAATGAGGGGTTCTTTTTGAAATAGAAATTATGGTTAGTGCTGCAGAAAGAAAAATTAGGGCATGTTTTAAGTGAGATCTCATATCCTCTTCTATTTCATTAGAAAATTCTGGCATGCAGACTGAAACAATCACTTTCAATACCAGCAGCAGACTACCAGTTAACTCCCTGGTGAGCAGTAGCTTTACTCCAGTGATCTAATGAGCAACTAGAGTGCTAACATTCTGAATTTATGGCAGATGTGAGACACATCTGAATGCCTTCTTGATGGAATCAAAGTAAAAAACTGAAAGCATTTCCTGCTGAGAAGACTGCAGTAAATGAAGAAATTAGGAAACTTCATAACAAAGAAGTCTTCCAAGATGGCCACCAGTGAAAAAAGAGCCCAAATGTAGCACAAATATTACCCAGATGTAGCCCACATATAGCCCAATGACAAAAGTGTGCAAAACACTTTTTATTTTGAGTTTTTTTGCAGTTTTATGTAGTGCAGACTGGTCAGGTATTGGAGCATTGCATCTTAAAACATGACCCCCTACACTACAAAAACACCACTGCACTACCTTAAACCCTAAAACACTACCCCCAGCACGACCCCCTACACTACACAAGCACCACTGCACTATCCTAAACCCTAAAACACTACCCCCAGCACGACCCCCTACACTACCCAAACACCACTGCACTAACCTAAATCCTAAAACACTACCACCAGCACGACCCCCTACACTACCCAGACACCACTGCACTACCCTAAAACATGACCCCCTACACTACACAAACACCACTGCACTACCCTAAACCCTAAAACACTACCCCCAGCACGACCCCCTACACTACACAAGCACCACTGCACTACCCTAAACCCTAAAACACTACCCCCAGCACGACCCCCTACACTGCCCGAACACCACTGCACTGCCCTAAACCCTGAAACACCACCCCCAGCATGACCCCCTACACTGCCCGAACACCACTGCACTGCCCTAAACCCTGAAACATCACCCCCAGCAAGACCCCCTACACTGCCCGAACACCACTGACCTAAACCCTGAAACACCACCCCCAGCACGACCCCCTACACTGCCCGAACACCACTGCACTGCCCTAAACCCTGAAACACTACCCCCAGCATGACCTCCTACACTGCCCGAACACCACTGCACTGCCCTAAACCTTGAAACACCAGCCCCTGCACGACCCCCTACACTGCCCGAACACCATTGCACTACCCTAAACCCTGAAACATCACCCGCAGCACGACCCCCTACACTGCCCGAGCACCACTGCACTGCCCTAAACCCTGAAACACCAGCCCCAGCACTACCCCCTACACTGCCCGAACACCACTGCACTGCCCTAAACCCTGAAACACCAGCCCCAGCACGACCGCCTACACTGCCCGAACACCACTGCACTGCCCTAAACCCTGAAACACCAGCACCAGCACGACCCCTACACTGCCCGAACACCACTGCACTGCCCTAAACCGTGAAACACCAGCCTCAGCACGACCCCCTACACTGCCTGAACACCACTGCACTGCCCTGAACCCTGAAACACCAGCCCCAGCACAACACCCTACACTGCCCGAACACCACTGCACTGCCCTAAACCCTGAAACACCACCCCGTGCATGACCCCCTACACTGCCCGAACACCACTGCACTGCCCTAAACCCTGAAACACCACCCCCAGCGCGACCCCCTACACTGCCCGAACACCACTGCACTGCCCTAAACCCTGAAACACCACCCCTGCACATCCCCCTACACTGCTCGAACACTACTGCACTGCCCTAAACCCAGAAACACCATCCCCAGCACGACCCCTACACTGCCCGAACACCACTGCACTAAACCCTGAAACACCACCCCCAGCAAGACCCCCTACACTGCCCGAACACCACTGCACTGCCCTAAACCCTGAAAACACCAGCATGACCCCCTACACTGCCCGAACACCACTGCACTACCCTGAAACACCACCCCCTGCACGACCCCCTACACTGCCCGAACACCACTGTACTGCCCTAAACCCTGAAACCCCACCCCCAGCATGACCCCCTACACTGCCAGAACACCACTGCACTGCCCTAAACCCTGAAACACCACCCCTGCACGACATCCTACACTGCCCGAACACTACTGCACTGCCCTAAACCCTGAAACACCACCCCCAGCACGACCCCCTACACTGCACGAACACCACTGCACCGCCCTAAACCCTGAAACACTACCCCCAGCAAGACCCCCTACACTGCCCAAACACCACTGCCCTAAACCCTGAAACACCACCCCAGCAAGACCCCCTACACTGCCCGAACACCACTGCACTGCCCTAAATCCTGAAACACCACCCCCAGCAAGACCCCCTACACTGCCCGAACACCACTGCACTGCTCTAAACCCTGAAACACCACCCCCAGCACGACCCCCTACACTGCCCGAACACCACTGCTCTGCCCAAAACCCTGAAACACCAGCCCCAGCACGACCCCCTACACTGCCCGAACACCACTGCACTGCCCTAAACCCTGAAACACCAGCCGAAGCACAACCCCCTACACTGCCCGAACACCACTGCACTGCCCTAAACCCTGAAACACCACCCCCAGCACGACCCCCTACACTTCCCGAACACCACTGCACTGCCCTAAACCCTGAAACACCAGCCCCAGCACAACCCCGTACACTGCCCGCACACCACTGCACTGCCCTAAACCCTGAAACACCAGCCCCAGCACAACCCCGTACACTTCCCGAACACCACTGCACTGCCCTAAACCCTGAAACACCAGCCCCAGCACGACCGCCTACACTGCCCGAAAACTACTGCACTGCCCTAAACCCTGAAACACCACCCCCAGCAAGACTACCTACACTGGCCGAACACCACTGCACTGCCCTAAACCCTGAAACACCACCCCTCAGCACGACACCCTAGACTGCCCGAACACCACTGCACTGCCATAAACCCTGAAACCCCACCCCAGCACGACCCCCTACACTGCACGAACACCACTGCACTAAACCCTGAAACACCACCCCCTGCACGACCCCTACACTGCCGGAACACCACTGCTCTGCCCTAAACCCTGAAACACCACCCCCAGCATGACCCCCTACACTGCCCTAACACCACTGCACTGCCCTAAACCCTGAAACATCACCCCCAGCACAACCCCCTACACTGCCTGAGCACCATTGCTCTGCCCTAAACACTGAAACACTAGCCCCAGCACGACTCCCTACACTGCCCGAACACCACTGCACTGCCCTAAACCCTGAAACACCACCCCCAGCACGACCCCCTACACTGCCCGAACACCACTGCACTGCCCTAAACCCTGAAACATCAGCACCAGCAAGACCCCCTACACTGCCCGAACACCACTGCATTGCCCTAGGCTCTGAAACACCAGCCCCAGCAAGACCCCCTACACTGCCCGAACACCACTGCACTGCCCTAAACCCTGAAACACCAGCCCCAGCAGGACCCCCTACCCTGCCCGAACACCACTGCACTGCCCTAAACCCTGAAACACCAGCCCCAGCACAACCCCCTACACTGCCCGAACACCACTGCACTGCCCTAAACCCTGAAACACCAGCCCCAGCACGACCCCCTACACTGCCCGAACACCACTGCACTGCCCTAAACCCTGAAACACCAGCCCCAGCACCACCCCCTACAATTCCCGAACACCACTGTACTGCCCTAAACCCTGAAACACCACCCCTGCACCGCCCCCTACACTGCCCGAACACCACTGCACTGCCCTAAACCCTGAAACACCACCCCTGCACGACCCCCTACACTGCCCGAACACCACTGCACTGCCCTAAACCCTGAACACACCACCCCCTACACTGCCCGAACACCACTGCACTGCCCTAAACCCTGAAACACCACCCCCTGCACCGCCCCCTACACTGCCCGAACACCACTGCACTGCCCTAAACCCTGAAACACCACCCCCAGCATGACCCCCTTTACTGCTCGAACACCACTGCACTGCCCTAAACCCTGAAACACCACCCCCAGCATGACCCCCTACACTGCCCGAACACCACTGCCCTGAACCCTGAAACACCACCCCTGCACGACCCCCTACACTGCCCGAACACCACTGCACTGCCCTAAACCCTGAAACACCACCCCCTGCACGACCCCCTACACTGCCCGAACACCACTGCACTGCCCTAAACCCTGAAACACCACACCCAAGACGACCCCCTACACTGCCCGAACACCACTGCACTGCCCTAAACCCTAAAACACCACCCCCAGCACGCCCCCTACACTGCCCGAACACCACTGCACTGCCCTAAACCCTAGAACACTACCCCCAGCATGACCCCCTACACTACCCGAACAAAACTGCACTACCCTAAACCCTAAAACACTCCCCCAGCACGACCCCCTACACTACCCAAACACGACTGCACTGCCCTAAACCCTAAAACACTCCCCCAGCACGACCCCCTACACTGCCCAAACACTACTGCACTGCCCTAAACCCTGAAACACCACCCCTCAGCACGACACCCTACACTGCCTGAACACCACTGCACTGCCCTAAACCCTGAAACACCACCCCAGCAGGACCCCCTACACTGCCCGAACACCACTGCACTAAACCCTGAAACACCACCCCCTGCACAACCCCCTACACTGCCGGAACACCACTGCACTGCCCTAAACCCTGAAACACCACCCCCAGCACGACCCCCTTTACTGCTCGAACACCACTGCACTGCCCCAAACCCTGAAACACCACCCCCAGCACGACCCCCTACACTGCCCGAACACCACTGCACTGCCCTAAACCCTGAAACACCAGCCCCAGCAAGACCCCTACACTGCCCGAACACCACTGCATTGCCCTAGGCTCTGAAACACCAGCCCCAGCAAGACCCCCTACACTTCCCGAACACCACTGCACTGCCCTAAACCCTGAAACACCAGCCCCAGCAGGACCCCTACACTGCCCGAACACCACTGCACTGCCCTAAACCCTGAAACACCAGCCCCAGCACGACCCCCTACACTGCCCGAACACCACTGCACTGCCCTAAACCCTGAAACACCAGCCCCAGCACCACCCCCTACAATTCCCGAACACCACTGTACTGCCCTAAACCCTGAAACACCACCCCTGCACCGCCCCTACACTGCCCAAACACCACTGCACTGCCCTAAACCCTGAAACACCACCCCCTGCACGACCCCCTACACTGCCCGAACACCACTGCACTGCCCTAAACCCTGAAACACCACCCCCTGCACCACCCCCTACACTGCCCGAACACCACTGCACTGCCCTAAACCCTGAAACACCACCCCCTGCATCGCCCCCTACACTGCCCGAACACCACTGCACTGCCCTAAACCCTGAAACACCACCCCCAGCATGACCCCCTTTACTGCTCGAACACCACTGCACTGCCCTAAACCCTGAAACACCACCCCCAGCATGACCCCCTACACTGCCCGAACACCACTGCCCTAAACCCTGAAACACCACCCCTGCACGACCCCCTACACTGCCCGAACACCACTGCACTGCCCTAAACCCTGAAACACCACCCCCTGCACGACCCCCTACACTGCCCGAACACCACTGCACTGCCCTAAACCCTGAAACACCACACCCAAGACGACCCCTACACTGCCCGAACACCACTGCACTGCCCTAAACCCTAAAACACCACCCCCAGCACGACCCCCTACACTGCCCGAACACCACTGCACTGCCCTAAACCCTAGAACACTACCCCCAGCATGACCCCCTACACTACCTGAACACCACTGCACTACCCTAAACCCTAAAATACTCCCCCAGCACGACCCCCTACACTACCCGAACACGACTGCACTGCCCTAAACCCTAAAACACTCCCCCAGCACGACCCCCTACACTGCCCAAACACTACTGCACTGCCCTAAACCCTGAAACACCACCCCTCAGCACGACACCCTACACTGCCTAAACACCACTGCACTGCCCTAAACCCTGAAACACCACCCCAGCAGGACCCCTACACTGCCCGAACACCACTGCACTAAACCCTGAAACACCACCCCCTGCACAACCCCCTACACTGCCGGAACACCACTGCACTGCCCTAAACCCTGAAACACCACCCCCAGCACGACCCCTTTACTGCTCGAATACCACTGCACTGCCCCAAACCCTGAAACACCACCCCCAGCATGACCCCCTACACTGCCCGAACACCACTGCCCTAAACCCTGAAACACCACCCCTGCACGACCCCCTACACTGCCCAAACACCACTGCACTGCCCTAAACCCTGAAACACCACCCCCTGCACGACCCCCTACACTGCCCAAACACCACTGCACTGCCCTAAACCCTGAAACACCACCCCCAGCACGACCCCCTACACTGTCCGAACACCACTGCACTGCCCTAAACCCTAAAACACCACCCCTGCACGACCCCCTACACTGCCTGAACATCACTGCACTGCCCTAAACCCTAGAACTCTACCCCCAGCATGACCCCCTACACTACCCGAACACCACTGCACTACCCTAAACCCTAAAATACTCCTCCCAGAACGACCCCCTACACTACCCGAACATGACTGCACTGCCCTAAACCCTAAAACACTCCCCCAGCACGACCCCCTACACTACCCAAACACCACTGCACTGCCCTAACCCCTAAAACACTCCCCCAGCACGACACCCTACACTACCTAAACACCACTGCACTGCCCTAAACCCTAAAACACTACCCCCGCATGACCCCCTACACTACCCAAATACCAATGCACTACCCTAATCCCTAAAACACTACCCCCGCACAACCCCCTACACTACCCAAAGACCACTGCACTACCCTAAACTCTAAAACAATACCCCCGCACGACTCCCTACACTACCCAAAGACCACTGCACTACCCTAAACCCTAAAACACGACCTCCTACACTACACAAACACCACTGCACTACCCTAAACCCTAAAAAACTACCCCAGCACAAACCCCTACACTACCCAAACTCCACTGCACTACCCTAAACCATAAAACACTACCCCCAGCAGTACCCCCTATGCTACCCAAACACCACTGCACTACCCTAAACCCTAAAACACTACCCCCAACAGTACCCCCTACACTACCCAAACACCATTGCACTACCCTAAACCCTAAAACACTACCCCCAGCAGTATCCCCTACACTACCCAAACACCACTGCACTACCCTAAACCCTAAAACCCTAAAACACTAACCCCCAGCACGACCCCCTACACTACCCAAACACCACTGTACTACCCTAAACCCTAAAACACTCCCCCAGCACGACTCCCTACACTACCCAAACACCACTGCACTACCCTAAACCCTAAATCTACCCCCAGCATGACCCCCTACACTACACAAACACCACTGCACTACCCTAAACCCTAAAACACTACCCCCAGCACGACCCTCTTCACTACCTAAACACAACTGCACAATTTGTTACAGGCGTTGCAACGCAGGCCTGTGGTGCTTACTGGAAGTACCTGGTGGGCTAGTTGGGCCCCAGGGACTCTCAGGATTCAAGGTGACCTAATCCCCCAACTTAAAACGTGCCACGGGGCGCGTTTGCACAGTGGTGAAGGGAGGGGGCGGGGCCTCAGGTGACATGTGCGCAAACACGCCCTGTGGTGCGTTTTAAGTTGGGGAGTTAATTCCCTTTGAATCCTGGGGGCCAACTAGCCCACCAGGTACCTTCAGTAAGCACAACAGAGTTGCGTTGCAGAGAGGTGAAAAAAGGTGCGTGGCCTCGGAACGCCTCTCTGCAACTCAGCTCTGTGGTCCTAACTGTAGGTACCTGGGGGCTAGTTGGGCCCCAGGGACCCTCAGGATTCAAGGGGACTTAATCCCACAACTTAAAACGTGCCACTGGCTCTGGTTAGTCAGAGTCAGTTACCACCAGTACCCGTCTGAAAAAGTTGTGGGCACAGGATGATTTTGCAACAAGGCCTCTTTCTGCTCCTCTGTTGGTTCTTTCTGCACATCTTTTGCATCTTTCTGTGCGTTTTTTCTTCTTTCTTCACATGTCCTACCTCTGTTGGCATAGTTAGAAACTAGCATTTAAAAACCTTTGAAATTCACTGAAAAAACCATAGGTTTCAGGCACGTTATAGTTAGAAATTAGCATTTAAAAAACCTTTGAAATTCACTGAAAAAACCATAGGTTTCAGGCACGTTATAGTTAGAAATTAGCATTTAAAAAACCTTTGAAATTCACTGAAAAAACCATAGGTTTCAGGCACGTTATAGTTAGAAATTAGCATTTAAAAAACCTTTGAAATTCACTGAAAAAACCATAGGTTTTAGGGACAGTTATAGTTAGTTGGACATTGCACTCGTACAAAACCCGTGAAATTCCCCTGTTATAGTTAGTTCAGCTAACTATAACTCGCGCCCCGCAATGCACTGCTGATGACGTCACATATTACATCACTCATGACATGGTCAGTGACATCACTGATGACATCACTGATGACATCTCAAATGACATCACTGATGACATCATCCATGTGATAATTTCATGCATCTTCTCACACCCTAATATAACTTTTGATACACCCACTCTAAATTACAGACTGCCATTCTCAAAACCATAGACACTCCAACACCAAAAACTACATACCCACTCACTGATTCTTAGGTCTACACACACATCCACTCACTCACCTGTACAGTCACTCATACTTACAGTCACTCAGTACAGGACTATCATATGCACTCATACACCTATATAAACACTCACACACCGCCACTCATCCATAGAGGTACTCACACACCTAGTCAGTCATGCAAAAAATTAATCACACACCCATTTACTCACCTATACAGTTATACACACACCAGCTCACTTACTCATACAAATACTAGCACATTCTTACGCTCTTATACAATAACTGATACAAGCACACATGCATCCATACAGCCACTCTCACAATAACACACTCTCACTTATAGCCATTTAAATACTCTAACACACATATATACTGCCTTTTACATATGTAGTTACTCGCACATGTACCACGGAGATATAGATTCACTCACTAACACACCCATACACACACTCACCCACCCAAGCAGTCCATCACAGATGCACTCTTGAAATCATGCACCCAGTGAATCACCCACTCACACATCTATGTATAGAGTCACACACACCCCACCCACACAAACAGTCAGGCAGCCATACAGTTACTCAGAGAACCAATCAATAACCCATATAGACACTCATGTAGCTATTCGCAAATCCATGCATCCACTTACACACCAACAAACAGACGGATACAGACATTCACACAGTTTAGTCACTAACCCATGCATTCAGTAAGATACGTTTAATCACTCACTTGTAGTCAGTCACTCACGTACTAAATCATCCATTCAGACACTTATACACCCACTCATTCTTCAATACGCCTTTCCCTATATATATTAAACATATTTAAACTTTACAGAAACACACAGTCAGTGGATGATGTCATCAGTGATGTCATTTGAGATGTCATCAGTGATGTCATCAGTGATGTCACTGACCATGTCATGAGTGATGTAATATGTGACGTCATCAGCAGTGCATTGCGGGGCGCGAGTTATAGTTAGCTGAACTAACTATAACGGGGGAATTTCACGGGTTTTGTACGAGTGCAATGTCCAAGTAACTATAACTGTCCCTAAAACCTATGGTTTTTTCAGTGAATTTCAAAGGTTTTTTAAATGCTAATTTGTAACTATAACGTGTCTGAAACCTATGGTTTTTTCAGTGAATTTCAAAGGTTTTTTAAATGCTAATTTGTAACTATAACGTGTCTGAAACCTATGGTTTTTTCAGTGAATTTCAAAGGTTTTTTAAATGCTAATTTCTAACTATAACGTGCCTGAAACCTACGGTTTTTTCAGTGAATTTCAAAGGTTTTGTAAATGACAATTTTTAAATGTATTAATTGTTATATTAATTTTTTTCATACTGATTTACTACATTTTTAGAAACAATTTTTTTTTACATATTTTATTTTTTAAATTACATTGTAATTACATTATACATTACATTACAAAAAATACTTTCTCAGAATGAATTACTTTAGTTTAAATACTTTGCACATAGGCAATAGACTTTTAAGTACAGTAGTTACAGTTGTTGCAATGGGCAACACATTTTCAAACACAATGCAACATTCAGCTCAATGTGAATTTCTAGTTAAATGCAATTAGTTACTTTATGGATTACTTTTTCTAACCACAGGACTGGATCCTAGATTCAGTCCTGGTACATCTCCTGTAAACAGTTGAGTAAAAGCGTTTTGGTTACAGTCGTGATTTTTAAGGAATATTATTGTATTTTAAAAGTTGACACTTAGAAACTTTTTCCCATAGAATCACCAATGTTATCCTATGGAAGGAAATTCACTTAGCAGGTAAAAACTGTTATCGTTACGTTTTTCTTACTCAGTGTTGGATCCTGGATCCAGCACTGGTGCATCTCCTGTAAACAGTTGAAAGAATGCGTTTAAGTCATACAGGTGATTTTTAAGGAATATTTGTAGTTTGTAAAAATCAACACTTTGAAACTTTTTTGCTGAAAACCAGACAATGGATTCCTATGGAAGAAAATATAAGTTACTGGTAAGTACGGTTAAAATTACTTTTCAGGGTCAGTGCTGGGCTAAAAGATGCAGCACTGGGTTCTCTCCTGATAACAGGTGAGTAAATTGGTATTCGTACTTTGGTTGATTTTAGAGGAATATTATAAAGTTCCAAAACTCCACACTTAGAAGAATTTCCAAGTGAAACCAGTCAATGTTAGCCTATGAAGGAAATTCAAGTTACCGGTAAGTACGGTTAAAATTACTTTTCAGGACCAGTACTGGGCTGAAAGATGCAGCACTGAGGTCTCTCCTGATAACAGGTGAGTAAATCAGAATTCGGATTTCGGCTGATTTTAGAGGAATATTTGTATGTTTCAAAAATCAACACTTAGAAACTTTTTCAGCAAAAAGCAGGCAATGATATCCTATGGAAGGAAATTCAAGTTACTGGTAAGTACGGTTAAAATTACTTTTGAGGATCAGTACTGGGCTGAAAGATGCAGCACTGAGGTCTCTCCTGATAACAGGTGAGTAAATCGGAATTCGTATTTCGGCTGATTTTAGAGGAATATTTGCACAATGGTGAAGGGAGGGGCGGGGCCTGAGGTGACATCTGTGCAAACGCGCCCCGTGGCGCATTTTAAGTTGGGGGATTAAGTCCCCTTGAATCCTGAGGGTCCCTAGGGGCCAACTAGCCCACCAGGAACCTCCAATATGCGCCAGGGGGCTGCATTGCAGAGACATGTAGAGAGGCCACACCCCTTTTACACCTCTCTGCAACGCAGCTCTGTGGCGCTTTCTGGATGTACCTGTTGGGCTAGTTGGCCCCCAGGGACCCTCAGGATTGAAGGGGATTTAATTCCCCATCTTAAAACGCGCCACGGGGCCTGTTTGCACACATGTCACCTGAAGCCCCGCCCCTCCCTTCACCACTGTGCAAACGCGCCCCGTGGCGCGTTTTAAGCTGGGGGATTAAGTCCCCTTGAATCCTGAGGGTCCCCGGAGTCCAACTAGCCCACCATATACCTCCAAAAAGCGCCACAGAGCTGCGTTGCAGAGAGGTGTAAAAGGGGTGTGGCCTCTCTACACGTCGGGGCTTCGGGGTCCAAAACGGACCCCCATTTTAATTTGTTAGTGCCCCGGGAGGTGGCGGTCCCCGGGGCATGTGGGGGCTGGAGCCCCCCACACAGGTTCTTCAATTAATAAAAAAAAGCCCCGGGGAGGTGGTGGTCCCCGGGCTGCGGGAGGGCTCAGAGCCCTCCTGCACCATTTTTTAAAAAAGCCCTGGGGGTGGCGGTCCCCGGGGCATGGGGGCCCTTTGAGGCCCCCACACATAAAATTAAACCCCCACCATGCCCCCGGGACTTGGGCCACCCGGGGGCAAATACAATCGAGCGCGGGAGACCGCGCTTCGATGTCTCGGCAGGATTCGCGCACCCTGAGCGCATCCTGCCGATTTTAAAATTTTTTTTTTTTTTTTTGCCCAGGGGGTCCTTGTGGGACCCCTGAGCAAACCTAGGGGGTCAGGGTGTTTCTACCCCTTTGTGCGCTTTGCGCACTTGTTTCTGTCCCATTTCCTGAATCGGAATGTTGACAGCCAGCTGACAGCCAATTAACATGCAGCTCGTGATCGGGACGGTGCGCGCAGGGTGCGCTGAGGGTACGCGGACCCTACTCGGCCATAGATATCACTATCTTTTACTTTTGATTTTCTCAGCAACTACTGAACGGATTTACACCATTTAACAAAAGGGTTCTTTCTGAACCAAGAACTACCTCTTTGCCAAATTTGGTGTAATTCCGTTCAGCAGTTCGGGCTGTAGCCGTGTCTAAAGTTTCCTATGGAAAATTGCATGGGGAAAACGCGTTTTGGGACCCCCCTTTTTCTCGGCCCCCGCTTGACGAATCCCCCGAGACTTTCAGGGTAGGAGCGGACCGGAGCGCCCCACAAAGTTTGAAAATTTTGCGAAGATACATCAACCGGCAAGAGAGTTATTTCAAATAGAATGTCGCGGATTTCCTATGGATAATAGGTTGTAACTATAACTATCTACTGGCGACCGCCAGTAGATAATATATATATATATATATATATATATATATATATATATATATATATATATATATATATATATATATATATATATATATATATATATATATATTCAACCAAAGATGCCCAAAGCATTAAGACGCACTCTGCAGCAGATCGTAATTTATTGGCAAAACCGGCATAGTCACACAGCTTAATTTGTCATGCCTTATGCGTTTCAGACCTCCTGGTCCTTGGTCACAGGCTGGGATTCAACTTTGCAGTGCCACGTGATTAGCTTCTTTTTGTTACCTCCCAGTGGGGCCTCACAGGTGAGTACAATTAGTATTGCATTGTGGGACATGTAGTATTTCCCCTTTATTTTGAAGCCTTTCTCTGTTCTGCGCAGTTGCTCCCAAAGTGTAATTTATTGTTCTTAGCTAATCACGTGGCACTGCAAAGTTGAATCCCTGCCTGTGGCCAAGGACCAGGAGGTCTGAAACACGTAAGGCATGACAAATTAAGCTGTGTGACTATGCCGGTTTTGCCAATAAATTGTGATCTGCTGCAGAGTGCGTCTTAATGCTTTGGGCATCTTTGGTTGAAAATAAATGACATGGCCGTCCTGCCGTGAAGACAGCACCATCCCATTAACATGTGAAGAGCTGCAGGGGCATGGAACCTTCCGAGCCTCTTTGTCGGAGCAGCAGATGGGCAGGAATTAATTGTGGACTGGCTGTGACATGCAGAGGCCCACTGGAGGGCAGAGAACAATAAATTACACTTTGGGAGCAACTGCGCAGAACAGAGTAAGGCTTCAAAATAAAGGGGAAATACTACATGTCCCACAATGCAATACTAATAGTTGGCGTTGCAGCGCGCGCAATGTAAATTGTTTTATTTATTTATTTATTTCCTTAACTCCATATGCCGGAGTTTACTACCCCCCACCCTGCCCCTCCCCCGCCCCACCGCCCCGCAGCACTCCCTCGGCGAGTCGCGACTGTTGGTTACTCATCAGTAACTGAGTTGCCTCCTGTCACCTGAGGCCCCGCCCCTCCTTTCACCACTGTGCAAACGCGCCGTGTGGCGCGTTTTAAGTTGGGGGATTAGGTCACCTTGAATCCTGAGGGTCCCTGGGGCCCAACTAGCCCACCAGGTACTTCCAGTAAGCACCACAGGCCTGCGTTGCAACGCCTGTAACAAATTGTGCAGTTGTGTTTAGGTAGTGTAGGGAGTCGTGCTGGGGGAGTGTTTTAGGGTTTAGGGTAGTGCAGTGGTGTTTGGGTAGTGTAGGGGTTGTGCTGGGGATAGTGTTTTAGGGTTTAGGGTAGTGCAGTGGTGTTTGGGTAGTGTAGGGGTCGTGCTAGGGGTAGTGGTTTAGGGTTTAGGGTAGTGCAGTGGTGTTTGGGTAGTGTAGGGGTACTGCTGGGGGTAGTGTTTTAGGGTTTAGGGTAGTGCAATGGTGTTTGGATAGTGTAGGGGGTACTGCTGGGGGTAGTGTTTTAGGGTTTAGGGTAGTGCAGTGGTGTTTGGGTAGTGTAGGGGGTACTGCTGGGGGTATTGTTTTAGGGTTTAGGGTAGTGCAGTGGTGTTTGGGTAGTGTAGGGGGTAGTGTTTTAGGGTTTAGGGTAGTGCAGTGGTGTTTGTGTAGTGTAGGGGGTCGTGCTGGGGGTAGTGTTTTAGGGTTTAGGGTAGTGCAGTGGTGTTTGTGTAGTGTAGGAGGTCGTGTTTTAGGGTTTAGGGTAGTGCAGTGGTGTTCGGGCAGTGTAGGGGGTCATGCTGGGGATGGTGTTTCAGGGTTTAGGGCAGTGCAGTGGTGTTCGGGCAGTGTAGGGGGTCATCCGGGGGTAGTATTTCAGGGTTTAGGGCAGTGCAGTAGTGTTTGGGTAGTGTAGGGGGTCATGCTGGGGGAGTGTTTGAGGGTTTAGGGCAGTGCAGTTGTATTCGGGTAGTGTAGGGGGTCGTGCTGGGGAGTATTTTAGGGTTTAGGGTAGTGCAGTGGTGTTCGGGTAGTGTAGGGGGTCGTGCTGGGGGTTGAGTTTCAGGGTTTAGGGCAGTGCAGTGGTGTTCGGGCAGTGTAGGGGGTCATGCTGGGGCCGGTGTTTCAAGGTTTAGGGCAGTGCAGTGGTTTCAGGCAGTGTAGGCGGTCGTGCTGGGGGTGGTGTTTCAGGGTTTAGGGCAGTGCAGTGGTGTTTGGGCAGTGTAGGGGGTCTTGCTGGGGGTAGTGTTTCAGGGTTTAGGGCAGTGCAGTGGTGTTCGTGCAATGTAGGGGGTCGTGCTGGGGATGGTGTTTCAGGGTTTATGGCAGTGTAGTAGTTTCGGGCAGTGTAGGGGGTCATGCAGGGGGTGGTGTTTCAGGGTTTAGGGCAGTGCAGTGGTGTTCGGGCAGTGTAGTGGGTCGTGCAGGGGGTGGTGTTTCAGGGTTTAGGGCAGTGCAGTGGTGTTTGGGCAATGTAGGGGGTCATGCTGGGGCTGGTGTTTCAGGGTTTAGGGCAGTGCAGTGGTTTTCAGGCAGTGTAGGGGGTCTTGCTGGGGTGAAGTTTCAGGGTTTAGGGCAGTGCAGTGGTGTTTGGGCAGTGTAGGGGGTCTTGCTGGGGGTAGTGTTTCAGGGTTTAGGGCAGTGCAGTGGTGTTCGTGCAATGTAGGGGGTCGTGCTGGGGATGGTGTTTCAGGGTTTAGGGCAGTGCAGTAGTTTGGGGCAGTGTAGGGGGTTGTGCACAGGGTGGTGTTTCAGGGTTTAGGGCAGTGCAGTGGTGTTCAGGCAGTGTAGTGGGTCATGCTGGGGCTGGTGTTTCAGGGTTTAGGGCAGTGCGGTGGTGTTCGGGCAGTGTAGGGGGTCGTGCTGGGGCTGGTGTTTCAGGGTTTAGGGCAGTGCAGTTGTGTTCGGGCAGTGTAGGGGGTCGTGCTGGGGCTGGTGTTTCATGGTTTAGGGCAGTGCAGTGGTGTTCGGGCAGTGTAGGGGGTCGTGCTGGGGCTGGTGTTTCAGGGTTTAGGGCAGTGCAGTGGTGTTCGGGCAGTGTAGGTGGTCGTGCTGGGGCTGGTGTTTCAGGGTTTAGGGCAGTGCAGTGGTGTTCGGGCATTGTAGGGGGTCGTGCTGGGGCTGGTGTTTCAGGGTTTAGGGCAGTGCAGTGGTGCTCGGGCAGTGTAGGGGTTGTGCTGGGGGTAGTGTTTTAGGGTTTAGGGTAGTGCATTGGTGCTTGTGTAGTGTAGGGGGTCGTGCTGGGGGTAGTGTTTTAGGTTTAGGGTAGTGCAGTGGTGTTTGTGCAGTGTAGGGGGTCATGTTTTAGGTTAGTGCAGTGGTGTTTGGGTAGTGTAGGGGTTGTGCTGGGGGTATTGTTTTAGGATTTAGGTTAGTGCAGTGGTGTTTGGTTAGTGTAGGGGATCGTGCTGGGGGTAGTGTTTTAGGGTTTAGGGTAGTGCAGTGGTGTTTGTGTAGTGTAGGGGGTCGTGCTGGGGGTAGTGTTTTAGGGTTTAGGGTAGTGCAGTGGTGCTTGTGTAGTGTAGGGGGTCGTGCTGGGGGTAGTGTTTTAGGGTTTAGGGTAGTGCAGTGGTGTTTGTGTAGTGTAGTGGGTCATGTTTTAGGGTAGTGCAGTGATGTTTGGGTAATGCTGGGGGTAGTGTTTTAGGATTTAGGTTAGTGCAGTGGTGTTTGGGTAGTGTAGGGGGTCGTGCTGGGGGTAGTGTTTTAGGGTTTAGGGTAGTGCAGTGGTGTTTGTGTAGTGTAGGGGGTCATGCTGGGGGTAGTGTTTTAGTGTTTAGGATAGTGCAGTGGTGCTTGTGTAGTGTAGGGGGTCGTGCTGGGGGTAGTGTTTTAGCGTTTAGGGTAGTGCAGTGGTGTTTTTGTAGTGTAGGGGGTCATGTTTTAAGATGCAACACTCCAATACCTGACCAGTCTGCACTACATAAAACTGCAAAAAACTAAAAATAAAAAGTGTTTTGCACACTTTTGTCATTGGGCTACATGTGGGCTACATCTGGGTAATATTTGTGCTACATTTGGGCTCTTTTTTCTCTGGTGGCCATCTTGGAAGACCTTTGTTATGAAGTTTCCTAATTTCCTCATTTACTGCAGTCTCCTCAGTAGGAAATGCTTTCAGTTTTTTACTTTGATTCCATCAAGAAGGCATTCAGATGTGTCTCACATTTGCCATAAATTCAGAATGTTAGCACTCTAGTTGCTCATTAGATCACTGTAGTAAAGCTACTGCTCACTAGGGAGTTAACTGGAAGTCTGCTGCTGGTATTGAAAGTGATTGTTTCAGTCTGCATGTCAGAATTTTCTAATGAAGTAGAAGAGGATTTGAGATCTCACTTAAAACATGCCCTCATTTTTCTTTCTGCAGCACTAACCATAATTTCTATTTCAAAAAGAACCCCTCATTTTGTTCCTTTTTAAATTAAATGTTTTAAGTATTAACGGTTTATTCCAATCAAGATGGCTTCAGGTGTGCCATACTTTTGTCATAAGTAAGGCTGTTAGCGCTCTAGTTGTTCTTTAGAACTCTCTGGGAAGCTGCTGTAGAACACAAAGGCATCAACTGGCAGGCTGCTCCTGTTGAAATATAACAGGAAGATATTTGAGATCACACTTGAAACATGTCCTAATTTTTCTTTCTACAGCACTACCCATAATTTCTATGACAAAATGAACCCCATCATTTTGTTCCTTTTTAAATTAAATGTTTTAAGTGTTACCAGTTTATTCCAATCAAGATGGCTTCAGGTGTGCCATACTTTTGTCATAAGTAAGGCTGTTAGCACTCTAGTTGTTCTTTAGAACACTCTGGGAAGCTGCAGTAGAACACAAAGGCATCAACTGGCAGGCTGCTCCTGTTGAAATATAACAGGAAGATATTTGAGATCACACTTGAAATCCTAATTTTTCTTTCTACAGCACTAACCATAATTTCTATGACAAAATGAACCCCATCATTTTGTTCCTTTTTAAATTAAATGTTTTAAGTGTTACCAGTGTATTCCAATCAAGATGGCTTCAGGTGTGCAATACTTTTGTCATAAGTAAGGCTGTTAGCACTCTAGTTGTTCTTTAGAACACTCTGGGAAGCTGCAGTAGAACACAAAGGAATCAACTGACAGTCTCTGCCCTTGTTGGATGTACATGTTTTACTGAGAATGTCAGACTTCATTCTCACATGACTGAGAAAGATAATGTGAATTTACAGAAAATATGCTCTCATTTTACCTTCTGGAGCACCTTCCAAAACTCTATGGGACAAGCATGTGAAAATAGTTTTCTCTCAAACATGATTCATGATATCCCAGCAGAAGGTTTTTCACAGGGTAAAATCACCTTAGAACACACCACAATTCCTGAAATTAGTATGGTACCATCAACAAATGAATTCTAATGTAACTAGAGTCTGTTATCACCCTTTATAGTTCTCCTTTTGGTAACCCTCAAAATCTTTGATTCACTACAATACATTTCAATGGAGTACTATCATTTATATTGGTCCCAAGATGGCTGCCAGCAATTCCAGGATGAAGTGCTGACAGCCAATCAGATCTCTCGATGACATGTGTGGTTAGGCTCCGCCCAGATATATCTATCTTTTACTTTTGATTTTCTCAGCAACTACTGAACGGATTTACACCATTTAACAAAAAGGGTTCTTTCTGAACCAAGAACTACCTCTTTGCCAAATTTGGTGTAATTCCGTTCAGCAGTTCGGGCTGTAGCCGTGTCTAAAGTTTCCTATGGAAAATTGCATGGGGAAAACGCGTTTTGGGACCCCCCTTTTTCTCGGCCCCCGCTTGACGAATCCCCCGAGACTTTCAGGGTAGGAGCGGACCGGAGCGCCCCACAAAGTTTGAAAATTTTGCGAAGATACGTCAACCGGCAAGAGAGTTATTTCAAATAGAATGTCGCGGATTTCCTATGGATAATAGGTTGTAACTATAACTATCTACTGGCGACCGCCAGTAGATAATATATATATATATATATATATATATGGGTCTCCGGGGCCTGGGAAGACTTAGGGAGAGGTGCCACACACACCCTCCCCTTTTAATAACATATGGCCCCAGGGATGGTGCTCCCAGGCCCTATAAGGGATTGGGGATGGGAGCGGCCCCTCCCCTTGTTAAGTGCATTTGGCCCTGCGGGATGCACCCTCCCAGGACCCAATAAGGCTCGGGGAAGGGGATGCATGGCATAAGCAGTGCATGTCGGGAGCACAATCTATAGTTGGCTCTGCTACCATTAACTGGTTAATTTCTGTGTTTTATTTTTGTTCAAAACTTTAATGTTGTCACTGATATATTCACCTAAATATAACGTCACTTTAACCTTTGTTTTTTTTGTGAAGATAGATAGATAGACAGACAGACAGACAGACAGATAGATAGATAGATAGATAGATAGATAGATAGATAGATAGATAGATAGATGGTTGACCAGCACTCGTCAATTTACCCACAGACCCTGTACATGTACCAGGCACCTTGCACTTTGTCGCGGCCCCTTGTTGGCTTCAAAGGAGGGGCTACCGAACGCCATAAGAGCAACGTGGCAGTCCTGCAGCGCGGGAAACCAGCAGTCGTCACTTTGCCCACGGACCCTGTACCTGTACCAGGCACCTTGCACTTTGGTGTGGCCCCTTGTTGGCTTCAGAGGAGGGGCTACTGAACGCAATAGGAGCAACCCGGCAGTCCCACAGCGTGGGAAACCAGCACTCGTCACTTTGCCCACGGACCCTGTACCTGTACCAGGCACCTTGCACTTTGTCCCAGCCCCTTGTTGGCTTCAGAGGAGGGGCTACCGAACTCCATAAGAGCATTGCGGCAGTCCTGCAGCATGGGATGCATGCGGGGCGTGCCCGGGCTCGGCCCGGGCCAAGACGGGCCCGTCTTAACCCGTCATAAGCCGACTGAGGCCGGGCTGGGCCCCTCCTCTTGATCCTCCTGATCATTGGCACTTTGGCGTATAATCACACCAGTCAGGGTGAGTCCTCTTCGGCAGCCTGTTTTTCTACTATCTGCAATTGCTATCGATTTGGGTATGGATCCTACCTAATTACTGTGGTTGCTGCGGGGTTGGAGTGTGGAGGGACAGAACCCACGACTTTGGACAATAAGTATAGGCAGAACTGTTGTCCGAACTGTTCTGATAAAGTTGTGAAAAAGTCTACCGGCACCCACTGGGGAAACACTCGATCCCACTTCGGAGCCAGACACTGTGGGCCTTTATTCTCTTCGACGCTCCAGTAGTCTGGGTGCTTTAAAATACACGATCTATAACATTTTTGCGGACTATTTAGCGACTGAGCTGCACAATGGGCAAAAGGAAAGCGACAAGTAGCCAAACAAAGTTACAGCCTAAACTTGCGGGGGGCTCACGTTTGACTTTGTTGAACTACCTAACAGGGGCAATGGGGGCAATTGAACAACAGATCATTTCTGTGGAAGAGTCCCTGAACCCAGAAAAATTTGGTGCAGCAGTGATTTCAAGTAACGGTCCAACTTTAGGTGAGGTCGTACACGCTCACTTAACCGAAGCCCCTAATGTCTAGTCACACTCAAAGGGTTGCATACAAATGTGTCTGACCACATTTCTGTCAGCGACCAGGAGAGTGATTCCCAACTGCCCATGAAGCGCCCTCGAAACCCAGAAACTCTTACCAACATAATTGAGGAAGCATTACCAGAGTCTAGGTCTGTACCCCCTAAACCTCATAAAAAGTCAGCTAAAAGGGGCAAAACCCAATCATCACTGGCACTAGGCAGTAAGGAAAGACCTCTAGTTAACAACCATCTCAGCTTACAGAATGACCCCAGTAAGCTAAGTGCTAAATTGGATGTGTTAGATGTTTTTCTGAGAGAGGCCCTAACTAAATTAATAAACGGAGTATGTGCCATTGAAGAGACCCTAAACAGATGTATGGATAACTTGCAGACAACTGTTAATAATTCGGCCTCACTCAAAAATCCCGGCCCGGTACAGCTCGAATGTAGCGGTTCGGCACACACCCGACCTATTCAAACAGCCACCTCCAAAAACATATTACCCTCCGGGACATTTCACAATGAGAGTCAAACATTGTTAGATCCAAAACCCATAAACATACCTGCCTCTGTACCCCCAAGGCCTGTATGTGCTTTTTCTTCATGTGATAATAACATAGCGCCCCTGGGGAATTGTAACATTTTGCAGGCCTATACCCCGGTTGAATTAAGTGCCAATACTTCGAACATACCCTCAATGCTAAACAGATATGAGACCAAACTGACATATCTGGATTTACAACCAACTGCTACCCCCTATATGGTAATATTGGCTAATGTCCCCAGATTACCGTCCCAGGTTTTTGAGTCATGGGATACTCTAAGAAACAAATCCCTGTTTTGGTTGGGCACCAAAATGGGATTAACAGAGGCGCTTTTCGCCGAGTTTAAGATGGCCAGAAGAGTGAGCTGGATAGGTAGAGACCGCAAGAACCTGTATGGCTATTGCGTGGGATTAACCATTAGAACCCCTCTGTTAGTCCAAAGTATTTTGAATAGAGCAGGAAATCATCATATTTCAACTCAAGGCATTAACCTAGTCCCCTTGGGATACTTTTACCAGTCAATAAAGATAAATTATACTAGACCCACTAGTGGGGACCATAAAGTCAACACCCATCATTTATATAACGTCCCCGTATACAACCGATTCGACAGTCCAACCTTAGAGGAGGTTGACTGACTACCAACATTTGATTCTAGGGCTACACAGATAAAGGAGGACAGTCGAATCACTTTACCAGTTAAACACTTGTGCACCCAGGTTTCAGAAACACCCAGTATTTTAGGCAATAACTCAGATATTTTACCTAAATCTTTACTATCTATCTGTATGGTCCCCGTTACCTCATCCCCCCAGTTGGTACAATGGATAATCATGATAACTGTTTACTCCCAGGCACATCTTCTACCACTAGTGCTCCGTCCACTGATGTTAGTGCTGTGAACTACCATGGTAATAAGAGAAAATATCTGTGCCATTTATTATTTTGGAACGTTGCCGGTATACGAACTAAGATAAGCAACCGGTTATGGTTTGATTTTGTTGGGAACTTCGATATACGATGCTTACAGGAAACATGGGTAGAGGAGCCCATACACATTAATGGTTATAAAACGTTTCCATTCTGCGGCGGTAGCATCGACTCATGGTAGACCAAAGGGTGGTCTTTGCACTTATGTATCGAATTATATGAATGCAAGCAATATTGCTCTGAAAGTCACAGATAGATATTACCAACTTGTTACTATCTATATTATAAATCACACTGTAGTGCATTGCTAAATTTTTATAATAATGCACCGCCTGATTCGATTGCGGGTGTAATGAGAAAAATAGGCTACCACCTAAACCTTATACAGAACACAAAAGCAAAAGATAAACTTGTTATTTGGGGAGGGGATTTTAATTCTGCACTGTGTCAATATACTGAAAGCAATGTTTGTGGAATTATGCCTGATGAGGTTAATAGTCTCTCACATTTCCCGCATACAACCTATAGGGACCTTCTAAATGAAATTACATTTTCTGCTGATCTAGGGTTTGTCAACGACCTGTTTTCTCCACCTATTCCCTTTAGCCCTACTTTTAATGGAAGAGGGACGTACTCAACCATAGACTACATTCTCATGTCAAGCAGACACTCATCCAGAGCTAGGAATTTTATCACCCATACGAATGCCGTGAGCTATCACTTTCCTCTGAGCGTAACCTTTACAGCGCTCAGTAATGTGATAAACATTAAGGGAACATCTCCACATATTGTTGAGAATATAGCCTTGAATAGGTTGAATGGGTATTCACTACGTTGGGTTAACATATACCCAAATGAATTTTTAAGAAAGAGAATGGTTAAATGTGAAGCTGCCTTCCTTGCCTGTCTTGATGAGACAACTTCCCACGTTGACATCTTAAAAACTTTACTCAGATATCTGGACACATTAAAAATGCTCTTTTTGTGAAGAACAAAAAACTGCTTGCTAAGAAGCAAGGGTGGTTCGATACAAAATGTACCAAGGCCTATTCCAAATTAAAACGTTCCTTACATAATTCTGACAGAGATAGAGAAGAAATCAAAGCGGCCAGAAGGGAGTATCGGTGTGCCCTTAGAGAGCGAAAATGCGCACTAAGAGAAGAAGCCTGGTCTGCTTTACTTACAGCCTCCGTAACAAGAGATAACATGGCATTTTGGAAGGCAGTAAATGCCCCTTTTCTGGTCAATCGAGATATTCTGTTGATCGAGATAGCCATTGCCGAAGATCAATGGGTGGAACATTATTCCAGCCTGTACAACAACCCGGCAGGGGAGGAAACTAGGGATACCGCTCTGCCAGACACTGATGAGTTCCCACCCATTAGACAACAAATTGACATACACTTTGACCTTGATGAGGTTAACCACGCAATTATGACAAGTATGGGAGGGAAAGCGCCTGGACCCGACGGTATTCCTGTAGATCTTTTTAAATCTAATCTGCTGTTATGGGGACTGCTTTTAACACAAGTGATTGCAGCGTTCTGTTCCACTAGTTTTATACCTACCTGGACAGAATTGATATTGGTTCCAATTTTCAAGAAAGGTAACTGTCAGAATCCTGCATGTTACAGACCTATATCATTGCTAGACTCCTGGTCAAGGTTGTGGGTCGAGTCATACTAACCAGATTACAGGATTGGGCCGAAGACAACTGTATCATGTCCAATCTTCAATTTGGATTTCGTAAGGGGTTGGGCACTGTGGAGCAGGGTCTAAATTTAAATATCCTTTTGGCAAGTACACCAAGGCTAAACAAGGCAGGTTATACCTGGCATTTTTCGACTTAACTGCAGCTTTTGACTGCGTTATTCACGACAAATTATGGAAGATGTTGGCGGGACTGGGGGTGGAAACGCCACTTATACATTTTTTGAGGCAACTCTACCATGACGCAAAGGCAAGGGTTCGCTACGGGGTTGGCGGGGAGTGTACAGCGCCGTTCAACATACTTAGAGGTGTGAGACAAGGCTGTGTCCTGGCACCCTTTCTATTTACTGTATATATAAATGAACTGGGGCAGGTATTGGCGAATGAGTGCCAGGGCTTGCCATTAATTGATAAATGTCCCATACCTGCCCTATTGTATGCGGACGACGCTGTACTGATGTCACAAACACCGTTGGGGCTCCAATGGGTAGTGTCAAGCTTCGCCACGTTTATGCGTACCTTGGGTCTCACTGTTAACACTTCAAAAACATTTATAATGAAATGTGGGGCATGCAGCAACAAATGTAGAGACATCTAATTCGATGGCAAAATGGTAGAATGTACTAAAACCTTCTCCTATTTAGGGATTTTGTTCCACCGGAAGGGGGCTTGGACTCAGGCAGCTCAAGCCAGGAAGCTATTGTTCATGAAGGCAACCGCCGCTTTAAGGAATTTTAGTAGAAAACCGGGCAGACGTCCACTTGTAGAATTATTGCAAATTTATCAGGCAAAGTGTGTGTCAATAGCTATCTATGGCGCAGGCATTTGGGGCTACGTAGATACCCATCCTCTACAGCTTGTTGAGAATACTTTTTAGATTCCTGCTGGCAGTCCCAAATAGTACTTCCACGCACATCTGCCATGCTGATTTAGGAATGCCGTATATAGCGGACATCATAAAAATACAGCCAGTTTTATTGTGGCACAGGATTTGGACTACCGACAAAACCATTCTTAATCGTGAAATTTTAATTGACAGCTGTAGATTACAAGGGGCCTCGAATATACAGTGGTTAAAGTACATAAAAAATGTCAAACTAGTCTTGGACATCCAGAATATTATAATGATCCTAACACCATGAGAACGGTAGTGAGGAAAGATCTTAAAAGAAGATGCCTGTCATTCTTGGAGATAAGTAGAACTACCACAGAAATGGCAAAACCAACAGTACAGGCCCATCAGCTTACACTGACAACATATAGTATTCAACCGTACTTAAGAAACATCATAGGTGGTTATGACAGATTCTTGTTAACTCGTTTTAGACTAGGCATCGTACACAGATCAATCAGTTTTCCTGATATGAATGACTGGTCTAGAATTATGAGTAAATGCCCATGTGATGACCTGTCCCAACAGTCAACACTGCATGTCCTTTTGTTCTGTAAATTTTCAGAGAAGGATGTGGATTCTGCCGATTTTAAGAACACTTGGCCTTAGACAATGCCGCCCTGCGTTATTGGTCATACAACTATTAGAGAATGAATACTTCACCACCTCAATAGTCGCGTTTTTAAAAAACACTTTTAAATGTAGGCAAACTATTTTAATATGAGTCCTTCACGAGCGTGATGCGAGAATTTGACAGACGTATATTCATGTACAGATGTTTAAATTGTATTTGTATGTGGCTCTTTTTAAAATTTATGAGTTGATATTCGAGATGTATAATTTTATGTGCTTTTATGATTTTCCCTTCAAGAAATCGAATAAAGCTTGATTGAATTGAATTGAGATAGATAGATAGATAGATAGATAGATAGATAGATAGATAGATAGATAGATAGATAGATAGATAGATAGATAGATCGGATAAAGTACCCCCTGCCAAACATTATAAGGATATTGCAAGTTTCCAATGCCAATTCAAACAACAGTAGAGAAAGTGTTGGATTTTGGAGTGGTTAGATTGACTATTTCTACTCCCATGTAAGAAAAACCAAGGGAAATGTAGGACTTTGGAGAAGCTAGATTTACTAAACTAACTCTAATCTAACCAAAAGTAGGGAAATATTAGACCTTGAAGGGGTTAAATTGACTATTTCCACTCCAGTGTAAGCAAATACATGGAATGTGTTGGACTTAGGAAGGGTAACATACCATTCCAACTCCCTATCTTTTTTGAAAAAACATTTAAATATTGTTATAGAACATTAATATTAAAACATATTCAAAATAAGCACCCATTACTAAATATATCAATACATTTACATCTAAAAAATTCAAACTCTACACCCGATCAAAAAATATAATAAACTAAAAATAACAGAATAATACCATTAAATCATAATTAACAAATAAAATTAAAAGCAATAATAAACATAAAATGCATTTTAAAAATGTTAATATGCATACACTCATTAAAAATTAACAACTAATTAAAATGCAGCAAATACTTTACATGCCACAATAATCAATTAAACAATTAATTCATTAATTTCCAATTAAATATTTAATACATCTAAAAAAAGATTAAAAGAATTATAAGTTAAGCCTAGTCCCCTACAAACACATCAACCTGCAAATGAAATATAAATTACTAATTTAAATATGAAAATATACATGAAAAATCACATAATACTATTAAATAGTTAAAATAACAGTTATTCAGTTAATACATTTACATATTTAATCACTAAATACATGTAAAAACATTTGTAATTAAACATTTCAAATTGCAAACTATGCTTCAAAAATGTAAAACAATTACATTAATAATATAAATATATAACATTGATATATATATACATATATATATATATATATATATATATATATATATATATATATATATATATATATATATATATATATATATATCTACTGGCGGTCGCCAGTAGATAGTTATAGTTAGGACCTATTTTCCATAGGAAATCCGCGACATTCTATTTGAAATAACTCTTGCGTCGGTTGACGAATCTTCGCGAAATTTTCAAACTTTATGGCCCGCTCCGGTCCGCTTCTACCCTGAAAGTCTCAGGGTGATTCGTCAAGCGGGGGCCGAGAAAAAAGGGGGTCCCAAAACGTGTTTTCCCCATTCATTTTCCCATAGGAAACTTTAGACACGGCTACAGCCCGAACTGCTGAACGGAATTACACCAAATTTGGCAAATAGGTAGTTCTTGGTTCAGAAAGAACCCTTTTGTTAAATGGTGTAAATCCGTTCAGTAGTTGCGGAGAAATTAAAAAAATAAGAGTCAAAAATCTATTTCCCATAGGAAACTTTATGCAAGGCTACAGCCCGAACTGCTGAACGGAATTACACCAAATTTGGCAAAGAGGTAGTTCTTGGTTCAAAAAGAACCCTTTTGTTAAATGGTGTAAATCCGTTCAGTAGTTGCTGAGAAAATCAAAAGTAAAAACACATATATATCTGGGCGGAGCCTAACCACACATGTCATCGTGAGATCTGATTGGCTGTCAGCACTTCATCCTGGAATTGCTGGCAGCCATCTTGGGACCAATATAAATGATAGTACCCCATTGAAATGCATTGTAGTGAATCGAAGATTTTGAGGGTTACCAAAAGGAGAACTATAAAGGGTGATAACAGACTTTAGTTACATTAGAATTCATTTGTTGATGGTACCATACTAATTTCAGGAATTGTGGTGTGTTCTAAGGTGATTTTACCCTGTGAAAAACCTTCTGCTGGGATATCATGAATCATGTTTGAGAGAAAACTATTTTCACATGCTTGTCCCATACAGTTTTGGAAGGTGCCCCAGAAGCTAAAATGAGAGCATATTTTCTGTAAATTCACATTATCTTTCTCAGTCATGTGAGAATGAAGTCTGACATTCTCAGTAAAACATGTACATCCAACAAGGGCAGAGACTGTCAGTTGATTCATTTGTGTTCTACTGCAGCTTCCCAGAGTGTTCTAAAGAACAACTAGAGTGCTAACAGCCTTACTTATGACAAAAGTATGGCACACCTGAAGCCATCTTGATTGGAATAAACTGGTAACACTTAAAACATTTAATTTAAAAAGGAACAAAATGATGGGGTTCATCTTGTCATAGAAATTATGGTTAGTGCTCTGGAAAGAAAAATTAGGATATGTTTCAAGTGTGATCTCAAATATCTTCCTGTTATATTTCAACAGGAGCAGCCTGCCAGTTGATGCCTTTGTGTTCTACTGCAGCTTCCCAGAGTGTTCTAAAGAACAACTAGAGCGCTAACTGTCTTACTTATGACAAAAGTATGGCACACCTGAAGCCATCTTGATTAGAATAAACTGGTAACACTTAAAACATTTAATTTAAAAAGGAACAAAATGATGGGGTTCATTTTGTCATAGAAATTATGGTTAGTGCTGTAGAAAGAAAAATTAGGACATGTTTCAAGTGTGATCTCAAATATCTTCCTGTTATATTTCAACAGGAGCAGCCTGTCAGTTGATGCCTTTGTGTTCTACTGCAGCTTCCCAGAGAGTTCTAAAGAACAACTAGAGCGCTAACAGTCTTACTTATGACAAAAGTATGGCACACCTGAAGCCATCTTGATTGGAATAAACTGGTAACACTTAAAACATTTAATTTAAAAAGGAACAAAATGAGGGGGTTCATTTTGCCATAGAAATTATGGTTAGTGCTGTAGAAAGAAAAATTAGGACATGTTTTAAGTGAGATCTCAAATATCTTCCTGTTATATTTCAACAGGAGCAGCCTGTCAGTTGATGCCTTTGTGTTCTACTGCAGCTTCCCAGAGTGTTCTAAAGAACAACTAGAGTGCTAACAGCCTTACTTATGACAAAAGTATGGCACACCTGAAGCCATCTTGATTGGAATAAACTGGTAACACTTAAAACATTTAATTTAAAAAGGAACAAAATGAGGGGGTTCATTTTGCCATAGAAATTATGGTTAGTGCTGCAAAAAGAAAATTTAGTGCATGTTTTAAGTGAGATCTCAAATCCTCTTCTATTTCATTAGAAAATTCTGACATGCAGACTGAAACAATCACTTTCAATACCAGCAGTAGACTTCCAGGTAACTCCTTGGTGAGCAGTAGCTTTACTACAGTGATCTAATGAACAACTAGAGTAATAACATTCTGAATTTATGGCAAATGTGTGACACATCGGAATGCCTTCTTGATGGAATCAAAGTAAAAAACTGAAAGTATTTCCTACTGAGGAGACTGCAGTAAATTAGGAAATTAGGAAACTTCATAACAAAGAAGTCTTCCAAGATGGCCACCAGTGAAAAAAGAGCCCAAATGTAGCACAAATATTACCCAGATGTAGCCCACATATAGCCCAATCACAAAAGTGTGCAAAACACTTTTTATTTTTAGTTTTTTTGCAGTTTTATGTAGTGCAGACTGGTCAGGTATTGGAGCGTTGCATCTTAAAACATGACCCCCTACACTACAAAAACACCACTGCACTACCCTAAACCCTAAAACACTACCCCAGCACGACTCCCTACACTACACAAGCACCACTGCACTATCCTAAACCCTAAAACACTACCCCCAGCATGACCCCCTACACTACACAAACACCACTGCACTACCCTAAACCCTAAAACACTACCCCAACACCACTGCACTAACCTAAATCCTAAAACACTACCCCCAGCACGACCCCCTACACTACCCAAACACCACTGCACTACCCTAAAACATGACCCCCTACACTACACAAACACCACTGCACTACCCTAAACCCTAAAACACTACCCCCAGCACGACCCCCTACACTACACAAGCACCACTGCACTACCCTAAACCCTAAAACACTGCCCCCAGCACGACCCCCTACACTACACAAACACCACTGCACTACCTTAAACCCTAAAACACTACCCCCAGCACGACCCCCTACACTGCCCGAACACCACTGCACTGCCCTAAACCCTGAAACACATACCCTAGCACGACCCCCTACACTGCCCGAACACCACTGCACTGCCCTAAACCCTGAAACACCACCCCCAGCACGACCCCCTACACTGCCCGAACACCACTGCACTGCCCTAAACCCTGAAACACTCAATCAATCAATCAATCACGGCATTTATAGAGCGCGCTACTCACCCGGGAGGGTCTCAAGGCGCTGGGGGAGGGGGTAAGTTACTGCTCGAACAGCCAGGTCTTGAGCTGCTTCCTGAAGGCGAGATGGTCCTGGGTTCGCCGAAGGTGAGTGGGGAGGGAGTTCCAGGTCTTGGCCGCCAGGTAGGAGAAGGATCTTCCTCCGGCGGTGGTTCTGCGGATGCGTGGTACGGTGGCGAGGGCGTGGCTGGTTGATCGTAGCTGGCGTGTGGGCGTGTAGAAGGACATGCGGTCGTTGAGGTACTTTGGGCCCAGGTCGTGGAGGGCCTTGTGTGCGTGGGTGAGGAGTCTGAACGTGATTCTCTTGCTGACGGGGAGCCAGTGCAGGTCTTTCAGGTGTACGGTGATGTGGCTGTGTCGGGGATGTCCAGGATGAGTCGTGCGGAGGCGTTCTGGATGCGCTGGAGTCTCTTTTGAAGTTTGGCTGTGGTTCCGGCGTAGAGGGTGTTCCCATAGTCCAGTCGGCTGGTGACGAGTGCCTGGGTGACGGTCTTCCTGGTTTCAGTGGGGATCCATCTGAAGATCTTGCGGAGCATGCGCAGGGTGTTGAAGCATGAAGATGAGACGGCGTTGACTTGTTTGGTCATTGATAGGGAGGAGTCCAGGATGAAGCCCAGGTTGCGTGCGTGGTCCGTTGGCTTGGGTGCGGTGCCCAGGGCCGGGGGCCACCAGGAGTCGTCCCAGGCGGAGGGTGATGAGCCCAGGATGAGGACTTCCGTCTTGTCTGAGTCTGAAACACCACCCCCAGCATGACCCCTACACTGCCCGAACACCACTGCACTGCCCTAAACCCTGAAACACTACCCCCAGCAAGACCTCCTACACTGCCCGAACACCACTGCACTGCCCTAAACCCTGAAACATCACCCCCAGCAAGACCACCTACACTGCCAGAACACCACTGCCCTAAACCCTGAAACACCACCCCCAGCACGACCCCCTACACTGCCCGAACACCACTGCACTGCCCTAAACCCTGAAACACCACCCCCAGCACGACCCCTACACTGCCCGAACACCACTGCACTGCCCTAAACCCTGAAACACCACCCCCTGCACGACCCCCTACACTGCCCGAACACTACTGCACTGCCCTAAACCCTGAAACACCATCCCCAGCACGACCCCCTACACTGCACGAACACCACTGCACTGTTCTAAACCCTGAAACACTACCCCCAGCAAGACCCCCTACACTGCCCGAACACCACTGCACTGCCCTAAACCCTGAAACACCACCCCCAGCAAGACCCCCTACACTGCCCGAACACCACTGCCCTAAACCCTGAAACACCACCCCCAGCAAGACCCCCTACACTGCCCGAACACCACTGCACTGCCCTAAACCCTGAAACACCAGCCCCAGCACGACCCCTACACTGCCCGAACACCACTGCACTGCCCTAAACCCTGAAACACCACCCCCTGCACGACCCCCTACACTGCCCGAACACCACTGCACTGCCCTAAACCCTGAAACACCACCCCCAGCACGACCCCCTACACTGCCCAAACACCACTGCACTGCCCTAAACCCTGAAACACCACCCCCTGCACGATCCCCTACACTGCCCGAACACTACTGCACTGCCCTAAACCCTGAAACACCACCCCCAGCACGACCCCCTACACTGCACGAACACCACTGCACTGCCCTAAACCCCGAAACACTACCCCCAGCAAGACCCCCTACACTGCCCGAACACCACTGCCCTAAACCCTGAAACACCACCCCCAGCAAGACCCCCTACACTGCCCGTACACCACTGCACTGCCCTAAACCCTGAAACACCACCCCCAGCATGACCCCCTACACTGCCCGAACACCACTGCACTGCCCTAAACCCTGAAACACCACCCCCAGCACGACCCCCTACACTGCCCGAACACCACTGCACTGCCCTAAACCATGAAACACCAGCCCCAGCACGACCCCCTACACTGCCCGAACACCACTGCACTGCCCTAAACCCTGAAACACCACCCCCAGCACGACCCCCTACACTGCCCGAACACCACTGCACTGCCCTAAACCCTGAAACACCAGCCCCAGCACCACCCCGTACACTGCCCGAACACCACTGCACTGCCCTAAACCCTGAAACACCAGCCCCAGCACGACCGCCTACACTGCCCGAAAACCACTGCACTGCCCTAAACCCTGAAACACCAGCCCCAGCAAGACCCCCTACACTGCCCAAACACCACTGCACTGCCCTAAACCCTGAAACACCACCCCCAGCAAGACCCCCTACACTGCCCGAACACCACTGCACTAAAGCCTGAAACACCACCCCCAGCAAGACCACCTACACTGGCCAAACACCACTGCACTGCCCTAAACCCTGAAACACCACCCCCTGCACGACCCCCTACACTGCCCAAACACCACTGCACTGCCCTAAACCCTGAAACACCAGCCCCTGCATGACCCCCTACACTGCCCGAACACCCCTGCACTGCCCATACCCTGAAACACCACCCCTCAGCACGACACCCTACACTGCCTGAACACCACTGCACTGCCCTAAACCCTGAAACACCACCCCCAGCACGACCCCCTACACTGCCCAAACACCACTGCACTGCCCTAAACCCTGAAACACCACCCCCTGCACGACCTCCTACACTGCCGGAACACCACTGCACTGCCCTAATCCCTGAAACACCACCCCCAGCACGACCCCCTACACTGCCCGAACACCACTGCACTGCCCTAAACCCTGAAACATCAACCCCAGCAAGACCCCCTACACTGCCTGAACACCACTACCCTAAACCCTGAAACACCACCCCTACACTGCACGAACACCACTGCACTGCCCTAAACCCTGAAACACCACCTCCAGCAAAACCCCCTACACTGCCTGTACACCATTGCTCTGCCCTAAATCCTGAAACACTAGCCCCAGCATGACCCCCTACACTGCCCAAACACCACTGCACTGCCCTAAACCCTGAAACACCACCCCCAGCACGACCCCCTACACTGCCCGAACACCACTGCACTGCCCTAAACCCTGAAACACCAGCCCCAGCAAGACCCCCTACACTGCCCGAACACCACTGCACTGCCCTAGACTCTGAAACACCAGCCCCAGCAAGACCCCCTACACTGCCCGAACACCACTGCACTGCCCTAAACCCTGAAACACCACCCCCTACACTGCCCGAACACCACTGCACTGCCCTAAACCCTGAAACACCAGCCCCAGCACGACCACCTACACTGCCCGAACACCACTGCACTGCCCTAAACCCTGAAACACCAGCCACAGCACAACCCCCTACACTGCCCGAACACCACTGCACTGCCCTAAACCCTGAAACACCACCCCCTGCATGACCCCCTACACTGCCCGAAAACCACTGCACTGCCCTAAACCCTGAAACACCACCCCCTGCATGACCACCTACACTGCCCGAACACCACTGCACTGCCCTAAACCCTGAAACACCAGCCACGGCACAACCCCCTACACTGCCCGAACACCACTGCACTGCCCTAAACCCTGAAACACCAGCCCCAGCACGACCCCCTACACTGCCCGAACACCACTGTACTGCCCTAAACCCTGAAACACCAGCCCCAGCACGACCCCTACACTGCCCGAACACCACTGCACTGCCCTAAACCCTGAAACACCACCCCCAGCACGACCCCCTACACTGCCCGAACACCACTGCACTGCCCTAAACCCTGAAACATCAACCCCAGCAAGACCCCCTACACTGCCTGAACACCACTACCCTAAACCCTGAAACACCACCCCCTACACTGCACGAACACCACTGCACTGCCCTAAACCCTGAAACACCACCTCCAGCAAAACCCCTACACTGCCTGAACACCATTGCTCTGCCCTAAATCCTGAAACACTAGCCCCAGCATGACCCCCTACACTGCCCAAACACCACTGCACTGCCCTAAACCCTGAAACACCACCCCCAGCACGACCCCCTACACTGCCCGAACACCACTGCACTGCCCTAAACCCTGAAACACCAGCCCCAGCAAGACCCCCTACACTGCCCGAACACCACTGCACTGCCCTAGACTCTCAAACACCAGCCCCAGCAAGACCCCCTACACTGCCCGAACACCACTGCACTGCCCTAAACCATGAAACACCAGCCCCAGCATGACCCCCTACACTGCCCGAACACCACTGCACTGCCCTAAACCCTGAAACACCAGCCCCAGCACGACCACCTACACTGCCGGAACACCACTGCACTGCCCTAAACCCTGAAACACCAGCCACAGCACAACCCCCTACACTGCCCGAACACCACTGCACTGCCCTAAACCCTGAAACACCAGCCACAGCACGAGCCCCTAGACTGCCCGAACACCACTGTACTGCCCTAAACCCTGAAACACCAGCCCCAGCACGACCCCCTACATTGCCCGAACACTGCACTGCCCTAAACCCTGAAACACCACCTCCAGCAAAACCCCCTACACTGCCTGAACACCATTGCTCTGCCCTAAATCCTGAAACACTAGCCCCAGCATGACCCCCTACACTGCCCAAACACCACTGCACTGCCCTAAACCCTGAAACACCACCCCCAGCAAGACCCCCTACACTGCCCGAACACCACTGCACTGCCCTAGACTCTGAAACACCAGCCCCAGCAAGACCCCCTACACTGCCCGAACACCACTGCACTGCCCTAAACCCTGAAACACCAGCCCCAGCACGACCGCCTACACTGCCCGAAAACCACTGCACTGCCCTAAACCCTGAAACACCAGCCCCAGCAAGACCCCCTACACTGCCCGAACACCACTGCACTGCCCTAAACCCTGAAACACCACCCCCAGCAAGACCCCCTACACTGCCCGAACACCACTGCACTAAAGCCTGAAACACCACCCCCAGCAAGACCACCTACACTGGCCAAACCTCACTGCACTGCCCTAAACCCTGAAACACCACCCCCTGCACGACCCCCTACACTGCCCAAACACCACTGCACTGCCCTAAACCCTGAAACACCAGCCCCTGCACGACCCCCTACACTGCCCGAACACCACTGCACTGCCCATACCCTGAAACACCACCCCTCAGCACGACACCCTACACTGCCTGAACACCACTGCACTGCCCTAAACCCTGAAACACCACCCCCAGCACGACCCCCTAAACTGCCCGAACACCACTGCACTGCCCTAAACCCTGAAACACCACCCCCTGCACGACCTCCTACACTGCCGGAACACCACTGCATTGCCCTAAACCCTGAAACACCACCCCCAGCACGACCCCCTACACTGCCCGAACACCACTGCACTGCCCTAAACCCTGAAACATCAACCCCAGCAAGACCCCCTACACTGCCTGAACACCACTACCCTAAACCCTGAAACACCACCCCCTACATTGCACGAACACCACTGCACTGCCCTAAACCCTGAAACACCACCTCCAGCAAAACCCCCTACACTGCCTGAACACCATTGCTCTGCCCTAAATCCTGAAACACTAGCCCCAGCATGACCCCCTACACTGCCCAAACACCACTGCACTGCCCTAAACCCTGAAACACCACCCCCAGCACGACCCCCTACACTGCCCGAACACCACTGCACTGCCCTAAACCCTGAAACACCAGCCCCAGCAAGACCCCCTACACTGCCCGAACACCACTGCACTGCCCTAGACTCTGAAACACCAGCCCCAGCAAGACCCCCTACACTGCCCGAACACCACTGCACTGCCCTAAACCCTGAAACACCAGCCCCAGCATGACCCCCTACACTGCCCGAACACCACTGCACTGCCCTAAACCCTGAAACACCAGCCCCAGCACGACCACCTACACTGCCCGAACACCACTGCACTGCCCTAAACCCTGAAACACCAGCCACAGCACAACCCCCTACACTGCCCGAACACCACTGCACTGCCCTAAACCCTGAAACACCAGCCCCAGCACGACCCCCTAGACTGCCCGAACACCACTGTACTGCCCTAAACCCTGAAACACCAGCCCCAGCACGACCCCCTACACTGCCCGAACACCACTGCACTGCCCTAAACCCTGAAACACCACCCCCTGCATGACCCCCTACACTGCCAGAACACCACTGCACTGCCCTAATCCCTGAAACACCACCCCCTGCAGCACCCCCTACACTGCCCGAACACCACTGCACTGCCCTAAACCCTGAAACACCACCCCCTGCACCGCCCCCTACACTGCCCGAACACCACTGCACTGCCCTAAACCCTGAAACACCACCCCCAGCACGACCCCCTTTACTGATCGAACACCACTGCACTGCCCCAAACCCTGAAACACCACCCCCAGCACGACCCCCTACACTGCCCGAACACCACTGCCCTAAACCCTGAAACACCACCCCCTGCACGACCCCCTACACTGCCCGAACACCACTGCACTGCCCTAAACCCTGAAACACCACCCCCTACACTGCCCGAACACCACTGCACTGCCCTAAACCCTGAAACACCACCCCCAGCACGACCCCCTACACTGCCCGAACACCACTGCACTGCCCAAAACCATGAAACACCAGCTCCAGCACGACCCCCTACACTGCCCGAACACCACTGCACTGCCCTAAACCCTGAAACACCAGCCCCAGCACAACCCCGTACACTGCCCAAACACCACTGCACTGCCCTAAACCCTGAAACACCAGCCCCAGCACGACCGCCTACACTGCCCGAAAACCACTGCACTGCCCTAAACCCTGAAACACCAGCTCCAGCAAGACCCCCTACACTGCCCGAACACCACTGCACTGCCCTAAACCCTGAAACACCACCCCCAGCAAGACCCCCTACACTGCCCGAACACCACTGCACTAAAGCCTGAAACACCACCCCCAGCAAGACCACCTACACTGGCCGAACACCACTGCACTGCCCTAAACCCTGAAACACCACCCCCTGCACAACCCCCTACACTGCCCAAACACCACTGAACTGCCCTAAACCCTGAAACAACAGCCCCTGCACGACCCCCTACACTGCCCGAACACCACTGCACTGCCCTAAACCCTGAAACACCACCCCTCAGCACGACACCCTCCACTGCCCGAACACCACTGCACTGCCCTAAACCCTGAAACACCACCCCCAGCACGACCCCCTACACTGCCCGAACACCACTGCACTGCCCTAAACCCTGAAACACCACCCCCTGCACGACCTCCTACACTGCCGGAACACCACTGCACTGCCCTAAACCCTGAAACACCACCCCCAGCACGACCCCCTACACTGCCCGAACACCACTGCACTAAAGCCTGAAACACCACCCCCAGCAAGACCACATACACTGGCCGAACACCACTGCACTGCCCTAAACCCTGAAACACCACCCCCAGCACGACCCCCTACACTGCCCGAACACCACTGCACTGCCCTAAACCCTGAAACATCAACCCCAGCAAGACCCCCTACACTGCCTGAACACCACTACCCTAAACCCTGAAACACCACCCCCTACACTGCACGAACACCACTGCACTGCCCTAAACCCTGAAACACCACCTCCAGCAAAACCCCCTACACTGCCTCACACCATTGCTCTGCCCTAAATCCTGAAACACTAGCCCCAGCATGACCCCCTACACTGCCCAAACACCACTGCACTGCCCTAAACCCTGAAACACCACCCCCAGCACGACCCCCTACACTGCCCGAACACCACTGCACTGCCCTAAACCCTGAAACACCAGCCCCAGCAAGACCCCCTACACTGCCCGAACACCACTGCACTGCCCTAGACTCTGAAACACCAGCCCCAGCAAGACCCCCTACACTGCCCAAACACCACTGCACTGCCCTAAACCCTGAAACACCAGCCCCAGCATGACCCCCTACACTGCCCAAACACCACTGCACTGCCCTAAACCCTGAAACACCAGCCCCAGCACGACCACCTACACTGCCCGAACACCACTGCACTGCCCTAAACCCTGAAACACCAGCCACAGCACAACCCCCTACACTGCCCGAACACCACTGCACTGCCCTAAACCCTGAAACACCAGCCCCAGCACGACCCCCTACACTGCCCGAACACCACTGTACTGCCCTAAACCCTGAAACACCAGCCCCAGCACGACCTCCTACACTGCCCGAACACCACTGCACTGCCCTAAACCCTGAAATACCACCCCCTGCATGACCCCCTACACTGCCCGAACACCACTGCACTGCCCTCAACACTGAAACACCACCCCCTGCAGCACCCCCTACACTGCCCGAACACCACTGCACTGCCCTAAACCCTGAAACACCACCCCCTGCACCGCCCCCTACACTGCCCGAACACCACTGCACTGCCCTAAACCCTTAAACACCACACCCAGCACGACCCCCTTTACTGCTCGAACACCACTGCACTTCCCCAAACCCTGAAACACCACCCCCAGCATGACCCCCTACACTGCCCGAACACCACTGCCCTAAACCCTGAAACACCACCCCCTGCATGACCCCCTACACTGCCCGAACACCACTGCACTGCCCTAAACCCTGAAACACCACCCCCTACACTGCCCGAACACCACTGCATTGCCCTAAACCCTGAAACACCACCCCCAGCACGACCCCCTACACTGCCCGAACACCACTGCACTGTCCTAAACCCTAAAACACCACCCCCAGCATTACCCCCTACACTGCCCAAACACCACTGTACTGCCCTAAACCCTAGAACACTACCCCCAGCACGACCCCCTACACTACCCGAACACCACTGCACTGCCCTAAACCCTAAAACACTCCCCCAGCACGACCCACTACACTACCCAAACACCACTGAACTGCCCTAAACCCTAAAACACTACCCCCCCGCATGACCCCCTACACTACCCAAACACCAATGCACTACCCTAATCCCTAAAACACTACCCCCCGCATGACCCCCTACACTACCCTAAACCCTAAAACACTACCCCGCATGACTCCCTACACTACCCAAAGACCACTGCACTACCCTAAACCCTAAAACACGACCTCCTACACTACACAAACACCACTGCACTACCCTAAACCCTAAAACACTACCCCCTACACTACACAAACACCACTGCACTACCCTAAACCCTAAAACACTACCCCCAGCAGTACCCCTACACTACCCAAACACCACTGCACTAACCTAAACCCTAAAACACTACCCCCAGCAGTACCCCCTACACTACCCAAACACCACTGCACTACCCTAAATCACTACCCCCAGCACGACCCCCTACACTACCCAAACACCACTGCACTACCCTAAACCCTAAAACACTACCCCCAGCACGACCCCCTACACTACCGAAACACCACTGCACTACCCTAAACCCTAAAACACTCCCCCAGCACGACTCCCTACACTACCCAAACACCACTGCACTACCCTAAACCCTAAATCTACCCCCAGCATGACCCCCTACACTACACAAACACTACTGCACTACCCTAAACCCTAAAACACTACCCCCAGCACGACCCTCTTCACTACCTAAACACAACTGCACAATTTGTTACAGGCGTTGCAACGCAGGCCTGTGGTGCTTACTGGAAGTACCTAGTGGGCTAGTTGGGCCCCAGGGACCCTCAGCATTCAAAGTGACCTAATCCCTCAACTTAAAACGCACCACGGGGCGCGTTTGCACAGTGGTGAAGGGAGGGGGCGGGGCCTCAGGTGACATGTGCGCAAACACGCCCTGTGGTGCGTTTTAAGTTGGGGAATTAATTCCTTTGAATCCTGAGGGACCCTGGGGCCAACTAGCCCACCAGGTACCTTTCAGTAAGCACAACAGAGTTGTGTTGCAGAGAGGTGAAAAAGGGGCGTGGCCTCGGAACGCCTCTCTGCAACTCAGCTCTGTGGTCCTAACTGTAGGTACCTGGGGGCTAGTTGGGCCCCAGGGACCCTCAGAATTCAAGGGGACTTAATCCCGCAACTTAAAACGCGCCACGGGGTGCGTTTGCACACATGTCACCTCAGGCCCCCCTCCCTTCACCACTGTGCAAACGCGCCCCTGTAGCACGTTTTAAGAGGTAGTTTTAATCCCCTGCCCTATTATGTACTAGGGACTTGCAGAGGAGGTCATGCTAATCACAGGGGTACCCCAACGCATAGTGTTCCCTAGTGTATGTAGGTGTTTTCACTGTATTCTAAGTGTCTTTTAGCATAGCACTGGCTCTGGTTAGTCAGAGTCAGTTACCACCAGTACCCGTCTGAAAAAGTTGTGGGCACAGGATGATTTTGCAACAAGGCCTCTTTCTGCTCCTCTGTTGGTTCTTTCTGCACATCTTTTGCTTCTTTCTGTGCGTTTTTTCTTCTTTCTTCACATGTCCTACCTCTGTAGGCATAGTTAGAAACTAGCATTTAAAAAAACCTTTGAAATTCACTTAAAAAATCATAGGTTTCAGGCACGTTATAGTTAGAAATTAGCATTTAAAAAACCTTTGAAATTCACTGAAAAAACCATAGGTTTCAGACACGTTATAGTTAGAAATTAGCATTTAAAAACCTTTGAAATTCACTGAAAAAACCATAGGTTTTAGGGACAGTTATAGTTAGTTGGACATTTCACTCGTACAAAACCATAGAAATTCCCCCGTTATAGTTAGTTCAGCTAACTATAACTCGCGCCCCCGCAATGCACTGCTGATGACGTCACATATTACATCACTCATGACATGGTCAGTGACATCACTGATGACATCACTGATGACATCTCAAATGACATCTCAAATGACATCACTGATGACATCATCCATGTGATAATTTCATGCATCTTCTCACACCCTAATATAACTTTTGATACACCCACTCTAAATTACAGACTGCCATTCTCAAAACCATAGACACTCCAACACCAAAAACTACATACCCACTCACTGATTCTTAGGTCTACAGACACATCCACTCACTCACCCGTACAGTCACTCATACTTAGTCACTCAGTACAGGACTATCATATGCACTCATACACCTATATAAACACTCACACACCGCCACTCATCCATAGAGGTACTCACACACCTAGTCAGTCATGCAAAAACTTAATCACACACCCATTTACTCACCTATACAGTTATACACACACCAGCTCACTTACTCATACAAATACTAGCACATTCTTACACTCTTATACAATCACTGATACAAGTACACACTCATCCATACAGCCACTCTCACAATCACACACTCTCACTTATAGCCATTTATATACTCCAACACACATATATACTGCCTTTCACATATGTAGTTACTCACACATGTACCACTGAGATATACATTCAATCACTAACACACCCATACACACACTCACCCACCCATACAGTCCATCACAGATGCACTCTTGAAACCATGCACCCAGTGAATCACCAACTCACACATCTATGCACAGAGTCACACACACCCCACCCACACAAACACTCAGGCACCCATACAGATACTCAGACAATCAATCAATAACCCATGTAGACACTCATGTAGCTATTCAGAAAGCCCATGCAGCCGCTTACAAACCAACAGACAGACGGATACAGACATTCACACAGTTTAGTCACTAACCCATGCATTCAGTAAGATACATTTAATCACTCACTTGTAGAGTCAGTCACTCACGTACTAAATCATCCATTCAGACACTTATACACCCACTCATTCTTCAATACGCCTTTCCCAATATATATTAAACATATTTAAACTTTACAGAAACACACAGTCACTGGATGATGTCATCAGTGATGTCATTTGAGATGTCATCAGTGATGTCATCAGTGATGTCACTGACCATGTCATGAGTGATGTAATATGTGACGTCATCAGCAGTGCATTGCGAGGCGCGAGTTATAGTTAGCTGAACTAACTATAACGGGGGAATTTCTATGGTTTTGTACGAGTGAAATGTCCAACTAACTATAACTGTCCCTAAAACCTATGGTTTTTTCAGTGAATATATATATATATATATATATATATATATATATATATTATCTACTGGCGGTCGCCAGTAGATAGTTATAGTTAGGACCTATTTTCCATAGGAAATTCACAACATTCTATTTGAAATAACTTTTGCGCCGGTTGACGAATCTTCGCGAAATTCTCAAAACTCGTGGGGCGCTCCGGTCCGCTCCTATCCTGAACGTTTCGGGGTGATTCGGCAAGCGGGGGCCGAGAAAAAAGGGGGGTCCCAAAACGTGTTTTCCCCATGCAATTTTCCATAGGAAACTTTAGACACGGCTACAGTCCGAACTGCTGAACGGAATTACACCAAATTTGGCAAAGAGGTAGTTCTTGGTTCAGAAAGAACCCTTTTTGTTAAATGAAGTAAATCCGTTCAGTAGTTGCTGAGAAAATCAAAAGTAAAAACACATATATATCTATGGCCGCGGAGGATCCGCGCACCCTCCCGATCACGAGCTGTATGCTAATTGGCTATCAACACTCCAAACCAGGAAGTGTTGGCAGCCATCTTGTGCCTCGGTAAGAAATGAGAGAAACAAGTGCGCAAAACGCAAAAAGGGGGCAGGGTAGAAACACCCTGACCCCCTAGGCCTGCTTAGGGGGTCCCACAAGGATTTTTTTAAATCGGCAAAATCCGCGCAGGGTGCGCGGATCCAGCTGAGGGGAAATAAAACGAAGCGCGGTCTCCCGTGCTTCGTTAATATTCAGCCCCCGGGTGGGCCAAATCCCGGCTGCAATTAGAGTATTCGAATGGGGGGCCCAAAGGGGTCCCCCAGCCCCGGGGACCACCACCCCCGGGGCTTTGAAAATGTTGGGAGGGGGGCCGCGTGGCCCCCCTCCTGGAGCCCTTGATGGCCCTGGGGACCACCACCCCCCAGGGCTGGCTCCTACAGTGTCCCGGGGTGCCCACCCCCGGGACACTGTAGTTTGCTATGGCAGGGCAGGAGCCTCGTGCTCTCTCTTCCAAAAACCAAAGACGATTGCTTTTCCACACGGGGAGCTGCATCTTAGCAGCTCCCCATGTGGAAAAGCAATGCCGGCTCCCGAGGGACGCGGGGAGCCGGTGGGACCGTGGGGGGATTGGGGACCCCCCCACGGTCCCCAACGGAGAGGGCCAGCCCCGGGGGATGGGGTCCCCGGGTCTACAAGTGGCCCAGAAGGGGGGCCATGCGGCCCCCTTCCCCAAAATTGTCAGAAAAAAATAATAATAATTAAAAAAACAAAGGCCGTCCCCAGGGGATGGGGTCCCCGGGGCCATAAGTGGCCTGAGGAGGGGCAACGCAGCCCCCCTCCAAAAGATGTAAAAAAAAAAAAAAAGGCTATGCCCCGGGGGATGGGGTCCCCGGAGCCGATTAAGGCCTCGGAAGGGGGGCCATGCGGCCCCCTTCCAAATTTTATTTAAAGAAAAAAATAATAATTAGGGGGCAGGCCCTGGGGGATTGGGTCCCCAGGGCCAATAAATTAGAAAAAAAAGGGGGCCACACAGCCCCCCTTCTTAAAAAAATAAATAAATAAAAGACTGGCATCGCGCCGGAGGCCATGCCCCCAAATGCGCCCCCCCGAATTCCCCTTGAATACTGGGGGTCCCCCCAACTTAAAACGCACCACGGGGCGCGTTTGCACAGTGGTGAAGGGAGGGGGCGGGACCTGAGGTGACATGTGTGCAAACACGCCCTGTGGCACGTTTTAAGTTGGGGGATTAACTCCCCTTGAATCCTGAGGGTCCCTGGGGTGTAACTAGCCCACCAGCTACCTCCATTAAGCGCCACAGAGCTGCGTTGCACAGAGGTGTAAAAAGGGGCATGACCTCTGACCACCTCTCTGCAACGCAGGCCTGTGGCGCTTACTGGAAGTACCTGGTGGGCTAGTTGGGCCCCAGGGACCCTCAGGATTCAAGGTGACCTAATACCCCAACTTAAATCGCGCCACAGGGCGCATTTGCACAGTGGTGAAGGGAGGGGGCGGGGCCTCAGGTGACATGTGTGCAAACACGCCCTGTGGCGCGTTTTAAGTTGGGGAATTAATTAACCTTTGATACACACACTCAAAAATAGAAACTAACATTTTCAAAACAATGGACATACCAATACCAGTTACAACACACCTATTTAGTAATTCCAAGATCTACACACACATCCACTCATTCACCAACAGTCCCTATACAGTCACTCATACATGTACTCACTCATCATATGTACTCATACACCTATACATCCTGTTACACACCGCCACTCATCCATAGAGTTACTCACACACATAGTCACACCTGCAAACAAAGTATCAAACATCCACTTACTTGCAAATACAGTTATACACACACTACCACACTTACTTCTACAGAAACTTACACATACTTACTCTCTTAAACAATCACTTATAGAAACACCTACTTATTTGTACAGGAACTCTTCCAATCTCTCACTCTCACATATACTCACTTATATACACCAATACTCACATATACTAGTTTAAAACATATGTAGTTACTCATAAATGCTTTGGCATTTTAAGAATGCTGCGCAAAGTGCTTCCTCTGCTACCCCACCAGGTTAGAAAGCTTGTAGTCCAATCACTTATTTTATCTCGTTTGGACAACGGAAATGCTTTGTACCTCGCTGCCCCCAGCCTGGTGCTGGCCAAACTTCAAACTGTGCAGAACTGTGCCGCTAGGATTCTTATGGGAATTCATAGCCGCCAAACAGCAAGGCCAGCCTTAAAGGCTCTCCACTGGCTTCCAGTTTTGGAAAGAGTCCATTTCAAAGCTTTGTGTATTACTCACAGGCTGATAGGAGGGAATGGACCTCCTATTATCTCATCTCTGATCCAGCCCTATTTAGCTACTAGGGACCTTCGTTCAAATAATCTTCATTTGGCTTCTGTGCCTAGAATCAAGAAGGCCCGAAGTGGCGGCCGTCTTTTCTCTTACAACGCCGCTAAGCTATGGAATTCACTTCCTCTGCAGCTCCAAAAGGAACCCAACTATATGACATTCCGTAAGATGCTCAAAACTTGGCTTTTCCCCAAATGATCGTGTCACAGCCGATTCGACTTGCCCACAGCGCTGGGATGCCTGCGGATAACCATGCGCTTTATAAATATTATTTTCATAAAGACACTATTGAGACAGGCATTCACTCACTAACACACCCATACACATACTCATCCACCTATACAGTCCTGCACACATGCTGTCTTCAACACATACAAACAGTGAGTCACTCATTCATGCATCTATGCACTAAGTAATACCCCCCACCGAACCATACAGACACTCAGACACTCATACTGATACTCAAAAAACCAACTAATAACCCATATAGACACTCATGTAGCTTCTCACCAACCCATGCAGCCACTTATACACAAAGTGAGAGACTGATACAGATATTTTCATATTTAAACATTACTCACTAACCCATGTATTCACTAAGATACACTTAGTCAGTTATACAATCAATTTTACAAAAAAAATCATCCATTTAGACACTTATATACCCATTTATTCTTCCATCGACCTTGAGATATACATATATAAAACATATTTAATTTTCAGAAAAACACACATTCACTGGATGATGTCATCAGTGATGTCATCAGTGATGTCATTTGAGATGTCATGAGTGATGTCACTGACCATGTCATGAGTGATGTAATATGTGACGTCATCAGCAGTGCATTGCGGATGCGCGAGTTATAGTTAGCTGAACTAACTATAACGGGGAATTTCTATGGTTTTGTACGAGTGAAATGTCCAACTAACTATAACGCCCCTGAAACCTATGGTTTTTTTCAGTGAATTTCTAAGGTTTTTTAAATGCTAATTTCTAACTATAACGTGCCTGAAACCTATGGTTTTTTCAGTGAATTTCTAAGGTTTTTTAAATGTTAATTTCTAACTATAACGTGCCTGAAACCTATGGTTTTTTCAGTGAATATATATATATTTATTATACTATGTATACATGTGAAAATGTCTCGGTCCCCTGTTTGCCTCGGTGGCACGGAAAAAATGGGTGGAACTGACGTCAGCACGCCGACAAGGTCCTCTTATGGCTCCGATGATGTCATATGGTGCGCGAGCGGAGCCGTGCTCGTTGACGTGGGAGAGCTAGGAAAGAATTTCTGTGGAATGCTGGTGCAGGGGATATTCACCTAAGTGTTCAGGCTAGTCCTTTGGGAGCAACTGTTTATGTTGCCACTCCAAAAACCGAAACCAGTGATCCGAGGGCAGAGGCCCTGCAGATGGCACACGAGGTGGGGTGCCCAGTCTTGTGCACCGGCGGGGCAGCGAAGTGACAAGCACCACAACCCACAAAAAAGGTAACGAGGGCACTGAATAACACAGGATCTTCTCTTTGTATCTGGCAGGAACAACGAAGTTAAAATGCCCTAGTACCAAAATGTAGAATTAGTGCTACAACGGTCTTCAAGAGGACCTGCGATGCCGATTCTGCCTCCCGTACCCTGGAGGCGGCACATGGGTCACGCGGACACTTTCACAATACAACAGCCGGGAATGCACTTTTCGGTAAAAAAACCACATTCCTTCCTCCTAATTAATCAAATAAACGTCTCACTGAAGAACAGGGGCCAGCTTCGATCGGTAAACAGCCGTTACAACAACTTTTTCACTTTGCGATACCATTACAACGCATGCATTACCACGCATGCCTTGTACATCACAAAGTCATTACTACGCATTTTTTTAGAACGCATGGTCATTTACCACGCATGCCTTTACAACGAATTTTGTTGTAAAGGTATGTATGGTAAATGACCATGCGTTCTAAAAAACATGTAGACGATCCATGTCGTTGTAAGGAAACAGAGGCTGTTCCGTTTCCTCACAACGACGTGCACCGCCCCTCAGAGATGACGTGAAGCAGGAACCACGAGGAGAGGAACCATGAGGAGTGAGAGGTAAGGGGGATTGGGCATGGGGTGGGGGTTTCTTTTCTAGGGTTTAGGGTAGTGCAGTGGTGTTTGGGTGGTGTAGGGGGTCATGCTGGGGGTAGTGTTTTAGGGTTTAGGGTAGTGCAGTGGTGTTTGGGTAGTGTAGGGGGTGTGCTGGGGGTAGTGTTTTAGGGTTTAGGGTAGTGCAGTATGTAGGGGGTCGTGCTGGGGGTAGTGTTTTAGGGTTTAGGGTAGTGCAGTGGTGTATGGGTAGTGTAGGGGGTCGTGCTGGGGTAGTGTTTTAGGGTTTAGGGTAGTGCAGTGGTGTTTGAGTAGTGTAGGGGGTCATGCTGGTGGTAGTGTTTTAGGGTTTAGGGTAGTGCAGTGGTGTTTGTGTAGTGTAGGGGGTCATGCTGGGGGTAGATTTAGGGTTTAGGGTAGTGCAGTAGTGTTTGGGTAGTGTAGGGAGGTGTGCTGGGGGCAGTGTTTTAGGGTTTAGGGTAGTGCAGTGGTGTTTGTGTAGTGTAGGGGGTTGTGCTGGGGGTAGTGTTTTAGGATTTATGTTAGTGCAGTGGTGTTTGGGTAGTATAGGGGGTAGTGCTGGGGTAGTGTTTGAGGGTTTAGGGCAGTGCAGTGGTGTTTGTGTATTGAAGGGGGTCATGCTGTGGGTAGTGTTTTAGGGATTAGGGTAGTGCAGTCGTGTTTGTGTAGTGTAGGGGGTCGTGTTTTAGGGTATAGGGTAGAGCAGTGGTGTTTGGGTAGTGTAGGGGTCATGCTGGGGTTAGTGTTTTAGGGTTTAGGGTAGTGCAGTGGTGTTTGGGTAGTGTAGGGGGTTGTGCTGGGGGTAGTGTTTTAGGGTTTAGGGTAGTGCAGTGGTGTTTGTGTAGTGTGGGAGGTCATGCTGGGGGTATATTTAGGGTTTAGTGTAGTGCAGTTGTGTTTGGGTAGTGTAGGGAGTCATGCTGGGGGTAGTGTTTTAGGGTTTAGGGTAGTGCTTTCCTCGAAGCTGTTATAAGAATAGACTGAGGCGCAATACCAATTACCACCTTCAGGTGGCGCTGGTCACTAACGTGGCCGTGTGGGAAAATCACCACGTAGCGGTGTCTAAATTAGGCGAGGGTTGTTCGGGAATCAAGTGGACACTAAAGGAGTGACCGGATTCCCAAACGCGCGTAAAGACCAGCGGGAGCGCTCGACGGAGCTGCCTCGCTCGGACCAGACGCGCCTGACAGGATCTCACCGCGCGCAGAGCACACAGTGGGAGAAACTGCGAGGGGGAGAACGCGCTCGGGCAAGAGCCTGTTGCGCAGGGAATATGAAACAATACCAAGGCAATAATGCTAATAACGCGCACAAGTAACCGCTATACAAACAGCAACAACGCCAGATTAAGCCAACAATGTAAAGAATGCACTTAACTGACGAGCAGTGAAGAAAGAGGAAGCGGAAGGGACGTCACGATATTATATACGATGGACTGTGATATGATTGGACTATAGTTGCCTTGGAGACTACCCCCCTAATGGTTCATGGGTTGTGTAGTCTTTTGTTTAATAATTGTTGTGTTACGTTTTCTTTGAACTGCTTTGCAAATAAAGTGAGGAAAGATATGCATAATCCTCACCTCCGTCCTGCCATAGAATTCATTAAACTTTATTTGATCTGATTTAGAAACATAGATCATAAAAGTGTACATAAAAACAGTAAATCCTCTTTCCTAATACAATACAGTGAGAATTAATTAAAACCAGTAGGGGGTGTTACAAAGCCCGGTTCAGAGCAACTTCAGGTTAACAGAATCGTAAAGTTCAATGTTTCGCAAGATCAATCTCATGTACTTCAGTGCAAAATATGCAATAAGGGGTCCAAGTAAGATGTAACGCTCCAATACCTGACCAGTTTGCACTATATAAAACTGCAGAAAAACTAAACATAAAAAGTGTTTTGCTCACTTCTGTCATTGGGCTCTATGTGGGCTACATCTGGGTGATATTTGTGCTACATTTGTGCTCTTTTTTCTCTGGTGGCCATCTTGGGAGACTTATTTGTTATGAAGTTTCCTAATTTCGTCATTTACTGCAGTCTCCTCAGTAGGAAATGCTTTCAGTTTTTACTTTGATTCCATCAAGAAGGCATTCAGATGTGTCACACATTTGCCATAAATTCAGAATGTTAGCACTCTAGTTGTTCATTAGATCACTGTAGTAAATCTACTGCTCACCAGGGAGTTAACTGGAAGTCTACTGCTGGTATTGAAAGTGATTGTTTCAGTCTGCATGTCAGAATTTTCTAATGAAATAGAAGAGGATTTGAGATCTCACTTAAAACATGCCCTACATTTTCTTTCTGCAGCTCTAACCATAATTTTTATTGCAAAATGAACCCCCTCATTTTGTTCCGTTTTAAATTAAATGTTTTAAGTGTTACCAGTTTATTCCAATCAAGATGGCTTCAGGTGTGCCATACTTTTGTCATAAGTAAGAACGTTAGCGCTCTAGTTGTTCTTTAGAACACTCTGGGAAGCTGCAGTAGAACACAAAGGCATCAACTGACAAGCTGCTCCTGTTGAATATAACAGGAAGATATTTGAGATCTCACTTAAAACATGTCCTAATTTTTCTTATACAGCACTAACCATAATTTCTATGACAAAATGAACCCCCTCATTTTGTTCCTTTTTAAATTAAATGTTTTAAGAGTTACCAGTTTATTCCAATCAAGATGGCTTCAGGTGTGTCATAATTTTGTCATAAGTAAGACTGTTAGCGCTCTAGTTGTTCTTTAGAACACTCAGGAAGCTGCGATAGAACACAAAGGCATCAACTGACAGGCTGCTCCTGTTGAAATATAACAGGAAGATATTTGAAATCACACTTGAAACATGTCCTAATTTTTCTTTCTAGAGCACTAACCATAATTTCTATGACAAAATGAACTCCATCATTTTGTTCCTTTTTAAATTAAATGTTTTAAGTGTTACCAGTTTATTCCAATCAAGATGGCTTCAGGTGTGCCATACTTTTGTCATAAGTAAGGCTGTTAGCACTCTAGTTGTTCTTTAGAACACTCTGGGAAGCTGCAGTAGAACACAAATGCTACAACTGACAGGCTGCTCCTGTTGAAATATAACAGGAAGATATTTGAGATCTCACTTAAAACATGTCCTAATTTTTCTTTCTACAGCACTAACCATACTTTCTATGGCAAAATGAACCCCCTCATTTTGTTCCTTTTTAAATTAAATGTTTTAAGTGTTACCAGTTTATTCCAATCAAGATGGCTTCAGGTGTGCCATACTTTTGTCATAAGTAAGACTGTTAGCTCTCTAGTTGTTCTTTAGAACACCCTGGGAAGCTGCAGTAGAACACAAAGGCATTAACTGACAGGCTGCTCCTGTTGAAATATAACAGGAAGATATTTGATATCTCACTTAAAACATGTTCTTATTTTTCTTTCTACAGCACTAACCATAATTTCTATGACAAAATGAACCCCTCATTTTGTTCCTTTTTAAATTAAATGTTTTAAGAGTTACCAGTTTATCCAATCAAGATGGCTTCAGGTGTGCCATAATTTTGTCATAAGTAAGACTGTTAGCGCTCTAGTTGTTCTTTAGAACACTCTGGGAAGCTGCAGTAAAACACAAAGGCATCAACTGACAGGCTGCTCCTGTTGAAATATAACAGGAAGATATTTGAGATCACACTTGAAACATGTCCTAATTTTTCTTTCTACAGCACTAACCATAATTTCTATGACAAAATGAACCCCATCATTTTGTTCCTTTTTAAATTAAATGTTTTAAGTGTTACCAGTTTATTCCAATCAAGATGACTTCAGGTGTGCCATACTTTTGTCATAAGTAAGGCTGTTAGCACTCTAGTTGTTCTTTAGAACACTCTGGCAAGCTGCAGTAGAACACAAAGGAATCAACTGACAGTCTCTGCCCTTGTTGGATGTACATGTTTAACTGAGAATGTCAGACTTCATTCTCACATGACTGAGAAAGATAATGTGAATTTACAGAAAATATGCTCTCATTTTAGCTTCTGGAGCACCTTCCAAAACTGTATGGGACAAGCATGTGAAAATAGTTTTCTCTCAAACATGATTCATGATATCCCAGCAGAAAGTTTTTCACAGGGTAAAATCACCTTAGAACACACCACAATTCCTGAAATTAGTATGGTACCATCAACAAATGAATTCTAATGTAACTAAAGTCTGTTATCACCCTTTATAGTTTTCCTTTTGGTAACCCTCAAAATCTTCTATTCACTACAATGCATTTCAATGGGGTACTATCATTTATATTGGTCCCAAGATGGCTGCCAGCAATTCCAGGATGAAGTGCTGACATCCAATCAGATCTCACGATGACATGTGTGGTTAGGCTCCGCCCAGATATATATGTGTTTTCTTTTTCAAATTTCTCAGGAACTACTGAACGGATTTACACCATTTAACCAAAAGGCATGACTCTGAACCAAGGGCTACCTTTTTGCCAAATTTGGTGTAATTCCGTTCAGCAGTTCGGGCTGTAGCTGCGACTAAAGGTTCCTATGGAAAATTGCATGGTGAAAACATGTTTTGGGACCCCCCTTTTTTCTCGGCCCCACTTGATGAATCACCCCGAGACTTTCAGGATAGGAGTGGACCGGAGCGCCCCACACGTTTTGAAAATTTCGCGAAGATTCATCAACCGGCGCCAAAGTTATTGGAAATAGAATGTTGTGAATTTCCTATGGAAAATAGGTCCTAACTATAACTACCTACTGGCGACCGCCAGTAGGTAATATATACATATATATATATATATACATATGTATGTACAGTAAATAAATTACAAAAATTATATTTAACATAACCATGTAAACAATATTATATACAACAATATTTATAAAACCTTTGTCAGCTACATGAAAAACAATATTTTTCTCTTCTATATATAAAACTATATTTTTGATTCAATATTTATGTCATTCACCAGTAAGGTAGTGGTGTATGCTTTTGAAAGTGATTTGTCAGTGTGAATATTAACTATACAATCCTGGCAAATGTTTGTTTATATTACTGTTTAAGCAACAACCCATATGCATTTAAAAAACAGAGAGCATGTAGTCAAGAAAACATGAGTTAGTTGACTGAACTGGACAGTGAAACATCTATTACAACGCAGGCATTACATCGTAATGCCTTTACAACGCAACCATTACAAAGCATGTGCCATTACAGGCATGCTATTACAACGCATGACATTACAACACATATGCCATTACAACGCATGGTATTACATCGAGAATTAAGGTAAGTGTTTAGGTAAGTACTATCAATTAATTAATAGTAGTATTGAATTCAATAGTAATATTGGTATTATTTTTAATTAGAGGGTGTAATTATTACTCTTTGACGGGTGATTCAGAGGAATTAGGGGTTTCGGGTGGTGGGGGGTACTAATACTCAGGTATTACTTTTAATACCTGGGTATTAATTTATATTACATGTATTATATTCTTTAGCAATTTAATAATAATTAAAATTAATACTTATGAGGTTGTGGCACCCTTTGTCTAGCACGGGATGGAAGGGAATTAGGGGTTTTGGGTGGGGGAGTGTAGTAATACTAGGTATTAATGGACATTACATTTAGGGGCCTATTACAATGGCGGTCGGAAATCCTCCGACTGAAAGTCGGAATGTTTGCGATGGCGTTGGAGTCCTTCTGACCGACTCGGTCGGTTTACTGTCCGACCGACCGATTACGATGTTTGTGGTCAGAACGTACACAGACCGGTTATTCCGACTCGGTATCGACCGGCTCTCGGAGTATTCCTGTCGGTCAGAACCCCACCGTGACCCCCTATGGATGGCGTTTCCGCCGTCGGGATTACGATGTCGGATTTCGTCAGCCATTCCGTGCTGGCTTTTCTGACACGGAAAGGCTGTCGGAAAGCGACTTTGGGGGTCCCTTGCCCCCGCGGCCTACGGTTGGTGGCCGAGGGGGTACCTAAACCACCCTGTTACAACCTGCACTGTATGGCAGGCACTATGTGGTGCCTGCGACAGGGTGCAGGGTTTTACACACACTCACCCATTTCCCCATAGGAGCTTCTGTTTTGGCCGGTTGGCTGTAACACAAGCTCCCATAGGGAACAATGGGAATCCGACCGAACAGTGTTCGGTCGCATCGTAATCCGGCGGTCGGTCGGAGTCACTTCTGACCGCCATCGTAATCGGCCCCTTATTGTATATTTTTAGCAATTTAATACTAATTAGAGGGTGTAATTATTATTCTTTGACAGGGAGATTCAGTAGAATTAGGGGGGTTTGAGTGGGGGTGTATTAATACTCAGGTATTCATTTTAATACCTGGGTAGTAATAAGTATTATATTTAATAATAATTTTTAGCAATTACATAATAACAAAAAATAATACTTATGAGGGTGTGAGACCCTTTCTCCAGAACAAGATGGAAGGGAAATAGGGGTTTTGGGTGGGGAGTGTATTAATGCACAAGTATTAATTTTAATTCCCAGGCATTAATGATTATTATATTTACTAATAATTTGTAGCAATTTAATAATAATTAAAAATAATATTTATGAGGGTGTGACACCCTTTGTCTGGCACAGGATGTAAGGGAATTAGGGCTTTGGGGTGGGGAGAGCATTCATACCTAGGTACTAAATGTAATACCTGGATATTAATGAATATTAAATTAATTGTTAATTTTCAGATATTAAATAATAATGTTGAAAACAAACTTATGAGAGTGTGACACCCTTTTTCTGGCAAGGGATGCAAGGGAATTAGGGCTTTTGGGTGGGGGTGTACTAATACTCATGTATAATTTTTAATGCCTGGGTATTAATGAATAGTAATTTTTAAATTACTTTTCAGTATTTTAATAATAATTGAAAATAATACTTATGAGGGTGTGACACCCTTTCTCTGGCACGGGATGCAAAGGAATTAGGGGTTTTGGTGGGGGAGTGTATTAATACTCAGGTATACATTGTAATGCCTGGGTATTAATACATATTCAATTTGATATTAATTTTAAGTAATTTAATAATTGTAAATAATACTGTTATGAACCCCAATGTACCCCAATATAGGCCTAGCTAGTTACACAACCCTTTACCTACATCTGTCTTACCATTGTTCTACATAACGGGTTTTGGCACTGGCCTTTTACTTAGTTAGGCGCTACATAACTGTCCTGTGGTTTTCTCTGAAATCTAACCTCATTTATTATGCATGAGGATTCTCAGTATCACAGCAGGATTACCATCTTCTGCTTAATACCTCTGTATAAGGGTCACCTTTGTCGTCATCCTCGCACAACATGCCCACAGTACACTTTTAGGTAGAACCCCCTAAGGGTACCTTTTGGGTATATAAGCACTATATCTTCGCTATATAATGCATTTAAAAGATCTAAATTTACAACCGGGCGATGCGCCCATCCATCTCGTTATTTGAAGAGGGGGAACATTAAGGCTGTTTTCTACAGGTGCCACTGCAAATGCTCCGGTGCGATAAGCGGCTGGAGACTTGAGTTGCATTCGCAAGGGAAGTGCCGCTCGCACTGTGCTCAGCTGTGCTACCTTATTATCACCCCCTGTCATCGACGGGTATTTAATTGTTTGGGAGAGCAGCTGCAGGCAGGTAAGAGATGCTGCTTGCCAAGAGGGCCTGAGGGAGGCCACTGCCAGGGTTTGGGAGAGAGTCAGATTAGGAGGAGAAAGTCAGGGTCCGGAGAGAGAGAGTCCAGATAGGAGAGAGCCAGGGCGGGGAGCGAGTCCGCAGGTTCAAAGGGTAGGTAAGAGTTGGGAGTCTGAGAGAGGGTCAGGGGTGGGACTTGAAAGAGACAAAGAGAACAGTGTGTCAATGGGGCTAGTCCAAAAGTATCTATAACTTTGAAGGGCGGGGCGTGGCCTGCCAAGATGGCCAACTAGACGCCTTTTTCGACCACTTCCGCCACGGAGCTCTACATCCTGCATAATCCCATGTCCAATCCTGTATCCTGTACCCTACGGCTAGAGGGCAGTAGCCCCTGTTGGTGGCCCGGTGGGGGCCCTGCAAATGTCCTGTAGAGACTTGAGGTGCAGTGTGAGGGCAGGGAGATTGAGTGGGCTTGGAAGCCAGAGAAATCATGTGCGGCCTGACTGCCTGGCCACACCGGCAGCGCGAGGTCTGGGGCATTTTGAGGAGAGCGGGGAGCTGGGCGGATGCACGGCGCCCTGCCACTTGACCTTCAAGAGAGGCCGGTGGTGTGGATGCTCCTGACGTCCGGGCAGTCCACCCCTGGGGCCTGAAGCTAAGGGCCATCAGGCATGGGTACAAAAGGCCATGATTCAGACCTGCCCGGCGCCTGCGGCTTGCGGGAGATGTGGAACGGGAGCCGCCACATTGGAAGCCTGCCTGACGACAACATAGCAGAAGGATCCCCGTGACTATCTGCCAGCACTGAAAGCGCTTGCGGGGCTGTGGCTCTCGAGCAGCCTACCTCCAGAGATCCGAACATTTGGATGCTGGTGTGGATGCTACTGACGTCCAGGCGGTCCACCTCGGTGGTCTGAAGCTAAGTGCCATCAGGTGTGGGTACGAAAGGCCGTGGCTGAGGCCTGTCTGGTGCCCCGGCTTGCCGGAGAAGTGGTGTGGGAGCCACAGCATTGACAACCTGCCGGAGGACAACAAAACAGAAGGCTAGGAGGTAGGCAAGGGACAACTGAGACCCCCATGCCAGAAGGAGCCCAGATCTGAGGAGGGGTGTGTCATGTGACTGTGAGCTGCACTCACCAGAGTGGGCTCACACTCCGCCAGGCCTCAGAGCTAAGGAATGGTCTGTGCAGGCTTCTGAGGGTCTCCACATCTGCGGACATCACCAGCTACTGTACTGACTGAGCCAAGCACCGAAGGGGAAGGTGAGCGAGCTGTGAGGGACACTATGCCCTCACTCCTGAGCCTCAGAACCGAGGAATGCTCTATGCAGGCTACTGAGGGCTTGCCCTCTGTAGACATCACCACCAGATGCCATTGCCGAGCCGAGCACCGGAAAAGAAGGTAAGTGAGCTGTTCACTCACTTTTCCCACCCTCACTCTTCTTTCTCTTCCCTCCCTCCTCATCACCCTGTTCTTTCTTGCTGTTTTAGTGTTTTCCATGTTACCTCAAAAATGTGGGTAGTTGATCCCCTCCGCGATTGTTACTTGTTACCTGCACTGAAAATAAGTAGCACACAAACATCTCTACACTTCTAAAGTTAGCATATTCACACCAAAATCATCACATAGTGCACTGCATGAATAGAAAGCTACACAGCAAACCTGAAGTGTTGCTGCCATCTTGTGGACTAGAATGGCAGTACTACACAATATTTTACTTAGTAAGCATGGTGTAAAATGGGTTTTAAAAGTTACTCCGCGGTTCACTGAGCTTCGCGGAATTTGACGGAGTTTTCCAGTAACTCCGCGGAATTCCGCGGAGTGAAACTCCGCGAGCTCCGCCCAGGGTTAGTGAGCACAAGTGACTAAGCAAAAAGTACTGTACTGTTTCTATGAACCCTGAGGGATCAGGGTTGGCATGTTCGATAGTTGCCAGAAACTATTCGCTCCTTGGTAAGAGGGGCTCATAGTGGCACTGTGAGCTAGCTAGTCTACAGACCAACATATCCTTTGGGGTGTCTGGAATCAGTCTGGACACCAATCCCTTAGTTTATGTTGTCTAAACGTGCAGAACCTATATAGATTTGTAGGAACTACACGACATGGCAACATGGTTCTTATCTAACGGTCAAATCTGAGTAGTTCAGTCGTGCTTTCTCAGAGACCCCTACTCACATATACACAGAGACGTCTGGTGTGGGAAGGGAAAAATCTGCCACAGCTGAGTAGGCATATCCTATGTATTGGCTGTAGGTTGATCCAAGCTTGAAGGAATAAAGTTCCCTACATTGTGCATAAAACCTTATCTCATTTGCCTTGAAACTCTTTTCAACAATGTGTGTCCAAGATGACGCTGTGGCAGCATTAAATGTGAATCCAGCGGGGGAAGGAGAACAGGAAGGTGCTATAAACTTTTCTGAAAATGTCAGGAATGCATTTACTTTAAAACTAGCAGACTATGGAGTCCCAGCATTAGGTGGGACTTTAACATTCGTGATTGAGGCACATGAGTCATTTAGGACGGAGGTATTCTATTCGTGGGTTAATTTCCCACCTGCAGATGCCCGCACAAAAACATTTATTTTTACACTCCGGATGAAACACCAGATGAATACTGTCCATATGAAGACATCGAAGTTCCGCTCAGTTACCAGGAGCAAATAAACTGGTTTAAAGGCGCCCTCCCACACACCACGGAAAAAGTGAGACTCGGTCTGCTCATCAGAGACGGGGCGACTTGGCCGGTCCTAGCGGCTTACACACCGCATCCAGACGTAGACACATTGCCAATAGCAGACTTATGTCCATTTCACAAAGAAATAATAAAACTATACAGAAATCTGACACAATTCGTCATGAGAACACTCACACTTCAACCAACTAAAATTACACCAGCAGGTCAACTACAAGGGACTACAACTAAGATCACCCCACAAACGCTAAACACGATTATGGGAAGAATGCCCACGAAACGTGAGCAAATGCCATTCTGGATAGCACAGAAAATAGCACAGTTAGAGGCAGTGTTTCCACACACAAGCCCACAAGAAAAACACAGAATACTGACAATGGGGATAGCTCCCCCGATAGAGGATTGTACCACTTGGGGTACAGTTTTCGCTGCCATCTATACCAGAACTCATGGTATCCCTTCAATAGCAGTGATGCCAGAAGTATTGCGACAAGTACAAAATGAGCATGAGGCAGAACCTGCTCTGAACTTGGGGATGAAATTACTAGGCAATTTTTCCCAGGTATCGACGATTATGTTAGTGAACATAAAAGGGGAGGCAGCAGCGGTGGCTATACGCCAGCACTTGAGGAAATGCACTCCTGCACAACAGGAGCAAGAATTACCTAAAATTATCGAAAATACATTCGCCGAATTAGGTAGAGATAATTTGGGAGCTAGAGCTACAAAACCGCAAGTAATGAGTAGTCCTGAAAAGGATAACACCAAGCAAGCACCTGATTCTTCAAAGAAGAAATGGGATAATAAAAAACAAAAAAATAGAGAGAATAGATCACAAGCAAGGGGTGGGTCTCCTCAGCAGGAGCCCTCCGAAAGGAGGTATAACCTTAGAAATCGTGATAACATTAAAAAACCTGACAGGTATCAGGATACTGATACACGTTCCTCTCATTCCTTTCAGGGTTCATCAAAAACTCCAAGAGGGAAGGACGGTCAGAACACAGATCAGAAGAGCGAACAAAGTCAAGAGACACACATTACAGTTCAGACTTTAATATCAAAAAGGAAGATAAACCAAAATCAAAACCTCAATTTAAAAAGAAGAAGGTAGCAGGCCTTAAGATAAGAAATGCCCAGGCTACTGAAGACTCAGCTTCTGAACTGGGAATGGGCTCTGACGATGCTAGACAGCGCAGCAGAAGTAACAATAGCTCTCCAGAACCTGATGGAATTTTTAGTGACAACGGTGTTGAATGAACATATCACGGTGGAAACACCTGATACTAGGGTAAGTGTCCCACACCAGTTATACGAAATAACGCTCAACATGGAAGGGGACATACCTAGGAAGGTTAAGGGTCTCTTTTGGGAGAACCTGTCCTTTGGATATGACATTCTTTTAGCAGAAAAAGATTGGCCGTCTGAGTTTGTTATGGATTGCCCAAAAGGAGAAACAGTGATTTTACCAGCATTCTCTGACCTCATTCCAGAATCACTGAAACCTTCATACATGCAGGATTGGGCGGTAGCATTAGCTCCTGCATTATACCGCAATCATGCAGGGTGGGATGCTGAGTCACCTCACCATGAAAACCCAGTCAAGCCTACTCCAGCTCCACAAAGACAGTACCCAATAAAGCATGACGCAAAGGAACAAGTCAGGGAGATCTTAGATCAACTTGAATATCAAGTTGTAATGGAAAATTGCACCTCCTCCATGAATAATCCTTTATTTCCCGTGATGAAACCTGACAATTCATATTGTCTAGTTTTGGATTATAGGCATTTGAACACATGCACAAAGACATTTGCAGTACAAAATGCACACAGTGCCGCATTAATGAATAACATACAAAACAACACTAGATATCTCAAATGGATTCTTTTACCAAAATATAGCGCCTGAAAGCAGATATTTGACAGCATTTTCAGCCCTAGGTTCTCAGCATCAATTCTGTCGACTGTCCCAAGGGTATAAGAATAGCCCTGGGCTATTCTCAGCAAGCGTAACAGAGTTGCTTCAAAATTTTGATGGGGAGGCATTGTCCTATGTAGATGATATTTATCTGACGGATGATGAATTATTGGATCACTTGACCAGGGTGAACAACATAATTTTGGGGTTCGCCTCTGAGGGCTACAAATTTAACTTTAAGAAATCAAAAATTGCCCACCTCAATGTCCTATTTTTGGGATATGAGCTCTCAAGTGAAGGGAAAAGCCTGGCAGCTAACTTTTTAGAAAAGTGTGCTCTGCTCCAACCTCCAAAAACCCTGAAAAACTTACAATTCATTTTAGGACTCCTACATTTTGGCATAACATACATTTTGGATTACGCAGAAAGAGTAAAACCTTTTTACGAATTAATCAGACCTGATTTCTCAGTTCAACATTGCACACAGGAACATACAGAAATATTAAATTCCCTACAAGCTGACATGATAGCTTCAAAACACACACTTTATTATTATTATTATTATTAAACTCATTTGTATGGCACAGCGAATCATCCCCAAGGGGATCTCTTGGCGCCTGAGAAGAGACACCCTATAGGCAGTAAGATCTTTAGAATAGCCAGGTCTTAAGTATTTTCTTGAATTGAGATAAGTTGGAACAGGCCCGGATCTCATCGGGGAGACTGTTCCAGTGGCTGGGAGCCAGATGAGAGAACGCACGCCCCCATTTTGGCCTTCCTTATTCTCCTCGTGCAAAGCAGATTACGGTTGCTAGATCTCAACTGTCGTACGGGTTGATAACGTTCAATTTTCTTCATCAGATAGGCCGGACCAGTCCCCTGGAGAGACTTAAAAACCATACATAACAGCTTGAAGATAGCTCGTTTCCTGATAGGAAGCCAGTGTAATTGGCGCAGGAGAGGTAAAGAGGGGGTCCGCGCTGGTTTATTTAGGGCAAGGTGGGCTGCCGTGTTTTGAACCACCTGCAGTTTAGATAACAGATCCTCCCTTACTCCAACCAGCAAAGAATTGCCATAATCCAATCGACTAACTAAGAGCGACTGAATGAGAGCTTTCCTGGCATTAAGCGGGATCCAAGGAAAGATCTTTCTAAGCATCCGCATAGTTCCAAAACAGGTGCCTGACAAAGTCTTCACCTGTTCTTCCATACATAGTTTATTGTCAAATCTGATGCCTAGGTTCTTGGCCCATCCTCTTGGGGAGGATGCCTCTCCTAGTTCTGATGGGCACCAATCTGGGGTCCACAGTTCCTCCGCTTTTCCAAACAGCAATATCTCTGTTTTGGAGGAGTTAAGTTAAAGGAAATTCATCCTCTTCCAACTTGCTATACTAGTCATACAATTTATGAACTTTATTTTGGTTGCTGCAGGGTTATCCTCTATGGGGACGATCACCTGCGTGTCGTCTGCATAAGATATGGTCTCAAACCCACAGCTTCTAATAATTGAGGCTAAAGGGGCTGTCTTGTGGTTTGTGGCCTCCTGGCCTGCCTGGATACGTTGGCATAGGCCTGGCTGCCATGATGACTTTTGCGCACGTTCCTCTTAGCCGTTGTTCTGTCGCCCTCTGCTCCTGCCAAGTTATTATACAACTGTCTGCATTTTCTGTTTTTCACCTTTTCTCCTGTTCCTTTTGGGCTCAGTCTGAACAACAGATACAAGGTCGAACAACACGTCCCTGGTTCTTGCTGATATGGCCTGTCCCTCGCACCTAGACATAACACTATGTACAGCTGCAATGGGGAAATTGGTGGGCTTTTATTATTGCGTTTTTTCCTCTTGAGAGGGACTTGAAGAAATCCTTTCCAGAGAGAAGAGCTGTGATTGTCTGCTGATGTAGTGCTTGCATCTAGAGACTGAGGTATGGGGGTTCGCTTGTCAAAGCCCAGAGGTCTTCTATTGTTATAATAAACAAGCTATTAGCACGGGGAGGGTGGTAAGGTCATACAGCCCTCTATCCACTGCTTTACGAAATGCTTTCCCCGTTAGTATTCTATGGAGTTGTAACTATGCTGATTATATTATTCTTATGCATTATGCTGATAGTATTGTCACGTGTACTGTATCTTAGAGCACGTATGTTGAAATAAACATTTTAACCTATACTGTGTCTCTCCTTACGCCGGTTGTGGACAGGTATGAGTGAGTGACGAAAGGGTGTTCTTACTACTGCGAGTCCTGGAGAGAGAGAGATACCGTGTTCTGGGTTGTCTAAATCATCGGTACATTGTTGCTAATGGGACGCTAAGGCTAGTTGGGTTGGGGTTTTAGGTGCTAAGGTTTATGTTTGGCTCACCACTATATTCCGAGGTCCTATTATCCTGTGCATAGCTCTGTGTGTGTGCAGAATCCCTACGACATGGCGCAACCAACGAGTGGGCTGCTTATCTGCGAGACGCTTGAGTAGAGCTTGTGCTTGTCCACAACACCCCTCACAGACGCTTCCGGAAGCGTGTGTGACGGTAAAACCTCCTATATTGTAATCTTTGTAGGTTCTTTCAAGCTTGAAGTTATTAAAAAGGTTTCTTAATTGAACCCTCTATTGTGCTGTCTACTGTTAGGTTGTCAAACAAACCCGATCGTAATGGCGGGTGTAAACATAGCGGCGCATAGCCGCATGGCGCTCCGTGATCACTTAAGGGTGTATGGAGTGCCAGACACGGGAGTCGAACTAATCTTTGTGGTTCAAGCCGATCCGGCTTTCCACTTTGAAGTATTCTACTCTTGGATCACCTTTCCGGCGGTGGATGCGAACGATAATCTGTTCCACGAATATGAACCCACCGTTGTTCCTGCTGCCTTTAGACCTTATACTAATCTTGAAGTACCGCTCACGGCTTGGCAGCACCGTGTGTGGTTTGATGGCGCCCTCCCACAACCGGTAACAACAGTCCGTTTAGGCCCCTTGTCTATTGACGGGGCCACTTGGCCTGTTTTGTCCGGGTACACCCCACATCCGCGATTTATGCAAATACCAGTCGCTGACCTGCGCAATATGTATTCGGCTTTGGTGCGAGTGCATCGCGCTTTAGTGCAATATGTTACAGGCAACATCCAGGGGCCCCACCTGGAGTTGCGGGCCATCCAGCTGCTGCAGGCGGAGTGACCATAAGTCCCGTCATGGTGAACTCAGTGATGGGCAAACGTCCACAAAATAAGGATGATTTACCTTATTGGCTTGCAGAAAAATTTGATCAGTTGGAGGCAGTTTTCCCAAACACGACACCAGTGGATAAACATAGAATTCTTACAATTAGTTTGCCAAAAGACTTAATCCCCGAGTTGACAGCATGCAACAACTGGGGTAGGGTATTCGCAGCAGTTTATTCGAAGTGTTTCGGCACCCTTCCATGACGGTTCTCCCTTCTGTGATTAAAAAGTACAGGATGAACATGGCCCTGAAGCGGCTGTGGAATTAGGGATGAGACTGGTGGGAGTGTTCGAAGTAGTAGCTGAGCTGATCCTTGCGAATGTCAAGGGTGATGCAGTGAACTTTCAAGTAGCTAATGCTTTGGCTTTGGTCCCAGAATTGGACAAGCCGCGCGAATTACCGAAAATTATTACCCAGGCTTACAAAACTATTGGCCGAAATAGCCTGGGCAATAAGCCTTTTGCAAAACAACAAACACAAACACAACAACAACAACCTAAACCTCAATCTGAAAAAGATGAGAAACCAGTTTTTACTAAAAAGAGCTGGAGGTTGAAAAAACAGGGTAAGCAACAGAAGAAGCCGGGGTCGCGAGGCGCATCCCCTGTTTCTGTCTCTTCTGAACGCACATATGATTTGCGCGATAGGGCGAGAATAAAATCTCCGGATAGGTTTCAGATCCCTGATACGCGTTCTCCTCGTTCTTCACAGGCACAGACAACTTCGCAAGCCAGTGGAGGAGATCGCCAGTATAGAGGAAGGGGTCGAGAGGCTCCCCAGGGACGAGATCAACCTCCACAACAAGTCAGAGGGAAAGCAGAAGACTTTCAACGTTCTCGTCCACAATTTCAGAAGAAGAAAGTTGCCGCTGTAACAGCGAAATATGCCACAGACGGTGAGAACGAGACTCCTGAATTGGACGTGGGCAGTAACCCTCCTAGACAGCGCCGCAGAAGTTACCATAGTGCGGGAGGCGCTACGTCCTCATATGGAGGCGACAGCAACTGAAACATTCATTACTGTTGAAACAGCAGACACCAGAGTGGCACCCCCTGACAGACTATTTAATATTGTCATCCAAATTGAAGGTGATATACAGCGTGTAATTAAAGGGATTTTTTGGGAAAATCTGACCTCTTCATATGACATTTTGTTAGCAGAGGCGGATTGGCCACCCCCATTTGTACTTGCTGCACGTACAGGGGAGGAGGCAATCCTTCCGAGCTTTTCTCGACGTGTCCCAAAGGACAAAGCGGAGGCTCTTGCAGCTGAGTGGGCTGTGTCCCTGGCTCCTGCGTTATACCGCAACCACGTGGGTTGGGATGAAGACTCTCCCCCCCATGAGATACCTTTACGGTCCCTACCACAGCCACAACCCCATTATCCCATTAAACGTGAAGCCAAAGGCCCCGTTTCTGAAATCCTGACACAGTTAGAATATCAGGGAGTAATAGAAACATGCGTATCACCCATGAATAATCCCCTTTTCGCGGTTTCTAAACCAGACGGAACGTACCGCCTAGTATTGGATTACCGGCATTTGAACTCTCATTGTCGGACCTTTGCGGTGCAAAATACCCACAGTTCTGCGCTTGTAGACAGTCTTGTTCGTAAAAAATATAAAACGACACTTGACCTATCCAATGGATTTTACACGCACAACTTAGCCACGGAGTGTAGCCAATGGAGCGCTTTTACCTCCGGTGGTAAACAGTTCAAATTAAGGCGACTCCCTATGGGCTATAAAAACAGTCCAGGAGTGTTCGCTGCCCGTGTTGTCTCTTTGTTAGACGGCATAGACCCAGATGCATGTTCGTACGTCGATGATATTTACCTGACTGACGATGAGTTATACCCGCATCTTTCCAGAGTGGACCGCATTATTCTCGAGTTTGCGGTATTAGGTTATAAGTTTAACTTTGCCAAATCACACATTGCTGAATTAACAGTTTTGTTTTTGGGCTATGAGCTCAACAACGAAGGTAAGGGCTTAGCCCCCACTTTTTGGAAAAATGTGCACTTTTGTGCCCTCCTACTACTCTGAAAAAACTTCAGTCTTTGCTGGGTTTCCTGAACTTCGGGCGTACTTATATTCCCGAATACGCCCAGCGTATCAAGCCATTGTATGCCTTGATACAACCAAATTTTTTGAAGTCTTGTTGGCTTCCGGAGCATTCCTCCATTCTGCAGTCTTTGCAGACAGACCTTCTTGAGTCTAAGTATCTGTTGACGCGTGATAACCACACAAACCTGGTGATTAGAATAATTACGGGGGCAGTGGGTTTCACGTATTTGACCTTTAACGAGGGTGACACAGTACCAATCGCATACAAGTCACATCTGTACACGTCCGCAGAACTGCGCTTTTCATCTGTGGAGAAAGTTCTGACTGCAGTGCAAATGGCGATTCTGAAGGAGCGCGCACTGGCACAGGGAAAGCGCATTCTAGTGGTAACACCCTATCCTGTCTAGAAGCAGTGACAAAGGCAAGTGTACTGAACTCTAAAGCTTTGCATCCCCGTTGGATACAATGGGCAACTTCTTTGACGTCTCCGGATGTCACATTCATATTCAATGCTTCCCTACAGACTCAGGAGTTTTTACAGTATGAATTCGTTCATCCTCCTCCTCTATCTATTCTGCCGCTTGAGGATTACGACTGTGTGATCTTCACCGATGGTTCGGCACAACCGGCCACGGGGTCCAAGCATGCTTATTCAGCCGCATGTGCTATTGTTGCAGGTACCTTTGTGAATGGAGAGTTCAAGTCCACTGTAGTGCATACTCAAACACTCGGGGACAGTACCGCGCAATTGGCCGAGCTGCGTGCATTGGTGCTTGCGCTTGAATTCGTAAATCCGGATGTGACCACACTTATTGTATGCGATTCTTATTACTGTGTTCAATCATATAATGTCAATCTATTCTTTTGGTCACAAAATGACTATAGAGACGCTAAAGGTAGCACAATCAAGCATAAGACGCTTTGGGTTCGAGTGGCAGAATTGAGACAACATTTGCCACTCACACAAGTGGTTCATACCCTGGGCCATCAGCGGGTGGGCGCACACGCTGTTGGTAACGGTCTGGCAGACGAAGCAGCCAGATCAGCAGTAGTCACGTGTTCAGTAGCAGCAGTTACCAGATCCATGTCAAGAATTGACACCGATATTTTAGCAGCCATTGCTGCGACAAAGGAAGGTGCTAATTACCCTAGGGGTTTTCCTTCCAAATATTCTTATCAATTAGGTCCCGAACAGGTTCCTTATGTAACAATACCAAACGTTGGTGATCGGTTGATACCCAACGCGGATCGCAGACTTTCCTTAATAACGGCAGCACACGAAGGCATGGCTTCGGCTCATGCTGGAGTGTCTGCGACCGTTTCCATCTTGCAGCAGCGGTACTGATGGCGTGGTTTATATAAAGACACCCGTACTTATGTGCTTTCTTGTGACGTGTGTCAACAAATTAAGCCTTCTACGGTTACACGACCACTACAGACCCCGCTCTACATTTCTAACAGACCCTTTGGGTGTGTTTACTTGGATCACTGCGGTCCATTTTCCTCAGACACTGCCTATAAATATATCTTAGTGGCAGTGGACTCGTGCACACGTTTCATCTGGGTCTGGCCACAACGGAGCGCTGACGCTCGAAATGTCATCAGGGATTTGCGTGTCTTTGTGGGAATCTTCGCATGCAGTACCTTCCATTCTGACCAAGGTCCAGCGTTTGCCTCTAAGGCGTACAAGGACGCAATGGGTTCACTGGGGGTACGGGTGAAGTTTTCGTCTCCATACAGACCTGAGGGTAATTCAATTGTGGAGCGGATGAACCGTGATTTAAAGCAATCCTTGACAGCTAGGGTCATAGGTACTGGCAGGAACTGGCTGGCCCACTTGTATACCGTACAACGTGCACTTAATAATCTCCCTAGAAGATCTCTGGGTGGGCGGACCCCATACGAAATGCTCTTTGGCATAAGAATGTTTGTGCCTGACCTTGATGGTCTAGACATGGCGGTGCAACACGCCAAGTTTGATGTAGATAACCATTCTACTATGTTACAGGACTTACAAGAAGCCTGGGACGGGCTTGCAAGTGCACATTTACCTTCAACCACAGATACTGCCCTGCAGATTCCGGTTGCCAGCTGGCTTCCGAAGATTGGAGACCTGGTTCGAGAGAAGGTGGAGAACAAGAAAGAATTCGGCCCCTCTTATCGTGCACCGGTTCCAGTCCTGGGTTTGAAGGGAACACCTACAGTCATCTTACCACCGCTTCCTGGTCGCAAGGAGAACAGATACATCTCAGTGGAAAATGTCAAGCTACAACAACTGGCCGATTCTAAATAGTGTTACACCAGCGGTCTCTTGTCCTGCAATTTACCGGACTTGTGTTCGAGGCCCTCCTGCCCGAACGGTCACTGATGTTACAATTGAGATGATCGATTTGCCTGAAAGTATACTCGAACCTCCAGTTTCCCCCTGCATTGACGAGAACGAGTATATCTATCCCGAAACAGAATCGGTGGCTCACTTACCAACAACGCCACTGAGCCCGACACGTTATTCCTTTGACTCGGATTCCACCACGTCGATTGTCCCGTCCAAGTTCAGTATTTTTGTATCCTGGTTTAGAGACAATTTTTGATTCCCCCTTGGACATACATTTGGTTGGCACTTTTCTTGATCTTTTTGTTCATGTCCATTGGCTTTGTCACAGTGTTTTTTCTACTCATCAATGGTCACTATTTGCCTGAACGCTCTGCTGTGAACAGTGTTGCTGGAACTTTGGCTCCACATTCCTCATCTCACATCATGAAGCGTGACCACACATTGGTGAACATTTCAGATTTTCCAGTTGCTGATGGCATCGTATGGGATGCGGTAAATTTTCAAATTCATGGACCAACAGAAGTTATTAATGTACCGAATGTCCTTCGAGTTTCCATGGGTGATGTAGTAAAAGTAATATTCATTCTGATGATTGGGATGTGCATGCAGTTGAAGCATTGTTTGCTGATTTGAAATATTATGCTTCATTTAATGCTGAGGATTTGTATATGAATTCTGCGAATTATGCCGATTTATACTGTTACCAGCATTGGGGCAACCATTTTGTCCAAAAACTGAGTGCACTACGTAGCCCTGTGACTTACACTCAATGGGAACATTGCCCAAACCCTTTATCGGGTAGCTCCCGGACTCTTCAAAATAAATTTACTTATTTCACTGATTTTAATAGATCGAACCCTGGGTCCTATTATTTTAAATTACCTGCCCCTTTCACACAGAAATTCATGTTGACCCACACTAAATTGCTTTATTCGAGTTCCTTTTTAAAGGCCTTGGCTGTGGGTGGTTATGAATACTGGACGGACACTGTGGATTTAAAGTCAATCTGGGGCTCCAAGCCTTGGCAGGTGCAAGGCACCAAGGCCTTGCACCGTGCCTGCCTAATCCCAGCCCAAGTGGTGTTTTTGAATGCTTCGATCTATCAGACTACGTGTTGGGGTCTGGCTACTACAAAACAAATGAATGCACCATCAATTCCATCACTTTCTTCCACTCTAAACCACAGCTCGCACTTCAATATGTCCCTTTCGACTTTACAGGTTTTGTTTCAGAACAATTCGTTTAATATGTCTACGCTTGTTCAGTCACCTTGGTTGTCTTGGCCCATATCATCTAACGAGTGCCAGCTGCGTTTTCATGACACAGTTTCTGGCTATTCTCAGGAGAAGCCCGATCCTAGGTTTTCTAACTCCCGTACTGTCACCACCTATTCTGTTGGTAAACTATGTAAACAATGGTTGCAACATTCTTCCTTAGACTCTGTTAAACAACATTTGTCCCTCCTTTCAGGCAATAATGATCTGTCCGACTTTATATTGGGACCTCGTGGTCCACGACCAAAGAGGTTCATTTATGAGGCTTATAATGAACTCTGGAAGCTATCGCAAATGGAGGCTGCTTCCCGTTTACAGGAAATAGACCAAGCAAATTTGGAAAAGGTGCTTGCTGTTGTTGACAATAGTATTAATACCCTGTCTTCCCGCATTTATACGTTGGAGAATATTGTGTCCTCTGTTGTTGATATTGTACAAGATGATGTTTCTGTGTTGTATCATGGTCAAAATCAATTACGTTCAGTTATGCAATTTGCGTGGACTTTGCAAACACTTAAGTTGGGTAAGGTTCCTTGGCACTTTTTGAACACCACTGCCTTATTTCTGCCCTTTAATTTAACTGACAAACAGCAGTTCATGTCCATGAAAGATGCAGTTTACACTCTGTTACATATCGAGAAAGTGGAACCCTTACCATTCTCTATAGCGGAAATAGATTCCGCTGTATGGCTAGTTCATGGGGTTATCGCATTGCCTTTTTCCTTGTTTGAATTTAGTTCATGCATGAAACATTATCCTGTGGGCCGTTTCCAGCCTTTGGGTAGTGCCTTCCTGCATGAACTCTGGTCCCTCCCTTTTATGTATAAATGCCTTAGGGATGACAAGGAAGTTTTTCTCATGGGGGAGTCATGCGATTCTACAGTGGGTCATTCCCTTGTTTGTAAACATATTAAATTGCACGGAGCTTGTAACGTTTCCGCTCCGAATTTGGCTTGTGTGTTGAAGGGCATTCCTGCTCCTACTATTTCTCCTACCTTTACTTTGCTTACAAATGGTAGCTATTTGCTTTTAAATAACGACTATTGCTGTGGTATGCAGGCCGGCATCCCTTAGATTGTTACTGTATCGCACAGGGTTGTCTGCTGCAAGAATGTGCTTTTTCCTCCCCCTCACGACATCGTAGATAATTCTATTTGGCCTTCCATTCCTACTATGGAGGCGGATTTCAATAAACTGAGCAGAATAAAGGCGCTATTATTGAACGAGGAGGTTATGCTCACTTCCGCCCGGGAGACATTTGTTCTCCAGGTGGCAAGTACCCACAGTGAAATACAGGCCCTTTTGAACACTAACCTCCCACAACATTTCGGTGAATTAATTCACCGTATTTTTAACGCATCTAACACTGAAGGTCTAGTGCATTTTTTTAAAGTGGTGGGGTCCGGCCTAGTGTCCTCTTTCCAAACTCTTTTTGGGGTGATACCGGCGTTTATTCATTCTATTTTTTCCAGTGTCTTTGGTGGCTTTCCATTAATCCTTGCTTTGGCGGCTGGTGTACTGCTGTTGATTTGCTTCCTTCACAATGGCTGCTCCCCCATGGGCCCTTCTCGACCCCGGACGCCTACTGCTGCTCCGTGAGCGCATTTTATCCGGTTTCGGGGTTCTGCCGTTGGCGACACTGAGTGTGTCCTATACCCTTTCTTTTCGCTTTGCGTGTTTCACTTGCGTGCAACCTGTGATGTCTTGCATTCGCTGCCCTTTCACCTGGGCCATGGATTATTGCCTCTCCAATAGGTCGTTGTCTGTTCCGGATTTCGTTCGGTTGATGGGTCCCTTAGAGGCCCATGAACGGGACTGTTCCGTTGCAGGCTGCATGACGCGTGCGGCTGCACTGGGGATTTTGGCACAATGGGATATCTGGGCGGCTGCTCAGAATCTCCTACAACAAAGCTATATTGAATATCACGCAAGCTGTCCCACATTGCTTTTGGATGCTCCGTCCTCTGAGGAGCATTCCTGCAGCTTTGACCTGTTGGACTGGATGGCGTCTACGTTTTTTGACGATTCCAATGATGTCCTCTTGGACGGTATAGCATATTTCTGCACTTCCACGTTTTTGGATTGATTTGCCGTTCACTGTCCGTGGACTGCCTCACTGACTGTCTTTTTGCTACCTTGCCGCCTTCCACTCTTTCCACTGTGGACGCCTCTGTTCTGCTCAGGTATTTTGAACTCTGTCTTCGTCCTTAGTCTTGGCCGATGGACTGTCCAGGGGAGGGTGTCTTGTGGTTTGTGGCCTCCTGGCCTGCCTGGATACGTTGGCATAGGCCTGGCTGCCATGATGACTTTTGCGCACGTTCCTCTTAGCCGTTGTTCTGTCGCCCTCTGCTCCTGCCAAGTTATTATACAACTGTCTGCATTTTCTGTTTTTCACCTTTTCTCCTGTTCCTTTTGGGCTCAGTCTGAACAACTGATACAAGGTTGAACAACACATCCCTGGTTCTTGCTGATATGGCCAGTCCCTCGCACCTAGACATAACACTATGTACAGCTGCAATGGGGAAATTGGTGGGCTTTTATTATTGCGTTTTTCCTCTTGAGAGGGACTTGAAGAAATCCTTTCCAGAGAGAAGAGCTGTGATTGTCTGCTGATGTAGTGCTTGCATCTAGAGACTGAGGTATGGGGGTTCGCTTGTCAAAGCCCAGAGGTCTTCTATTGTTATAATAAACAAGCTATTAGCACGGGGAGGGTGGTAAGGTCATACAGCCCTCTATCCACTGCTTTATGAAATGCTTTCCCGTTAGTATTCTATGGAGTTGTAACTATGCTGATTATATTATTCTTATGCATTATGCTGATAGTATTGTCACGTGTACTGTATCTTAGAGCACGTATGTTGAAATAAACATTTTAACCTATACTGTGTCTCTCCTTACGCCGGTTGTGGACAGGTATGAGTGAGTGATGAAAGGGTGTTCTTACTACTGCGAGTCCTGAGAGAGAGAGAGAGAGATACTGTGTTCTGGGTTGTCTAAATCATTGGTACATTGTTGCTAATGGGACGCTAAGGCTAGTTGGGTTGGGGTTTTAGGTGCTAAGGTTTATGTTTGGCTCACCACTATATTCCGAGGTCCTATTATCCTGTGCATAGCTCTGTGTGTGTGCAGAATCCCTACGACAGGGCCACCTATATATTAAACAAAGTGGGGTTTAGGATGGAGCCTTGTGGGACCCCCTTATTCATCAGAGTGGTTTGTGACACAAAGGAGTCCAACTGGACACATTGTGTTCTGTCAGTGTAAACACCACAAGTTTGGTGATCCGTGTAATAGCGGGTCAATCCGGTTACACGTACCTCACCTTCAATGAAGGCGAAACTGTACCAATTGTATACAAATCTCATTTGTACACAAACGCTGAGATGCGTTTTGCATCAACTGAAAACATTTTAACAGCAGTCAAGTCTGCTGCAGTGAGAGGAAGAGCACTGGCTCAGAGGAAATGAAAAATTGTCATAGTTCCAGTAGCAACCTTAGAGGCTGTTACAAAAGATAGCGTTTCAACGCTAAAGCATTGCATCCACGATGGATACAATGGGCTAATTCTCTCACTGCAACAGATGTAGACTACAAATTCGTCTCTACATTGAAAACACAGGCATTTCTGCAGTACGAACAAGACTATCCTCTCCCAAATGAAATAATGCCTCTAGATCAGTATGAATACATTATTTACACTGATGGTCCTGCTCAGCCTGCCTAGGAAGTAAACAGCAATACAGTGCAGCTTGCGCGATAGTAACGGGAAGTATGTGGGATGGTAAGTTCCGTCCTAGCAATACGCAGACACACTCTCTAGGAGATTGCACGGCTCAGTTATCAGAACTAAAAGCCCTCGTTCTGGCACTAAGAAATACGGATCGAGAATTCCCCACACTCATTGTGTGCAATTCGTTTTACTATGTCCAGTCATACAATGAATATCTTCACTATTGGGCCCAGAATGGGTTTCAAGATTGAAAAGGTTGCACAATAAAGCATAAACTGCTTTGGGAACAAGTGGCAGAGCTGAAAAAAGGCTTGCCGCGGGCTCACATGATTCATACACTGAGTCATCAACGTGTTGGCGTGCATGTTGAAGGAAATTCATTGGCTGATGAAGCCGCCAAGGCGACAGTGTGAACTGCTGCCATTGCTGCAATCATTCGTTCTCACACGAGAGTAGACGGACACATAATGGTAGCTGTCATCGCTGCGCGAAAAAACAGCACGGCCTTGCCAAAAGATTTTCCACTCAAGTACTCCTACAAGTTAGATGCACAAAATATAGCATATGCTCAAATTCCAGGAGTGGGGGATAGAGTAATACCAAACATGGATCGCAGGTTAAGTTTAATACTAGCTGCACACAAGGGTCTGGGCTCAGCACACTCAGGTATCACTGTGACAGTTTCATTACTGAAACAATGATATTGGTGGCCAGGTCTTACTAAACAGACCAAGGCTTTTGTCCTCAAGTGCAACATCTGCCAGCAGATGAAGGGTTCCACCGTTGCATGTCCACCACAGACACCTTTACTGATATCAGACAGACCACTCGCATGTGTCTATTTGGACCACTGCGGCCCCTTACAATCGGACGGGGCTTACAAGTACATCTTGGTGGCAGTGGATTCATGTTCTAGATTGCTGTGGGTTTGGCCTCAGCGCTCGGCTGATGCCCAAACTGTTATAAAGGATTTGTGAGTCTTCATAGGGACATATGCAATTGGCACATTACATTCTGACAGTGGCCCCGCGTTTTGCTCTCGGGCTTACAAGGAAGCCATGGGAAGTTTGGGTGTAGCATTGCGGTACTCCTCTCCATATCATCCCGAGGGAAATTCAATTGTGGAAAGGAAAAACTGAGACTTAGAGCAATCCTTAACAGCAAGGGTATTAGGCTCGGGTGGTACTTGAGTCAACCACTTATATGGGGTCCAGAGGGCACTTAATAACATGCCAAGAAGCACCCTGAGAGGCCGTACTCCTTACGAAGTCCTTTTTGGGTCAAGAATATGGATACCCGACCTCGATAGTGGCAGCACAGTGGCGGATGAAAAAGAATTTGACATGAATGATCGTTTAGCTGTTTTACAGGAACTCAATGAATTCCAGGCACTACAAAACAACATCCAAGTAAAACGCACCACCACTGGGGAACTCAGAGCAGTTCCGGAAAGACCTGCCTGGGTCCCAATGATCGGGGACCTGGTCAGAGAAAAAATTGTGGGCAAAAATGAATTTGGCCCATCTTACAGGACGCCTGTACCTGTCCTGGCTGTCGAAGGAACAAGAACAGTACTTCTTCTGCATCTTGCCGGCAAGAAAGAAAAGAGATTTGTCTCCATTGATCTGATCAAACCACACTATGTGGCCAAAAGTGAATAGCAGGCCCCGTGGGCTCCTGGGTAGCCGTCGATCTCCTCTCGCTACCATACAGGAAGTTCAGACAGAAAGGCTAATAACATTTGAAGATTCTACTCTATGAAGTAACGGAGTGGCCAACAATGGAATGGAACTCGTGCCTATTGAACAAGAGCAAACTTCAAATGAAACACAGATCGCAATTTGTCCTAATACCGATATCTATGTGAATATGCCTCAAAATGAGTCAGCTGCCAGTTCAACTAAATCTGCTGAGCTACCAAAGATAGATCGAACAGTTTCTGGCTACTTCATCGATTTTGACACCTTCTCTCTGGATCCAAGTGAACCTGAGTCGCCGCCAGCTCCTGTTTCCCAAAAAGAAAAATTTTATAATATCTACCTTTGGCTGAAAAAGACTTACTTTGTTTTTCCCTGGCTACAGCTCTGGATTGCAATTGGTCTACTGTTCCTAGCCCTCTGGATAGGTGTAGTGACTGTCTTTTTCTTGCTCCTAAATGGCCATTACCTCCCAGAACGCTCTGCAGTACCACATGTGAACATGGTCCTGAAACCACATACATCATCTCATCGTGAACGAAGAGACCTGTACTTGGTGAATATTACAGCAGTTCCGATTCCTGATGGGATAGTTTGGGATAGGGTTTCATATAATGTATTTGGTCCCTCTGAACTTTTGAAAATACCGCATGTATTTAAAATTTCTTTGAATATCATCACCTCCAGTACATATTCTGATGATTGAGACTTTGAAACTGTGAATAGCATGCTATCTGACTTAGAACAAAGTGGTGCTTTTTCCAAAAACGAGTTGTATGATGATACATCTGATTTTGACACCATGTATTGTTATCAACACTATGGTCATCATTTCTTGCACAAAGCTAGTATACCACGTAACATGTTTACATACCATCAATGGGAACCTTGCCTGACACCACCGAAAGGTAGTTCACAAACATTTGCACAAAGGTTTGCTTATTTTTCTGGGTTTAACACTTCAGACCCAACCTCATATTATTAGAAGGTTTCACCTACACCTGCAAGGAAAAATATGCTTACTAACACGAAGCAGATATACTCTGCTTTCTTTATTTCCCAGCTGTCTTTACAAGAATTTGACTTTTGGAGCGACACAATCGACACAAAATTAGTCTGGGGGACTAAAGAGTGGCAGGTTCAGATGACTGAGACGTTATTTAGAGCATGTCGCATACCACAACAGATTGTCTTCCTGAAAAATACAGTGCAACAAACTTCCTGTCTTGGGCTAGCCAAGATCAAGGACTTGAACACACCTCGTATTCCCTCGCTTTCACACTTTGGGGGATGGCAAAACTATACACAACATAGTGAGGATACGCTAGATGACATTATACATGATGGTTAATACAATTCATCAGACCCCAATTGGAAGGGATGGTTAGTTTGGCCTACAGACACAAATAGGAGTCAGTCAAGATTCAGGGGTACCGCCGAAGGGTTTAGTATCCATAGGCTTCATCAACGCTATGTACAACAGGAACATCCGGGGGTGGTAACACCATACAGTGTTGGTAAGTTATGCCTAGATTGGCTAAAGACCTCAACACTGTCCCAGGTGAAACAATACTTATCCTTACTTTCAGATGACATGGATATAAGAGATTTTTTGTTAGGTCCCCAAAAACCACGTCGAAAACGCTTCTTATACGCTATTTACAATGAAGTATGGAAGATCTCACAACAGGGGGCTGCGGAGAAATTACGTGAAATTGATAGGGCTAACCTAGCAAAGGCTTTGGCAGTGGTCGACAATGGCATGACCACACTAACATCAAGGATTTATTCCCTGGGCAGCATTGTGTCTTCTGCTATAGATATTATGGAACATGATTTGTCCATTCTCCAACATGGGCAATCACAGCTAAGATCAATTATGTTATTAAGCTGGACGCTACATTCATTGCGCTCTGGTCACGTGCCCTGGAGATATATTAACAGTACGTCTCTGTTCTCTGCTTATAATGTAACAAAAAAGCAGACCACAATGACACAAAGAAATGCAAAATATACATTGTTGCACATTGAAAAATTAGACCAATTACCTTTTACCGTGGCTGAATCACCATCCACAGAATGGTTAATCCATGGCCATATCACATTGCCAGGAACAACATTTCAATATCAATATTGCCTACAATACCACCAGGTAGGAAGATATGAAGCGTTGGGTAGGGAGTACTTCCATGAATCTTGGGAGTTACTGCAGAGATTTAGATGCAGGAATAGTAACACTGAAGTCTTTCGCATTGGTTCAGACTGCGAGAACTTGTTAAGTGGTTCATTATTTTGTCAGGATATTATGCTTCATGGAGCTTGCAACGCTTTGGGTGCAAACCTATCTTGTCACTTGAAAGGGTCCCCAGCTGCCATGACTCATCCGGTGTTCAAACTACTCTTGAACGGGAGTTATTTGATGTTGAATGATCAAGGTTGTTGTGGGATGCTGCCGGGCATCGCATATATGGTCACAGTAAGTTCCAGGGTTACTTGTATGCAAGTATTGTTTCCACCGACTCACACAGTCAGGGAGGCGCCGCTATGGCCTTCAGTGAATGTTTCCTTCATACGGTTTGATTCTCTGAGCAGACTAAAAGCCATACCTTTACAGAAAGAGGTAGCCTTAACCTCGGCTCGCAAGACCTTTGCTCTACAGGTTGCAAGGTCTTCCGGAGAGATACAGGCCCTAGTCCAAACTAACTTCCCATTCCATTTCGGGGAAATGGTACATCGTATCTTTAACATGTCTGATATGAGTGGGATAGTACTCCTATTTAAGAGCAAAGGTTCTGTACTATTAGGCACCTTTCAGATGATTTTCGGGATTATTGCATCTTTGATACATTCCGTATTTGGAAGCATGTTTGGAGGTCTTCTGCTGATCCTGCTAATTGTAGTGGGTATCCTGGTTTTAATTTTTCTGCTACGCAATGGACGTCCCAAATACCAAGGAGATGGAAAAACCGCTCCTGGAGCAACGTTGCCGTGAATGCATGGTACTCCATCTGGGCACAACTCGGCTTCAGGAACTAAGTGAGCACTGGTTTCTGTCATTTGGATCAGTCTGGGTGGACTGCGTCTTGCCTGTACTCCGCTGCTTATTCTGCGGACACAAATGCGTGTTGGATCTCTATTTAACAGTTCCATTGGTTGCGCCTCTGGACATGGATGTACTGCTCGACCTGCTAAAGGCCCATGTAGTGCAGTGTCCTCTGCGTATTCCAATCCTGATGTCGGCATTCTTAGAGCCACCACGGGATGCTTCAGCTCCTGTTGGAATGGGCACCGGCTCTGCACCAAGCATACAAGCATCGAAAGCTTCCTCAGCAAACGGCTGTGGGAACCGGAGAAGGTCACTTTTGCTCCATTGACCTGATCCAAGAGGTGTTACAGGGACCGCCGTCTGCGACGGCAGGCAACAGTGATGTTGCGTCTCCTGCAAAGGACACATAAACATTTGGCTCTCCGTGTGCTGGGAACAATTTGGCTTTTTCGAAAACAACTAAAAGCTGGAATTCAAAACATACTTTTGTATTATTTTTCCTCTTCTGGTCCCACTGAGCATTATGGCTTTCAGCATGCTCAGTTGGCCTTGTTCTTCTCACGGTTACACCTTTTTAACATATACCATGGGCCCGATTCACAGAACTAACTTACGACAAAATCCTAAACTTACTACCATTTTGGTATTCACAGAATGAACTTACTCATTTTGGTATTCACAGAATAAACTTACTCATTTTGGTATTCACAGAAGACACTTACACATTTTGTGTAACTTACACATTTTGTGTAACTTACTCATTTTGTGTAACTTACACATTTTGTGTAACTTACACATTTTGTATTCACAGAAGGCACTTACTCATTAATGAGTAAGTGCCTTCTGTGAATACCAAAATGAGTAAGTTAATTCTGTGAATACCAAAATTGTTGTAAGTTCATTCTGTGAATACCCAAATGTGTAAGTTCATTCTGTGAATACCAAAATTGTTGTAAGTTCATTCTGTGAATACCCAAATGTGTAAGTTCATTCTGTGAATACCCAAATGTGTAAGTTCATTCTGTGAATACCCAAATGTGTAAGTTCATTCTGTGAATACCAAAATTGTTGTAAGTTTAGGATTTTGACGTAAGTTAGTTCTGTGAATCAGGCCCCAAGTTTTTAGATTTTTTAACTCATATTTTTTAGCAATATTTGTATGCTTTTTAAACAGGCATATTTTAGAATTTATTATTATGTCGTCCAGTCGGATGAGGAGTGGGTGTTATGAACCCCAATGTACCCCAATATAGGCATAGGTAGTTACACGACCTTTTACCGACATCTGTCCTACCATTGTTCTACACACCAGTTTTGGCGCTGACCTTTTACTTAGTTAGGTGCTACATGACTGTCCTGTGGTTTTCTCCGAAAACTAGCCTCATGTATTATGCATGAGGATTCTCAGTATCACAGCAGGATTACCATTTTCTTCATAATAACTCTGTATAAGGGTCACCTTTGTCGTCATCCTTGCCCGACATGCAAACAGTACACTTTTAGATAGAACCCCTGTGGGTACCGTTTGGGTATATAAGCACTACATCTTTGCTTGGCAAACCAGAGGAGAAAAGACTTTCATGCTGATGTGAGACACTGAGGACCCTGCACGCAGACAATCCAGCATGTAGTGGTCTGACAACCCTTGCGGGGTGTCCATCTCAAGACCAAGACGGGGTCCTTCGCTCTCCCACATCAGGTAATGGGGCTCGATCTACCCTAAGGGGATTCTTGGCTATACACCTGCAAACATGCTAGGTACACTTAGTCACATCTAGTTGGGGTTTTGCATCATAAGAGTACACATTATTACTGTTATGTTTATATATGCCTGCATATATTCATTGTTTTAGCACTATGGTAGAATTCTACCTTTTCTTTACTCTATTGGTATATATCTGTTTGTGTCTAATGGTTGTTGCTGAACACATATTTTATACTAGAATGGCGCTGGTTCAATAAATGCTTATTGAAAACGCCCCCACCGTTTATTCTGTATATCTCTCTGAGACAAAGTGAGCACGAGTGACTAAGCGAAAAGTACTGTACTGTTTCTATGTTCCCTGAGGGATCAGGGTTGTCATGTTCAATAGTTTCCAGAAACTATTCGCTCCTTGGTAAGAGGGGCTCATAGTGGCACTGTGAGCTAGCTGGACTACAGACTAACATATCATTCGGGGGTGTCTTGAACCAGTCTGGACACCAATCACTTCGTTTATGTTGTCTAAACGCGCAGAACCTACATAGATTTGTAGGAACCACACAACAATACTTATGAGGGTGTGACACCCTTTCTCTGGAACGGGATGCATGGGAAATAGGGGTTTTGGATGGGGCAGTGTATTAATACCCTAGTATTCATTTTAATACTTGTTTAGTAATTTCATTTTATAATAACAATTTTAAAATATTTCTAATAATTAAAATAAAAAATTATGAGGGTTCAACATTTACAATCTGGCATGGGATGATACAGAAATAGATTTTTTGTGTAGGGGTGAGTAGTATTTTTAAAACATTATTTATAAAAAAAATAGTTGATACCTAACAAATTAAAGAAACATTTAAAAAAAGGAATAATGGTTATATGTACATTCTAATTATTTTATAAAGAAACAGTAAATAATAAAATAATAAAAAGACATTTATTTATAATTTTTAAATGAAATAAATTAATAGGACATAAAAGTATTTAATAAAAAGATGTATTTATTTAAAAAATATATAACAGTGAATTAGAAATTTTCATTAAATTAATATAAACATGTTAAATTATATATTATTTTTTAAAAATAATAACTTTTTCAAAGGAGTACATTAACATTTTTTTATTAATATTTTTAGATTTTCCCCAAATTTTTCCATTGAAGTGAATGGATGAAAATGTCCTTTTTTTCTTTTTACTTTTACAGATGACATACACAATTTGTTTCTACAGTCGGTGGAGTGTCCTGGACAAGATCGGAAGGAAGGAAGAGCTGCAGTCAGGTGAGATACATTTTATTTATTTAATAGAGATTGTGGGTGGCATAGTTTATTGTAAGGAGAGAGGAAGGAGGTAGTTAGATAGATGTTAGTTTTTCAAAGTATGTTTTGAATTTTGTAACCATATTTTGATTCCTATAGAGGTAGTGGGTGTAGGCCCATGTTGCATTAATTGCTTTTTTTACACTTTTGGTCTAAAAAAACCAAAGTATGTCGTGTAAGTTTGGAGAACACAGATGGCATGGTTGGCCGAATGTCTGTTTTAGACAATTTGGAATTTTTTCGAATGGATTTTAACTTATTGGAGGATTTTTTCTGGACGTTAAAGTTTGGTATTTTTTGGTTTTGTCACACTTTTGCGGAAAATGGATGGAGAGAGGACTCCAACAATGGATTTCTTGTTTTTTCCCAAACATTTCATTTTTCGGGATTTTTTGGGGGATGCGTTTTTCTAGTTTTCACAGTATATTTTGCAGCAGTGTTTTTGTTGTAAAATATGTCTATGCCAATCTGTCTCTTTTGATAGTTTTGCAAGGCCTTTGGACTCAGTAGTGGATTATGGATTTGATGCTTTGGATATTTGGTGAGCTGCAGATTCTTGGTGGACTTTGGAATTTTACAAAAGAACAAGAGTCGAAGAACACAACTGAAGTAAGGAAACCTGACTTTTTTTATGGATTTGGAAAAATGTTTTGAAAAATGCCAATTAAATTTTTTTTTAAAGTTGCAAAACAAGCACATAAGATAGAATAGGTGTTGGTGATAGTTAGAAATGTAGTATGTGTGCAATATTGTCTAGGTAGTGGCAAGCCACCATCAAGTCACCATCAACAAAAACTGTTGCATTGTCCCAATAGTCTCTTGGACATTTCTTTTGTTCTTTTGGAAATACGTGGGTTCAGACTACCAGTCCAAGATTGTGCTATTCTCATTTCTTGGAAACTTTGCTCCTTCTTCAAAATTTCCAAGAAATGACAAAGGTTTGGGTGAGGTTTTCCGATTGATTTATTGAAGGAGTAGTGCCATCCCTCTATGGCATTATTGGTCTTTGCTCCTCCCTCTAAGCAGGATGTTTAACAGTTCCACCACTTCACAAGAAACCTTGGATTCCTCCTGCAACTTGACCTGCTTATATGACCAATCCATGTAGCCTCAATGTAATTTAGTAGGGCGCTCAATTTATCTTCATTTGTAGTGTTGGGTTCAGGATGCATTTTGGTATGGTGTTAATCATTGATAACTCGAAACCAATTATCACTTTTCTAGGACTTTTATTTTGTGTTTTAGATTTCAGCACTGTTAAAAATTCAGTGTAAGTTGAGGTTTGCTTATCAGGGAGTAAACTGTACACTAAGGGAACTACAGTGTTATTAATGTAGGTGTGAATAGTGTATATTTGGGTGAATGGATGGGGTGTAGATTTAAACGTCCCATTCATCTTCCAAATATAACTAGTCTCCTATTTTAAAAGGTTACAGGGTGTGCTAAAGATTAGTATTCTTTTCTGAGGGTTTTTTAGTCAGTCAGTCAA